>CM035116.1:136713265-137313265 GCA_020205555.1 Panax stipuleanatus
GTATATTGAAAGAGGACTCAAGGTTTGCACAACTTTTTCACTTTTGAATTTCGATTATTTTAGTATATAATTTTTTCAGTCTGTATTTAATTTTTATTTTATTACTTGGGTTTTTAGTTTATATGTTGAGCACAAGGTTTGTGATTTTCCGCGTTTGAATTTGTCAAACCATTTAATCAATTTACTTGGGTTTTAATGATTATAATAATATATGTTGTTTACGGGGATATATAATTGAAAGATGACACAAAGATTGATAATTTTCACATTTAAATTTGTTTGATCACTTAAATTAATTCAATTATCACTACATATTATTGACATTTCCTTTTATTTTGTATTTTATATGAATAGGAATGTATGTATCATGCACATATGCATGCATGTTTATCAACTTCTATCAAAAGATTCCATTGTCATGTTTTTTTTTGCTTAGCTTCAATCTCGAATTTGGCCTCAATTTCATGTTCTTCAATTTCAGATCGACGAGAATGTTGCACGAGAGATCATAAATCATAGATCTCTCAGGCACCCGAACATAATAAGATTCAAGGAGGCAAGTATCTTTCATTTTCCTGCATTTTTGTTTATCTTATTATCTCATGATTTCATTTTTGTAATGATAAATGGATTTAACTTTCTTTTCTCATTTTAAGCTTGGGTTTTGAATTTACAGTTGGTACTCACTCCCACCCATCTTGCTATTGTCATGGAGTATGCAGCAGGAGGAGAACTCTTTGAGCGCATCTGCAATGCAGGGAGATTCAGTGAGGATGAGGTATCTTAAGTTTTATTGAACATTATGGCGAAGTAATTTTCAAAGTTAGAGCGGCTAACATGTGGTTTGTAGTTTAGAATTCTGATTGGCTATTTTCTCCCCCTTAAATTTTCAGGCTAGGTACTTCTTTCAGCAGTTAATCTCAGGAGTCAACTACTGTCATTCCATGGTAAAGAGAATACGTAGAGAACTCGTTTGTGTTATACACAAGTGATTGTCATCACATGCATGTATGGGATTGTGCATTGTATAATTTACATAATGGGTAGACACAACAAGTACAAGTTCCAGAGCTTAAATTTTGTTGTGTTATGAATAATTAGTTAGTTACAACTTATGTTATATGGAAATATGATTCCTTGTATACCATGGGAAATACATTTTACTGATTACTTATCATGTTTGGCAGCAAATATGCCATAGAGACTTGAAGCTGGAGAATACTCTCTTGGATGGGAGCCCTGCACCACGCCTGAAAATATGTGATTTTGGATACTCAAAGGTTAAACTAATTTTTGAAATTTTACACATAATAAAAGGTGAAACTATTTTTTGAAATTTTACATTTAATTTTATTTTGGAAGTCTCTACTTATTGTCACCATTTCTTTTTGTAGTCATCTCTGCTCCATTCGAGACCCAAATCGACTGTTGGCACTCCTGCGTACATTGCTCCAGAGGTTCTTTCTCGTAGAGAATATGATGGCAAGGTAAATTATGTTTCCATGCACTGGATTAATCTTACAAAAGTAAAAAAGAAATGTAAATATAAAGATCTCTTGCCATTTGCTCTACCTTTGGCATACTGGAATGATGTCGCACAACTAAGTGGATTATCTAATATTTGTGTTCCTAGTTAGGTGCATTCTTAGGAAGAGCAGGGATTAATTATAGAGTTATCTAACAAAGTGAACCTTTTCTGTTATTTGTGGCGAATTTATTGTATTATACCTGCTCTTTGCAATCATTTGGTTACTTTATGAGTTGCTCGACTATGCGGGTTGCAGAAGAATAGTGACCAAATAGTGACCAAAGTCATATGTTGTGTTTATTCTAACATGGAAATTCTAATTTTAAACTGTTGCATTGAGTTGAACTACTTGTAGCCAGTTTTTGGTACGTATTTGTATGAGTTTTTTGTGCTTACTGAATCCTTCCAAGTTGAGCTGGTCTTTTTGCAAAAGTTTTTTGGCTTCATTTCCCATATATAATGTTCACTGGGTGTACTACTGTTGCCTAAGAGACTGGCATGTAAGCATACTTTGACCTATGTCCCCCTTCCACACGTGATATACTGTTTCAGAATTCTTCTATGGTATATTTTAAGCGTATATGATATTTCAGCTATGGGCATAGGTTGTCTGGGAAATAATGAAGCCTCACTTTTGAAATAGGAATGTAGACTGTAGACACTTTGAAACTTTGTTATCCATCAATGTTTCTCTGTTTCTGTCTCTGTCTCTCTGACTCTGTTCCTGAAGTGGAGATGATGACTGTCTATTCTTTGGAGGTTATTGTGTAATTTTGGGTCGCCTTTCTTCAGTTGGCAGATGTATGGTCATGTGGAGTGACACTATATGTTATGTTAGTTGGAGCATACCCTTTTGAAGACCAAGAGGATCCAAAAAATTTCAGGAAGACTATTCAGGTAAATTATAGTTACTTTTTGTTCTTCCAATTGTTATTTTATTGTCTTTTACCGTCTTTAATATTGCGCTTTCTCATTATTCTCCAGCGGATAATGGCTGTTCAATACAAGATCCCTGACTATGTTCACATATCTCAAGATTGTAGGCATCTTCTTTCTCGCATATTTGTTGCCAGTGCCACCAGGGTATGTTTTTTTTTGAAGCCATTTTTTTTGAAAACTAGTCTGGATAATATATTTCATTTCGTGCCCTGGTGATGTTCATGGTTGATTGTGTATCAACTTTATGTTTCTTTTTAATCCTTTGTACACTTCTTGTGTTAGACACTAGTTCTCAGCCTGACATTGTTTGCCGCTAGTTACTTGCCATGGAGGTGCCTTATTGGGTTCTCAAAAATATTTTAATTGTTGTTTGTACATTCATCGCTATCATTATTAATGTATAGTGTATAAATTGCACTACAATCAATATGCTCTCATAAAGGATTTGTCTTCACATGTAGTTCCTTTATTGAAGCTTTACAAAGAATAGGATATGAAATTCTTAGCAAAGATCAGATTCCTGATTACCTATGTTGGAAAGAGTTTGACTCTTGAGGGACCTTTTTAAAAAAAAAAATTAATTTTATTATCTATGCTATTTTACTTGTTGCTGTTCCAGTAGGACCAATACTACCAGCCAGTAACAAGAGAGAAAAAAAGAAAAAGATTGAAATATTGCAATTCTAACTCTGTTGTTCCTGCAGAGGATAACCATTAAAGATATCAAGAACCACCCATGGTTCTTGAAGAACTTGCCGAGGGAGTTAACAGAAGCATCTCAAGTCATGTACTACAGGAAGGAAAACCCAGCATTTTCTCTCCAAAGTGTGGAGGACATCATGAAAATTGTGGAAGAAGCCAGGAGCCCTCCTCCAGTTTCCAGTTCGATTGGAGGATTTGGATGGGGAGAGGAAGAAGATGAGAAAGCAGAAGAAGAAGATGATGGAGAAGCCGACAACGAGGAAGAGGATGAGTACGAGTATGATAAGCGAGTGAAGGAGGCACATCAAAGTGGCGAAGTCGTACTTACCTAAGAGGAGACTATTTGTCCCTTTCTGCTTAAAATAAGAATGGATTTATACTTCTGGAATCCATTAGATTCAAGATGGTTCCATGGTTTGTATAAAACACATTTACTTCTTGGGATGTGATGGTTAAATAAGGTTCTGTAAATTTCGTGATCCTGATGGAGTTAATAGGTCTGTGAATTGCAAATGTGTGAGAATACAAGGTGTTCTGCTGTTGTGAATTTGAAATTGTTATTAGTATTTGAATCACAGGTTTGAGTTTAAAATCAGTTTTCGGGCTTGGGATAGTATAGGGGATTCTTAACAATGGTATTTGTGTAGGTGTTGCCCTGTCGACTTATTTACTTGTTTGATCATTAATATGTTCTTTCATTGTGCTGCATTGCCCCTTGCTTTTCCTTGGTTGCTTTTCCTTCCCTTCTATATATTTTTTATATATCCCCTGTAAACAAAATGAGCAGTTTTGTTTACAGTTCTAACTTCTAAATAGTGGCTAGTTACAACTCTTTTATTATTACCGGTGTCAGTTTATATTTCTTTACACTGATATTGCCAACACACACACACACGCACACACACACTTGCACACGTGTGTGTGTGTGTGTGTGTGTATATATATATATAAAACAGGACCAGATCACATCAATCACTCTGGAAGTAAAAAAATAATAATTATAAACCATGACAGAAACTATGGAAGGAAAGCAAAAGAAAAGTTTTATGTCACCTTTCATTCAACAAGTAATAAGCAAACCACCTGGAGAGGGACATGAAGATGCACCTACCAAGTATCTCAAAAAGAACCTTTGCATTCAACAAGTAATAAGCAAACCACCTGGAGAGGGACATGAAGATGCACCTACCAAGTATCTCAAAAAGAGCATTCTTCTGTCGATCAGAAAAGGCAACACGCCTCCGTTTTCTTTCTACATCTTGGACTCGAATGGAAATCAAAAGGTAACAGTAAATAGCTCGATGATTTAAGGATATTAGAAAGCTCAAAATTTACAGAGACATTGGAATGGAACATTTTCTGAACAGAACACTGATTTCTTTTAACAGGAGATGAGGATTAAGATAAAAATATTGGGTTCAAATGTGAAAACTCAAGTGGTGTCCCTCTCTTTCCCTAACAAGAAGGTGCATGCAGGGGTTCTAGTTGGGTTGAGGTTTGTTTCTATGCATCCCTTCATTAGAATTCACAACTTATAGGTTTTGTTAGAAAGGGAGCCGACTCTTTATTGATAGTACCAACTACCATGAGAAGCCAAAGCAAAATGTTGCAAGCCTAGATCACATCAAAACTGAAAAACACAGAGATTACTCTGATAGTAATAAACACGTGGCACATATAATTAAATGAACAGTATGAACTGAAAGCATGTACCATATTTCATCCCAAATTGCAGACATTAAAAGCAGCTATATGAAATTAGTTCCACAACAGAATTCCAGACACTAAACTATTTGCCAGTTCACACAATAATAGCACTTACATATCTCCGCAATATTCAGCGCTGAATCACATACTGCCCCAGTGCATTAAAGGCCAATAAAACTAATCAAGCAACATTTCATCTACCTCCTGTCTGAGAAGAAAGACAAGAAACTAACAGTCATACAGTTAAAATCAGTATCTTTAAGGTACAAATGTAAAGGGGTCTCAAAATATTGCTCCTGTATTACTTCCTTCATTGGCCACAAACACCATATAAGGCTTCAATACTCCGTTGAGAGAACTGTTATAAATTATTTATGTTGGCTATAGATTTTATTACGGGACAATAAGTTGTATTGCCTGATGCAACTGACTCACTTATTTGTAACATATTCGCTAGAATGCTAAAAAAATAGCTTAGGTTATAGGTAATACAACAGATATGAATCAATTCCTTGGTAACCAACAAGATGGGGGCTAATCAGAGGTTAGAATGTAGATTCTGATATTAAAGCTAGCTCCCCTGCAATACTTATTCTAGTCACTTCCTCAACATCCATCTTAGGATTTGCAAACCACTAACACATCAAAATAAACAAGATTAACCTTCTGAACCATAGAGAGAGATAGAGAATACATATTCCTTGCTGATACAGTGCCACAGAACACAAGACAAACATGTGACCAGCTACACAGTTCGACCATGAGACAAGTAATCAAATGTATGTAATAGGTGAGAACCACCAACCTTAATGGAACATCAAGCTTTCATGTTTTTACATGATCAACAGTTGAGCTGATAGATGCCCTCAGTCCTATCAGGAGTGATTATTACAACGTTCACAGGCAAACCAAAATCAAATATGTTTCATCTGAATCATCTGATCTTCTGCAATACCAATATTACAGATGTTTCACACATTTTAGTACAACAAAAAAGCCTATAAAATTCAGCAGATGCATCTGAGTCAACCTACGTATGTTGAGTATATACTCCACAATAACCATTAGATATTCTTTGTAACCACTTTGTTGCAGATTTTCTAGCACCATCAAACTAGATTTTCACATTTTAATGCTATAAAACCATGAAGCATACTCTACACCTGAGCAAAGTTCTACAACTTAAAATTCATAGCAAGTTCTGAGCTTAATTGAAGTTCAGGTCATGCCTATTCCACCTCCTTGTTCTGTCCCACCTGCCTAGGCTGTCTGTTTTTTTAAAGATTTTTTTTCTAGCTGATGTGTAAATGAATAAGTGAAGTGCCCATACAATTTTCTACTTACCCAACAAGAATCGTGTCTCATATGATCAGCATCGGAGCCCTATAAGTATTTTCACTTTTTCACCACTTCTCTTTATATTGGAGCATTGGAGGTAAAATTGACCAATTTCACTTCATAAAATGATTAACTTGTTTATGTGATTGTTATGATGCTTGAAATGGATTTATGCGGTGACACTTAAGATTGTTTTCTTGGTAATTTTTAATGTACAAATTAAAATCTTTAAATCTAATATATGCTGTACTTATATACAAATCTAATAAATAAATCCTATGTGGTCAGGGAAATCGGCACCCACTCCGCCCCTAACGTTTTTCTGGTCAAAAGCTAGATAACTTTAGTAACTTATGACAATCATAATTGCCATCTACGAATGACAAAGCCCTAACTATAAAGTCTTAGAGATCAAATTTGGACACAAGCCAGAATGGAATACCTTTTCCTGCCAAGTACTCAGACCAGAATGCAATTATACATTTCCAAAATAAAATGGAAACATAAATGCTAATTTAATTTGCATCAACCTCAAACACAAGACATTGAAAAGTATAAGCTACATCCATTAATCTAACCATATCATACCTCTACATGTTCAAAAACAAAAAGGAAATGGAGATCTTTTTTGCATCCAACCACCACACACGTATTTATATACTCAGCAAACTTAAATTGGAGAAGGAGCATAAACTATCATTCAATAATATAACTTAAAGACCAATAACATATAAAGATTGCAAGAAATTAAGAATACAGTAACCCCAAGCTAAGATAACATTAAGATACAAAATGAATGTATCACAAGTCAAAGGTGCACAAGTGAAGTTGTAAGGGGGTAAAGGCTTATCAATCTTAATCTCAAGTTGATCCCTTCCAGTTATATCTTCAAGTAGATTAGACCTTGACAGCTTTAAATTCAGGATGAAGCAACCCAAGCTTATCCTTTACCTCAAGAGGATTGCTAGTTTCATTTCTTGTTCTCTTAACTCTCCGACTAGCAAGTGATTTATGTGTAAAACCATACATCTGCAAAATCTGATTATCCCCGAAGTTGAATGCCCTATCCATCTGCTTCAAGCACCTCTCAACGGGATAATCCCCAAACTTCCCACAAGGCTTGCAACCCACAAAGTGAGTCACAAGAGGCCACCTATGATCACCAAGACCTGGATTGTAATTTTCAATCATCTCCTCATACCGATCAACCAAAATTCCCCAATACCCATGCAAATAGTAATGATTCTCAAGATACACCTTCTCACCCCACTTATCCCTCTGCGACGCCAACAAATACACCATTGCAGACTGATCATCAGCTTCAAAAACTGGCCTATCCTTAAGCTCCCTAGTTAAAATCTTCCCCGCCTCATCCCTTATTTTCCCTTTCGGTCCCATTGGAGCCCAAGCATCCAAAATATCCAAAGACCACTGACAATTCCTCAGCAAAAAACTCCCAGTATTCAATCCAATCCAATTCTTGTCATCGTACACCATTTCATTCCACCCGTGCAACACTAAATTCCGATCCTCATACCGCTTCCACGGTATCTCAAACGCCATATCTGTAAACATTGCATCACTATCCATCCACCATAAAAGCTCAACTTCAGGATGCGACAACAAAAGTTTTCGAATCAACGGCAGTTTAGCCCAAAACCCAGCCATTTCTGCATCCAATAAAGCCATATTGTAGAAAACTTCAATCCCATGAAGCCTGCAATAATCAATCTTGTTCTTTATAGCTTTCAACAAATAATGATCCCCGACTGGGTTTTCACAGGGTTTTGGTGCAGACCCAGTTACCAACAAAACCCTGGGCTTATGGGGTCGAATAAAATTAGGGAAATCAGGGTTGTTCTTCAACCATTCAGCTCGTTGCTCATCCCAATCAGAGACCTTTGGCCCAAGAGTGTAAGGCTTGTTTGGATCCCCTTTTTCTTCAGCTTCTTCATCCACAAATAATTTATTAATATCAAATTCGGCATAATTATTACCCCCCGATGCCGCCGAATTGTCGGTGGCGACTTCCTCCAGAACGCGGCGCGGCTCGGCTCGCTTCCGGTAATGAGAGAACGTTTCCCGGATCTCCTTCAAATCCTGCTCCGGAGTACCGAACTTTCCGGCGCCGAGATTGCCACGTAGGACGACGACGGTCAAGACCAGACAGAGCAACGTGAGCTTGCCGTTTCGGAGTATCCGCTGGAACTGCCGGCTCCGGCGTTGTCCGAAACACCGTTCCAGCATTTTCGATGAGAGATAAAAAAAAATGGAAGCTTTTGATCCGGGAAAATTAGGAATGTACAAAAATTAAATGGGGTTTTAGAATATGGAAAGTTGGGAATTGGATTCGATCAAAAACAACAATAAAAACAAAGCTTCATCTTTTTTGTGGTTCGAATTGATTGGAGATCGAGGATTAACAAGCAAATGAGGATCGTGAAATCATTAGGGTTTGATTTGGAATCTTTATAGCTGTCGGTGGATAGGGTTGATTACAGCTTTATTACAGTCGAGAAGGATAGATTTAGAGAGAGAATTTGTAATATTCCGTCACAAACAAAATTCTATTTTCGAAACTAATAACGCGGATTTTAGTTTCGGAAATGATATTGTAGTACTCCATTGTTTTGTCTGGAGGAAAGTTCTCAGGTGGGACCCACTATTTTTCCATGGTAAATTTTTGTCATTTTCCAATTGGATTTGGTCAAAAAAAAAATTACCATGACTTGGGTGAGATTATCAAACCTTATCTGGAAATTTATTTTATTTCCAATTTTTTGGTAAAGTATGTGTATATTTATCTTTATAAATGATTAAATTTGACTTATATTTAGACTGTTTTTATGATAATTTCTCATATTTTCTTTAAAATTAAACACTAATTTATTTCTCTCTCGTTTTTGTAATTAAATTTTGAAGGATAATTTTAAAATTTTGTAAATCAATCAAAAAAATAATTATTATATTTTAAAATTAATTTACAAAACCTTAAAACGTAAATTAAAAATAAATAGAAGGAGTAATATCTATGCAAAATAATTTAGGGGTAGCTCATATGAGACCGATGGTTTAACGAACCATTAATGCTTTGATAAATCATACTCTAATACATTAAATTTGGTACCAAAAAATATAAATTTTCAAAGAATTGACATGTCACGTGCATTAATTAGATCACATGGATTGTTAACGCAATTATGATTTGTGATATGGCCATGTCTTGTTTATGTATTGCCTATTAAAAAGCATGTGTTCTTTTTTTATATTTTCGCATGATTCTTTCTCATATAAAAACGGATCTCATTGTATGTTCACGTGAAAAAATATTATGTTAAAATATCAAAAATACATGTAGAAATATCAGTTTTCTTAAAATAAATTACAATAATAAATTTATATTTCTAAATGTTTAAATGATATTTTTACATGAGTTTCTTTGACAGAACTGGGGCCCACTCACTATTCATGTGAGATACATCCCGTGGAAATATCAATTTTTATGTGGAAATATTAGTTCCCATTACAATATTGTCATGTTACCTATAAAGAAGTATTATTTTCACATGTGTTTTTGATATTTTAATATGATTTATTCTCACATGAATGCTCGTGTAAGAAAGAACCACGTGGAAATATTAAAATAAAAAAAAACAACTACTCATAAGACTTTGGGTCCAAGAGATCTTGAGATCTATTTCTGCCAAAGTCAAAAATGTTAAGATTTCAACTAAACTTTAAAAAAAAATTATTAAAATACATATAGAAATACCAGTTCTCTTACATATAGCATTGCATATTACTACTATCATTCTATAAAAAGTTTGATTTCATTTTGACTTTTTAAATATTAAAATTATAAAATTTTAAATTATCAAGAATACATATTATACAAATGATATTTTCACATAAATGTACTACTCTTTTTTCCATTCATGTGAGATTCTACAATATTCATATGAGATAAAATGTGAAAATATCAATTACTTAATAATTATTATAATCTATAGAAAGATTATTATTAATTGCAAAATTATTAAAACAATAAATTTCAAGTCAATTTTAAATTACAAGATTACAAAAATTAATTTTAAAAAGTCTAGATAGGATTTGGTTTTGAATTTATTTGTAACGAGTTTCTAGTGTTTATAAGAAATTAAATATTTTTTTTCATTAAAAATGGATTACTGATTTTAATTAGAGTCAACTTAGCCATCAATTTTTTTGACAAAAAGTTGACTCTAATTAAAATTGATATTAATATTAATATTAAAAATTATACTATTTCTTTTAGTTTATTATGGTATTACTAGAGAGGGATTTCGGTGGGTTGAAACAAGGCATGGACCGTCAAGCACGTAATAGCAACATGTGGAGCACTACGCGTTCTTCTTTATATTATACTCCCTCCATTCTTTAATATATATTGTTTTAAATAATTTTATTTTTTCTTTATTATTTATCATTTTATATATTATAGGAGAATTAACTGTAATTTTTTTAAAATTATCCCTCATAAAAATCAGTACAGATGAGAAAGAGTATAAGATAAGTATGATAATTATAAAAATTTAAGAGTATTATAAATAATTAATATTATATTTAATTTTATACAATTATATTTTAAATTATTGTACACAATTCTAAAACATATTAAGAGGAGGGAGTATCATATTTTATTTTTCATCCTAGTATCATATTCAAGTTTGTCAACCAGCCAGAGTCTCAAATTTTGTATTAATAGTATAAAAATAAATAACAGTCGACACAATATATATATATATATATATATATATATATATATATATATATATATATATATGTATATATATAGAGAGTGAGAAATTATCGGCTACTATTAATAGCGGGCGTGAATTTTAATTATAATTTTGATTGTTATTTTTTTGTATTAGACGATAGAGATGGTGTCTGTCCATTTTTTAATCTATAGCAAATATGTGTTATAAATCATTATATGAGTTTGATCCATAACCAACGTTATAAAAATAAGATTATCCTTACAACAAATTCAGGCTCGTTCAATTTTTGATCCAACGGTAAAAGAAATACTCCTGTTTGTAGTTTAATTTTGTGAGCAATTCAAAATTATAATATACCGAATTTACCCTTCTTTTAAAAATCAACCCATGTGCAAATTTGGTTATGGGGACCAAGATTAATATCATAGCATGAGGTGGTATATTGGCCAAATAAGAAGGGCATTTGATGATTATTAATGAAGCAGTCCTTCAGAGGGGACCGGTTTTGGGCGGTCTAGAAATTTTTTTATTTTTACGACTCTCAAACAATTTATAATATTTATTGGAATTGAAATTTTTACAGAATTCAGTAATTTAAGTGTCAATTGAATATATGTAAAAAAACATGGTTGCACCTGTTTAAAGAAAAGAAAAGAAAAAAAAAAGAAAAAAAAAAGAGGCAAATATTTTCCCACCAATCATAACTTCCTTAGAAAAATGGACTATTAGCTACAAATGATTGCAACATCCATGCCAAGTCTGCCGGAAAATTTCGTCCAGCGGTGTTCGTTTATCTTACCGATGAGGCCATCGTCTCCATAAGCAATGTGTACAACTTCTGTGTCTCGGTCAAAACACATTCCCTATCAAACAATGCAGACACAACTGCAACACCTTTCAAATTCTCTAGGCCTAATTCCATCACTGCACGTGCATTTGAGACGCCAATGCCTCCGATAGCAACCACAGGTAACTTGGATGTCAAACATACAGTTTTAAGGCCATTCAAGCCAAGTGTTGGATTGTTTGCTTTTGTATTGGTTGGGTACACGCCGCCACAACCTATGTAATCAGCACCATCAGCCCAAGCCTGGCGTGCTTGCTCTGGCGTCTTGCATGATACGCCAATGATCTTTTCAGGGCCAAGAAGAGAACGAGCAACATGAACAGGCATGTCAGATTGGCCCACGTGCACGCCATCTGCATCGCAAGCAAGGGCAATATCAATTCGGTCATTTATCAACAGAGGTACACCATGGTAACGGCAAATTTCCAGGCATCCTTTGGCTGCTTCCAGAAAGTTTCTCGTTTCCAAATCCTTTTCCCTGTAAACATGAGAGGACAATAGTGTAAATAGCAAAAGCATTCTCAAACCCAAAAGATTACACAGAGGCAGCCATCTCAAGTATAGGTCAACTTCAGCTTTCAGTTTTCAACTCTGGCAAGAATTTAGGAGTGCTAACTGTAAGAAATGTTGAGAACGAGAATTATTTTTCTCTCCTTTTTGATGTAAATTACAATAGTATTAAAAAGCGTCCTCAATAGGGGGACGAAATATCACTTATCAAAAGAATAGGGGGACAAGGAATGCCAACGAAAAGCTACTATACCTGAGCTGAACTATGGTGGCACCTCCCTCTATGGCAACTTTCACAGAATCTGTGATTGAACGGCCCCACTTACTATTCATCCCCGAGTCTGTCACAGCATACAAGAAGAGGTCACTGGGATCAAATACCTGTTGTCTACTTGAATTGTGGACATTCCTCTTGAGCTTAAACAGGTGGTCAAATGGACCTTGAAGCCCGTTTCCAATAAACATGTCTTTGCTATAATCCAATGCAGTCTCAACATAGCGTTTTGCGACCTGTCAAGATTGGATTGAAGAAAAATAATCTTTCCAATGTATGAGAGAAAATAAAAGGCAGGGCAGCAGACGAGCAAGGCACAAGCCTAAAACAAAAGAAGAATCACTGAATGTTAATGCACTGGTGTTATATGAATACACTGTCATTATATGTATCTGTAAATTAAAGTTTGATCTACATGTTTGTTTCTTCTATCTAATTTTTACTGTAGATATGATTTTACGGTTTGGGAGGAATTCCAACTCAAGTCAAAGCATTATCTACAATGTTGGTTCTGCTGTGCTGTCCATCTTAACTTTTTACAAACAAAGGATCTGTTTTCTTGCGAACCATATTTAAAAATATAACTAATTTTATCTTTGATAACTGGTAACTACAAATTTTCAGAACTCTCAACATGAACCAACTCAGTTATCAAGTGTGGAGTCACCAGTCTTCATTTGAAAAAGCCAAAACATCTAAGTGCTAACAGTACTATCTCTCAGAATGTTTTCACAATGATGTTTTCCTCTTGAGGTAAATACATTTATCTACTTCTGTTCTTGTTTATCTTGCCACTCATTCATCTGAGAAACATCACTATGGATAGCATTTATTCACTGAATTAATCACAGTAGGACCTCCTAAAATTTTATAAATTACCCCTAATCTTTCTGCCATATGTCAGGAACAGCGAAAAATGAGATCCAAAGAAGGAAACGTAAAGGGAAGAGACTACAGAGAAAGACTGTGTGTTGGGTTGGGGGGTGATTGTTTGGTCTTTCCTCTCTCCTGTTTGATTGACAGCTCAACCAACAAAATATGTTGATTGTTTCAAGCCTATATATAGCAAGACATAACTTAAAGCTGCCCTAGTAATATTTAAGTACATATTCAACCCCCAAATACTAAAAAAACTCTGCTAGGATCCTTAATCAGAAGAACAGAATAAATTACCTTAACAGCTGACAGCATCTGAGAACCTTTTGCTAGCTCAGCTGCTATACATGATGCCAAGGTGCAACCAGTTCCATGAGTATTTCGAGTGTGTATCCGTGGTGATCGCAGCTCGTAGAACTCCTCACCTTCAAGGCCGAATCAGAGTAGAAGGTAAGCAATAAACAAGAGACAAGAAGAAGCAAGAATACTGTTACAAGTCAAAGATTGAAAAGAATATATGAGCATACCATCAAAGAAAATATCTACAGCATCTGATGAAGCAGGAAGGTCACCACCTTTAACAAGCACATTCCTAAAGGTAAAACAACAATTTGAATAAAGTGCCACCTTCTTCCAGTTGCTCCAAAAGATATATGAGGTATGTATATGCAGGGTTTATATTGACAAGAAGGAAAACACAGTGCAATATGAAAATTTATATACAGATTCACCAAGACCAAATAACAAATCATAATGATGTATGCAAACTACAGCGTGATCATAAAAAAACTACATATCTAGTCCAGTTGGCATACACTAACCGTGGACCCATATCATGTATAGATTTCGCTGCAAAACGCATGTCAGACACTGTTTGCAGTTTCATACCACCAATTAAAGCAGATGCCTCTTTTAGATTAGGAGTTACTATGTCAGCCATGGGAAAAAGCTGCTCCCTGTATCAGAAACCAAACAACCATGATTATCTATGGTTGCTCACAAATAATAATGAAATATACAAATGTGACAATAAGAAATGCAATGCAGAGAGGTACCCTTCCAACAACCCCATTCCTAAAAACCCGAAACAAGAAAAGAAAACGCAAATGCAACACAAAAAAAAGAGAAAGATTTCTCAACTATTTGGTCATAGAAGGAATGACCGTGTCTCAGCTATAGTCCCTTCAAACAATACAGATTTTGGCTGTAAGCTTAGGAGAAAATAGTGCCTTCATAGTTAAGAAATTGAAAATTTTCCGTCATAGTTGTCACAACAGATGCAAGTAGGCAAACACCAAGGCAGGGATATAAACTTCTGTTCTTTTCTTGGGATTAGTAAATAATTATGTAAAAGTGCCAAAAAGGGGGCAAGAAGGCACAGGAGAACTGAAAGGAGTGTTAAGCTCACAAATCTTCCTTGCATCAGTCCTCAACATTGTTTAATGCACCAGTAATACAGCAATAAAATGAAGTGTTGATTGCTAAAAAGGGATTAGAATAAATCAACAACCTTGAAGACTAGTTAAACTAACAATCAAAGCACCATATAAAGAAATAGGATATTACATGTGACCTCGTTTCACTCGTTCTTTCTTTCTTCTTCATTTTTTGTGGTTAGGGTTTTTTTTTTGCCTTTCTTTTTTTGGGGTGGGGGGTGGGGGTGGTGGGGTGGGGGACCTAAAGTGCTATTCTACATGCAAGGATAACAAGTATAACCACCATATATTCATGATGAGGAACATGACAATACACCTTATAGCCTGCTATTATGAATGTGTGTTTGTTACCATCAGCCAATGCTAATATTATTTCAGAAGAGTGTAAATGGCCAAGCACACTCACCTAATTATACAAGTCCACTAATGAACAGAACAACTATGTTCCAACATTGGTTCTGCATATGGCAACAACTCTCAAACAAAAACCATTTTTCTAGAGCATGTCTCACAACATTAAAAACAACAAACAAACTAGCAGTATAATTTATACATGAGAAGGCATAGGCAAACAATGAGCTGGTGAGTCTGCATAAAGGTAAACAAATCAAATTGATGGAGCTATGACATAATATGGAATAACAAATATTTCATTGGCGTTCATAGAAAACTCGTAATTTGGTCAGAGCTCTCTTACCGAAATGTATCAAGAATTGAAGGACCAGCCAGTACATCTCCACTAGTAGATACCATCACAGGATCAACCACTAAAGCTGCCTTCATATATTCAGCTAAGTCAACTCCGAATCACAACAATTTTAACCAGAAAAAGAGTAAGAATACAAACCTTGAACTGGGAATTCCTTGAGACTGTGATAAAGAACCTTGACTATGCCAATTGAGGGAAGCATTCCTGTTTTCACCTAATATCATATCAATATTACATCATGATCAACACTCAGCAATAAGATTCAGAAGATTACTTAACAAGCAATAAGAATATCAAAAACATTTCAAATGGAAAACAAAAAGGTAAACAAAGTGATCACTATATTGGCAATAAACAAAACCTCTTATACATCACTCCTGTACATTTTCAATATTGCAACCAGAGAATAAAGTAACTGTAATCAGAAATAAAATGATAACCGGACAACATGGTCCCCATGGTGTCCTAGTAAACCCAAGTCCACTTTTGGAAGATAAATTTAACTATCTATGACCACTAACTAATAATCTCGAGACCAACTAGGAACTCACATCACCGATGGTCATAAGAGAAGACCTAAGACAAAAGATTGAAACCCAATCTTTAGGCCTTGGGCCCATCCATGTGAATTACTATACCCTTCTTACATCATATTTTCGATGCTGAATTTAACATCACACATATATCTTAATAAGCACTGCTTGGGGGACCTTAGCACTCCTTTGTGCATTAGGTGACAAACTATTACATTCTATAATATTTGATAAATGCACCTCTTCATCTGTAGATTCAATGCTCACTGGTGCATTACGTGTGAAACTATCATGTGTTATAACTGTAGATAATTGAAACACTTCATGTCATGGATTCGATTCTTAACAGAAAGATAATCTAATTTATTAGTAGTAAAGAAACTGACTCAAATGGTAGCACTTTCATAGACTCTACACCTTAACAGATCAAATATGGTTAATAGCATTGCAACCCACCGAACCCCACCGCGTTAATAAACCATTCTTAATGATGATTAAGAACGTAAGTATTATGATAGACTTACAACATCAACATGCATATCTGACATCACAGACTTCAACTGCTCTGAAACAAACCCCTCCGGTAAAATGTTCACATCCTGGTAACAAACGTAAAAATTCAAACTAAAATTATTCACTAATACACAACCCTAAAGCAAAAAACAAAATTTCAAAATAAGCAACTAGACAATCAGACCTGAACCCCCACGGTGTTCTGTGCGGTGACAGCAGTGATCACACTAGAACAATACACTCCACGAGCAGAACAAGTCTTGATGTCAGCTTGAATTCCGGCACCAGCTCCTGAATCGGAGCCAGCGACAGTCAAAACATGAGGGATTCTTTGCTTAGAGCATTCACTTATCATTGTGGAATCCTTAGTCTCATGCATTGCCTTGAGAGTCAAAACCCTCGATTGATGAAATTCTTGTGTAAAAGCTTGGGTTGGTCTCAATTCTGCGTAATTCTGAGAATAATTCAAATCAAATTGTATTCACACTTATACATGTTTCAGAGATAAATAAAGCTTACAATATCCAGCATAGTATCACCTACTTGTAATGAGAAATAAAGACCAAGTATGTGATAAAATTTTAAATTTTCTTCTAACTAAAATAATCTTTCAGTTTTATCACTACAAAGAAATGTATTAGACTAAAGCTTTCAGTCGTCACTGTACTTATCATTTGGTATTATCAAAATCATAACATAAATTTCTGATAATATCAATTGATTGTCCACCACTTAAAAATCATAAAGTTCGAGGCTTTATTTGAGAAGGGATAATGCTCGAAATAAAGTAAATAAAAAATAAACCCAACCACCCAAGTCTGATAATAACTTCAATGCTAAAAATAAGTTGAATGGACTGTTGATCAAGCTCTCATCTTCCTTTCCTTACCCTATATCTTTCCAATTCCAAACATAGCCTTCACTTTCAGCACCATTTTAGCTCAGGACTTGAGCAATTTCAACTGATCAATTTTCAATTAAAAATTAAATTGCACTGACAAACACAAGATAAGAAGGTATTATATGCATGGTTTCTACCAAAATTAAGGAGCTTCAAAAATTAAAAAATAAATAAATAAGTAGAAATTAGAGATTGTACCTTGTTGCGTCTGGTGATAGGGACGGAAGTGGATAGGAAAGAGGAGAATGAAGAATAATAGTATCCCATTCAAATGCCACCGAGATGAGGGTAGAGGTTCGGAGTTCCACAGTTCCGGTGATTATTTATCCCAGAATATATAACGAAATATTTTCACATAGGCTCCACCGGTGATTATTTAACCCATTATATATATTTAGGATATAATAATTCGACATGAAAATTAAATATGAAATATAAATTAAATTTTTTAACATGTGTCCCATGACACAGGCTAAACACACAGTTCAAGAGAATATTTTTTTTAAGGGTCCTCTTAATATGTGCCCTAAGGGCACATGCTAAACACACAGTTCAAGAGAATATTCTCTTGAATTGTGTGTATATTCTCTTGATTTATGCATTTATATTAAATTAAAGAGAATAAGCACACAATTCAAGAGAATATTCTCTTGAATTGTGTACTTAACATGTGCCCTAAGGGCACATGTTAATAAATTTCTTCTTTTAATTGTGTACATATTCAATTGAACTTGTGCAAATGTATAAATCAATTGAATATACACATAGTTCAAGAGGATATTTTATTGAATTGTGTGCTTAACATGTGCCCTCATGACACATGTTAAGAGAACCTAATATAAATAGGTAAAATTATAAAATACTCATGTCCAATTATCATACCCGTATATAAGAGCTCCTTATAAAACACTTTATTGATATTTTTCGCACGTAGTGTCCACGTATTAGTTAATAAAAATTCAACACATAGGCTAATATGTGGACCCTACATTTTAACTTGTTATAATCAATTCATGAAATCCTAAAACCTAAAATTAATATAGGTTTTGAAAATAACAAATACGATCATCAATAGTATTTTATAGGTAGCTTACAATTTTTATGTTTGTTTGTATTCAAACTAAATAAATTAATATCAATTTTGAATTTTATGATTTCAAAAATCGACTCTAAAAATCAAAATACATCTTTAATTTTGAAACAGAGTTAGTAGTTTGGATTTGAGTCATGTTATACATTAAGACAAAATTGTATTGAATTATAATTGCGAAACCTAACAATATATGTGTTTGGATAAAATTTTAAGGGATGCACTTATTACACATCTTATGACAATCAAAAAATCGGCCTCAACATTTATAATATATATAATTTTCCTTTTTTATTTATATACTAGCACGAAGTTGCACACGAATTGTATATGTAAATTATATGGGTAAAATTTTAAAGACTAAATAAAAGAATTAAAAAAATAAAAAATAACAAAATAGTAATATATTTAAAATTATAGGGACAACAAAAAAATCTTCAAACGTGACCCAAAATTACCAAAAAGGGTCATGGGGGCTTTATAATATACTAGATAATATAGAATGTTTTCGGTTGCTTATGATCAATCTTAAAAATAGTAGTTTATATTTGATAAATAAAAACATTTAAATTGTAAAAAAAAATGTTTAGCATAAAAAATAATAATCACTTATTTTAAATGTAAATTACATAATGTTTTGAAAAATAAAACGGGCGATAGAATGAATTACTAAAATAAATATGAATATAACAATAACATACTTATTAGGTTTAACAAGTAACCATAAATTATAAATTGGATCTTATGATTATTTTCATAAAAATTGATTATAAGTAGTTTTAAAATTAGGCTAACAAATTCTCTTTACTTTTTAAAATAATTTTAAACTCAAATCACTACTCTTTAAAAATTATTTCAAAAAATTACCAAAAATAAAATAACTTATAAATCATTACATTTAATTAAATTTACTTTTTTTAAAATGACTTATAAATTTATTTTTAATAAGTATTATTTAATTACTTCTAAAAAATAACTTATAAGCCATTTTATAAATTACAAAATAAGTCATTCACGAACTTTTTAACTGGCTTATAAATAAAAATAACTCTTATTTATAAATTATAATTTAAAATAACTCTATTTTAAACTATAACTTATAAGTTGGTTTAAAATAAGTCAAGTCGGCCCATGGCCTTATGAAAAGACCGCCCTAATGTTGTGCAAACTAAATAATCCCGCCACTCCACACCTCACGTTGATTTTTTGAAGCTTCTATCTCTTCAGTAGACAGTAGAAAGTAGAAACATACGCTTTCTATCTCATCGGAACCTGCCAAGTCCCTCCTTCATCGGTTAGCTTATGTTCTCCACATTAATCAATCAACTAATATTTCTCACTTTCGAAAATGAGTTTTCTGGTTTTTGTAGTGCTTATATGCCCTAATTGTGTTTTTGTTTACAAATGCTTAGAGGGTTCTCTGCATTTTATACAGAATTTGTAATTTTGGGATATGCATTTCTTAGTTTTCAGTTGCTAATTTGTGAATATTGTCATTTTATTAAGGTTTTAGTGCAGTGGTTGAATCTCAGTAGTTCTTATGCGCTTGTATTATAGTATGATTTATTTTGAAAACTGTTTAATACTTTAATATGGGTAATACTTTAGCATTCAATGCCATGTTGAAGCACCTCATCTCTATCTATTTGAAAAAATTTCTAGTATAATATGTCTGAACGGGTCTTGCAAGGTCAATACAAATGTATTCAACTATATTAAATAAATTGTAAATAAAATGCAATAAGGTTGATGTGTACCAAAGAAATTTCTCATAAGTTTCTGATTTCTCGCAAAACATTTGTTATATAGACCACTGAATGCAAGCTACACATAGATGTCAAGCAAGATAGCCATAGTCTAGAAAAATTTGACATAATTATTACTCCCTCCGTCCCCTTTTAATTGACGTTTTAAGGTTATGCACATAGATTAAGAAATGCAATTAAGATTGACTAAATTGAGTATAAAATTTCAACATTAACCTTCTAACATTTATTGGAAAGATGAGAGAGAAACAAATTATCCTTTAATCATAAAGGATAATATGGGAAATAAAAATGAACAAAAATCTATCTCTAAAAAGACAAATAAAAGGGACAGAGGGAGTATTATGTTTTACGGGTAAATATACATAGTAGGATCAAACCGTTGTTTTGTGTGAAGAACAGCTAGCATTGTCTTATGAAATATATAAGACGTCCTATTAAGTATACTCATAATCATATTTATAGAGGCCACTAAATATTTCATTTCTTATGTTTGATTGAATTTATCTCTTATACATCGTGTTTTTTTTTGATGTGTTTACGATGGGGAATTTAATTGCATGGTTTTGTTTGTATATGGGAACATTATTCTTAAGCAATAACATTTCCATATTCCTATTTTATTCTTGTCATTTTTATATTCTGAATAGCTTCATTGTTGTTTTATTATCTTTGTTACTTTAGATGCTCCTTAATTTGTTGTCATTTCTACGTTTTCAGCATCTGTAACCCAAAATTTGAGTTAGCAAAGCTAATCAGAAGCAATGTTATTGAACAGGGGGGCTATTTAGTATTATATGAATATGTTTGTTGATGATCAAGGAATTTTTTTTCAGGCATTAAATAACTGTTCTTTTCACTTCTCATGCTCTTTTCTGTTTCTTTTAAAAAGTCTATATTTTTACTTGATTGGCTCACTGTTGGTGGTGTTGATATCAGTGGAACAAACTCTAGTGGAGATTCCGTATATGGTGAAAATGCCCAAAAGTTAACTGGTCTCGTGCTGAAGCACATGCTAATTTTTCAAGCCAAAATAAGTTCTTAAGTACAATTTTCTCTTCTCCTTGTCAACACAAACACCTTGCACTGAAGGAGCAATGGCTGCAAGGTATGCAATTCATAGTAGTTTATGACATGACATGAGGCTTATATCTGTATTGAGAATATATTCTTATAGTAAAATTTAATGATTGGAAAATTAGTGATTAGCTTTCAGTTATTAGAGATGAGAAATGTATATGCAGAAATATACCAGTGTATGCTCCCTTTTAGTTTTAAATGATTGGTCTTTATGGTTGATAGTGACCATACCCAAAATCACGAGTAGGTTTGGCTAATCTATATAATAATGTGCTAGTGTTTTTTTTTAATAAATTATAATAGTGTACTAGACTACTAGTTTTTCTGCTTGTCTTTCTAATATAACTTGAACATATATAGTATTTAATGCACTTACTCATGTCATATATGCACTTGAGAACTATTTTGGAATGCCTAATGGTTGCTTTCAAACTCTGTTAATAATATTTTTGATTGCTTTATTTGAAGTATTTATGTAACACCCTAGTCTCACATTGAAATATATGAGAAAAATTTATCTGTATATAAGGAATTAAGTTACTAACAATAGTACTTTCAAGTCATAATCTTTTGGGTGAGTTTGTGGTGGGCTAAGATGACCCAAGAAGATACTACTGGGTTAGTGGTTTAAGGCCTTATTTGAATGGATTTGATTCGATTCGGACTTGGGATTTGACCCGAGATTTGTTCCATACTCTTGATTTGACCCGGGTTGTTTCATATGGTATCAGAGCCGACTCTCGAAAGCTCAAGTCGGGTCATCTAATTTGGTTGTCGAAGGTGGGGACACAAAGGCTGGTGGTATTATTCCACAATGGAGAGAGGGAGGTTGGTAGGTGGGGATACGAAGCCAGCCGGTATTATCCTACAATGACTAGAAAGACAAAGATCTATGGACCGTGTGTGTGATCGGTTCTGATGAAGACGTCAAAAATTTAAGTGGGGGAGTTTGTAACACCTCAGTCCTACATCGAAAAACATGAGAAAAATTTGTCTGTATATAAGGAATTAAGTTACTAACAATAGTACCTTCAAGTCATGACTTTTTGGGTGAATCTGTGGTGAGCTAAGATAATTCAAGAAGATACTATTGGGCTAGTGGTTTCAGGCATTATTTGGATGAATTTGTTTCAATTCGGACTTAGGATTTGACCCGAGATTTGTTCCGGACTCGGGATTTGACCCGGGTTGTTTCAATTTTTTTTTTCCTGTTATTTGGCACTTCCACATACACTCAAAGAGGTATTTTACTAATTGTCGTAAGCTTGGTCATATGCACATATTTTTGTAGCAGATATAGAATCCTGGTTTATTCGTATGAATAGTTTGATCTTCACTATCCATTTGTTCTAACTTTGTTGATTTTTATAATCTTTACAGGTTAATAGCTTGTCAAGTTCAGAATGTTAAAAGAGTGCACAGTACACAAGTAGAAAAGGTAACATAAATATTGGACATAAGTCACAGTGATGAATTTTAACGTCAACCAACCGGAGGACTTACCTGTCTTATCATTTCAACTGTTTTACATTTTTTTAATGTACTCATTATCATTTTCCATTAATAATATAGATTAGTGATCGGGATAGTCTGATTTACAGCTTTACTTTTTTTTGTCCAGAAAGGGGAATCTCTTACCCTTTGTTTATTCTCCCTAATTGTTGTTTCCTTTGTTCTTTTAATTAGTTAATACAAGTTTGTTTGTTCTTTTAATTAGTTAATACAAGTTTGATAGCCTGTGGCCGTGTGAGGCATGAGTTAGTTTGATATAATAATTTTAATTTTTTGTTATTTATTTATTTATTTTTAAATTTATGAAGTTATTATTTTAATAGATAATAGTTTTATTTTTGGGCAATTTTTATATGACATATGGATATCATTTTTAAAGTCATATACTTTAATGTTCATGACTTAAACAATTAGTGAGCTTTTTCATCTTATATTTAAAGTGACTTGTAAGCTCATGAATCTATCTTTGCATCAATCTCTTAATTTTAGGATATTATTTTACCTTTTTTAATTTAGCACTCTCTTCGTTCTCAAAAGGATGATCAAAGTACAAATTTCACATATATTAAGAAAAACAAAGGTAGAGGAAAGAGAGTAAATAAAGTTCTAAATTTATTCTTAGTGGTCCCATAAGATTTATAAAGTGATGAGTAATTTTAGTTTTTTATACTAATGGACCCCACTATTAAATGACATAATTACCGTTCACCTTTTGTACTTTTTCTTATCCTTTTGGGGACAAAAATAACTGTACCTTTAGTCATCCTTTTGAGTTTTGAGGTCGGAGGTAGTTTCAAATATTGGCTCCTAATTCAAAATGCAATAAATGTAATGATACTGCTATACTGACATCTAGTCATGGTTCAAAGTATAGGCCGTTATGCCAAAATATCGGCGTATCGGTGGGTGTCGTACCACAACATTGACATGAATCACAAAATTACAAAATTTTCATGTAAAGGGTACTTTTCGGCGAAATTTCGACAACTCAGTGTAATGTAACGGTTTTGGCAACTCGGCGTAATGTAACGATTTCAGACCAAATAAAGAAAAAATCACGACATAAAGGAGAGAAACGCCCCAAAAAAACATCGAATATGCTAAAAGCAATAAAATGAAGACGACAAAAGAGACCAAACTTTTTTCTATAAGTTATACTTAAATTATGGTACCTAGTTAACTATACGTTAAAAATAAAAAAAATATTGTACTGAAAAATATACTTGATCAAGTTAAATACTTAAATTGTACTTAAATTTTACCTATATGCACCAAGTTAAATATAACTTTAAAAAAAGTACTTAATATATATAATTAGTTAAGTTAAATTGTACTTGAATTATAGTTAAATTGTACCTATATAGTACCTAGTTAAGTACGACTTGAAATATTTTAATTGTACTTAAATTTTATAGAACATGTGTGGTCAACCATTTGAGTTAAGAGGACATCAATATCAACTTTACTCAAACGTAAAATTGATTAAACATATATGTGAGATGTCTGTTTTATCATTTGGACAATGCTATGTTCACTAGATAGTGTTTTTTGTGAACTTTAATTGATCCATCTAGTTCTTGTTATTTAGATTTTTTTCATATTTTTTTTACTTTCTTTGAAGCTCTTAACTAGCTAAGTGCTAACGGTGCGTATCGCTCGAAACCGTTATCGAAACTAATATCAAGTCAAAAAATGATGTTCCAAAACATAGGTCACTACTGTGACTTTGAACATGTACAATTATCTTTTAATTAAAAAAGACAGATAAAATATCATATTATCTTTTCACGTATAAAACTGCACAAAAATCCTCGTCAACTTTCTTCAATAATCATGCATAGCCGTGCAGTAAACTAAAGCATACAAAGGAGATTGTGGCTTTGTAAGAGGAGAAAATGCAGAGAAACTAGCTTATTCACGTGCCTCAATAATTTTGAAATTAGTGATTATAGTTGTCGAATATAATGTGTGCTAGGAAACTAGAGGAAATCGATGACTTTGTAATGGAAATTGAAAGATGGCCTAGAGGTGGTGTGCTCTCCTTCCCGTCAGTCATTACCTCACGCCTCTTCGGATTTGTTCTTCCTTTTCTTTTTCTTTTTGTCTTTCTTTCTTTGCATTTGGGTGGGACACATAAAGATGATGGTATATACATATCTATTTAAACTGATTAATTTGGGAGAAGGGTCCATAAGGTAGAAGGAGAGTCATATTAAGATTTTATAGGTGGAAGAAATGAAGAGGTGATATGTGATTTGGGAAAACGAAGAGGCGTGATACAAAAAACAAAGAGGTGAAGCATCCACAAAATGAACCTCCATAACTCATTGTTAACTCACCTCAAACTCGGTCTGATTAATGAGTCATGACCAACCGTCAACTCATTTGAGTCACCTTGACCAACCAAATTAACTCACTCAATTTAATGTCACTTGAATGTCGTGCTTTTAGATATAGGGATTGATAGTTTGTAGTATATCAAGACAAAGGAAATATTTTGCTAAGTCTCAGTATCATTCATTTTAATTATAAAGCTAAATAATATTTGATAAATGTTTTTACTTGCTTTCCAGTCAAAATAATTTCATTTTACTTTTTTTTAATTAATGGGTATCTTTATCTTCTATGTGGTCTCTTTATAATGTAATCTTTTTGGCAGGTTTGCCAAGCTCTTTCCAGCATAAAGTTGTCTTCGAGGAATTATATTAAACCTGGGAGAAATTCACCACTAGTTAAAGATGTTAATACTCTCTCACTTAAGGATTCGAGGAGAAAAAGTCCTCGAACTTCATCTGATGTGAATAAAAGCTTCAATACAAGTGATCTGGGGATTGGTAAATCCAAATGCATTGGTAGTTCCTTTCCATCAGGTACTTTTGATGTGGTTGATAGTGGGAATGCTGCCAGCAGGCAAAGTGAGGGTTACACCTCAATGCATAGTTATTCTCATTCAAGCGTGATCAGTGGATTATCCAGCAATCAAACTGCTCATGCAAGTCCAGTGGACGGGATACAGAACACGTTTCCTGATGGCATTGCTGATGATGACATAGTTGAGGTAATGCATAATGTTGGCTCAAAAGATGGAGTCTTGACACTTGTTGACTAGTAATGTAAAAGGTGAAGTTCATTTATAAAAGAAGTCATCGAGTTGAAACCTCTAAATGTATAAATGTTTCTAGACTCAGTTGACCTACTTAGAACTACATATTATAGTCATAAACAAGATAAATATTTTTTGTCCTATTTTTTAGGATGTCAAAGCCTTCATGATTTTCGAATAAAGGCTTTAAATGTGCTATTCTATAATGTACTAATATTGCTTCGTCTTTCATGTAACAAATGAGTTGATTTTAGTAGCCCATGATTTCTTTGCACATATTTGTGCATCTCATCAATTGACTGTTTTTCAGAATCTTGATGTGGACCAAATAATTATGGAACACTACCAATGGGCTGGCACACGACAACCGTCAATATCGAAGCTTCTGCCATTTACTCCAACTGTAATTAAGGATAATGATGCAAGACCTGAATCGACCTGTTTGCCACCAGAGTTGTGTGTGAACTGCAGTCATGGTTTAAAGGTATACATTTAATTTCTTCCCTATGTTTTGTAGTGGCGTTGGTAGCAGGTACTTGTTCCTGATTTCTTATGCCTGATATTGTTACAGTTAGGACTTTGCTCCGAAGCCGCAAATCATTTACAGAACATGAAAGGCATGCTAATTTCCATATCAAATGATCTTCTTGACAATGTTAGTGACCTGAATCCAGATCAAATAGAGAAGCTTTGTCAAGATAGGTTTGCTTGTTTCCCACTCCCCCTTTTGTTTTTCCATGTCGAAAGAAATGCTAGTTTGATTTAGAGGCTAGGAAATAAGAAAAGACGTAAACCCCTACAAATAATATGAAAGGAAAATTTTTCTTCGTCTCTCTGCATCTCATTTTTCGTATGAAAGTACTGCACACGCCTTGTTCTCTTCACTAAGATACAGAAATTTATTGGTTATTGTCCTTATGTTAATTTGCACCAACTCTTTCAGGTTGCAGCTGAATAAGCAAATTCAACAACTCCAGAAACATCTTTGTGCTACATCAGTTGATGAAGAGAGGCAAAATTCACATTTTTTTGCATCTACAGCTGCTCCTAGGACATTTAATTATGACAACCCTCCAACAGCTGCATTCAGGATTGATCCAATGAGACTTGAATCCCAGTTTCACATACACAATGAGCCTGATGGGTCTGATAGATTGAACTCATCATTCGGTGTACCACCAACTCCTGTAGAGAGAGAACCCTACATCCGAAAATATGTTGATGTCAAATATACTGATGGTTCAAATGACAAAATGTGGAGTAGTTGGGATTTCCCATGGACGAAGAAGCTGGAGGTCTGTATGTACATTAGTGTAAAAGTCTTTGATTTGCACTAATTGTTGTCCTAATTGTTGTCCATTTGTTTCACCTAAAGGCCAATAACAAGAAAGTATTTGGAAATCACTCCTTTCGTCCCAAACAAAGAGAGGTGATAAATGCCACAATGAGTATACGTGATGTATTTGTTTTGATGCCTACTGGAGGAGGGAAAAGCCTGACGTATCAGGTAATAGTGACACTCAAATCCACATCACATAAGAAGCTTTGGTTATGATGGTATGAATCAAGAATATGATACTAATTAATGTAAAACTGTATCAAATCTTATTGACAAGTTAGACTGTACTATTTAATAAGCTCTTTTCTTCTAAATCTCCATCACACCATCTGCATCATATTTTTTTATACTCATATGTTTGGGTTCCTTTCCAGTTTGAATTTGTTGAAGCAAAGTTTCTCTATCTAAAAGTTGCAGGAATTTCTTAGTCAATTTTATATTCTAATTGATTGGTGTTTCATGCATATTTTTCAGAGTTCTGGTACTTGTGCATTGGAAAAGTAAATCTTTTGAGATAATTTGTGGAAGTAGGAGTGAACATGTTTTGCATACTGTTTTTTTTGTGCAGCTTCCTGCATATATTTGCCAAGGGATTACATTGGTAATTTCACCACTTGTTTCTCTGATCCAAGATCAAATAATGCATCTATTGCAGGTATTTTCTCTGCATTAGAGCTTTCATATCTGGCTGGATAGTTTTTTATGTTATATCTAACAGCATCCTTCTCTTGGCGGTGGGGTGGGTGGATTGTACCGCAGGCAAACATACCTGCTGCTTATTTAATTGCCAATATGGAGTGGACTGAGCAACAGGAGATTCTTAGGGAGCTTTGTTTAAAAGATTGTAAATACAAGCTGTTATATGTCACCCCAGAGAAAGTAGCTAAGTAAGTGCCCTTAGTTTATTCATTTGACCTCAAAGGATGGTAGAATCACTAGTTCAATCATTCCTAAGATTGTGAAAAAAATTCGAGGGATGCATGTTATAAAAAATTGACATCGGAGTGACATTTAAATTACTGCTATATGATTTGAATGATTGAATTTGAAACCAGATATTTCTGAACATATTTTGACAGCGTCTTGAGGAGCAGGTACTTTTTTTTGTATATTCCGAGTTTGCTTCGGAATGAACATCATACTACAGATATTTTCACAATCTGTATGGTGTAGCTAGATGATAACTTGAACTGAATATGAGATAAAAAAAGATTTGATGATGTGTTGTATAATTGTATTTCTTCTTTAGGAATCCTATTTAAAGATGAAAACCACGTTCCACTATATGAAGTAATATTGCAATATGTTATGTGTTAATGCGAAGCTGATTTATAACACTAACTTTATTGTGCTATTAAACTGTAATAAACTTTCATTTGAGTTCAGGAGTGATGTTTTGCTGCAACACTTGGAAAGCCTTTATGCTCGTGACTCACTTGATAGGATTGTAATTGATGAAGCTCATTGCGTGAGCCAATGGGGACATGATTTTAGACCAGATTATCAGGTTGTGGCTTTTTGAAGCTTTCAAATTTGTGCAATTGGCTTTTAATTTCTTTCGGTCAATGTTAACCACTTCAGGGAAACATGTACAGGGTCTGGGTATCTTGAAACAGATGTTCCCACGTACACCAGTGTTGGCTTTGACTGCTACAGCCACAGCAAGTGTCAAAGAGGATGTTGTGCAGGCTCTTCGTCTTATTGATTGCATTATTTTCCGTCAAAGTTTCAATCGCCCAAATTTACAGTAAGTATTAACTATTAAATATAATACAAACTATTGCTGAAAGTATCAGCGACTTAACCTTTGCAATATTCCAGGTATTCTGTACTTCCTAAGACGAAAAAATGTGTGGATGATATTGACAGTTTCATTAAACAAAATCATTGTGATGAGTGCGGAATAATTTATTGTCTTTCGAGAATAGACTGTGAAAAAGTTGCTGAAAAGTTACAGGTTTGTCTTTTGTTTATGTTTACTTCATTTTGTTTTTCGTTTTTCCCACAGGGACAAATGTCTAACATAATATGAAGCTATGCCAACAGAATAAGCTGAAATTTCCTAATAATTCCGTGGTCAGTTATAAGAACTATCAATATGTGACTTATAAAAGAATAAAAACTATCAAACTGTGTAACTATCTTCTTGAAAGCGCGTAAACTTCCAGTACATAATTGAAAGTGGCTGATCATTTGACTCTGTATTGTATTTTTTGTAATACTGGATGTGAAGCTCCAATACTCCTGCCTTTTAGGTCTGCATTTTACATATTAAAATTGTGATTTGGTAGCTTTAATGGGAGAAGCACGTTAGTTACTTCATTAAGTGGAAAGTATTGGCCTCATCTTTGTAAGTGTGATAAAAATCACTGCTCTTACTGAGAGCCTTTACTGTCTTTCAGAGCTTATAGCGCATCTCACTGTACATTAAGGTTACATTAACTATACGATCAACTTAAATAAATTCCTTCATACTTATTAAAGAACAAAAACAGAAAAGAGAGGTCTAACAATTTTTTTGATGAGTACCACTTTAAGGGAAAACTTCTCTGGTGGTTGGTCAAATTATATGTACATAAAGTATTCAAGACAACAATTATAACAAAGGAGGTAGAAAGATTTTTGATTTCTTTGTCAACTAATTACCTGTGGGGACTCCTTGATCTCTGATACGAAGGTTTCTGTAATGCGACTCACAATTTCATTGACATTGTTGATTTGTTAATATAGTTTTTTTTGATAATGTGGAGTATCCGGTCTGCAGTCCGACTAATCTCCCCACCCCGGGTTAGGCTTTTCATACATCCTTCCGTTTCTTGCATTATGTCTTTAACTTTTGTGCTTCCTAATCTGATACAATTCCATATCTTTGGTCAAAAAATATCTGTTTACTTTCTTGAGAAGAAAATGACTTGAAGATTTACAATAGGGTTTACATTTTATGGATAAGTTTTAAATTGCTTATAACAGCATATACATTGTTCAGGAGTGTGGACACAAAGCAGCCTTTTACCACGGAAATATGGATCCTTCTCAACGGGCATATGTTCAGAAACAGTGGAGCAAAGATGAGATCAAGATAATATGTGCAACAGTGGCATTTGGAATGGGTATCATCAATATTGGTTGGTCTAGCATTTTAAATGGGGCTTATAAGCTGATGACCTCAATATGTTGCTATGACTATTTCAGGTATTAATAAGCCAGATGTTCGTTTTGTAATTCATCATTCTCTCCCTAAATCCATTGAAGGCTATCATCAGGTGATCTATGAAAATCCATCGTTACTTCTTTTCTCTTAAATAAGATGTACTTTGACATGATGCACCCAATTGAAATAGTTGGGAGTTCCTAATTTGGATGGTCTTGCTTTCTATCCATGTTGTAGGAGTGTGGTCGTGCTGGTAGAGATGGTCAGCTTTCATCTTGTCTGTTGTATTACAGTTATAGTGATTATGTAAGAAGTTTTATTGCTATAAGTAATCCTTTTGCATATTCTTGTTTTCTTTTGAAACCAATAATCTACATTACAGTATTAACCATGTGACCATTGCAATATAATCCCTTAATTTGTCTTCCCTATTTCTCTGTTATGTTTTTTCTTTTACATTTGCACATGCTTCTTCGGTTTCTCTGCAGATGCGAGTCAAACATATGATTAATCAGGGAGTTGTTGAACAAAGTTCCTTTTTATCCGGCTATAGTCGTGCAAGTATAACAAATCCAGGGATACTCGAAACAAACACTGAAAATCTTTTACGAATGGTACTACACATAAGCTTTTTTGTTGATGTTAACATTATTGGTATGATACTTAATATTTGTTCTCTTTTGTAACTTTTTCTCAGGTGAGTTACTGTGAAAATGACGTCGATTGTCGACGTTTCTTACAACTTGTTCATTTTGGGGAGAAGTTTGACTACGTCAACTGTAATAAAACATGTGACAATTGCTCCAAGATTCAAACTTTTGTTGAGAAGGATGTCACTGAGATAGCAAAGCAATTGGTTAGGATGCCCATAGTCATTTCAGTCATTATTTTAACTTTTCTGTTCGATAAAACATGTTCCATATAAGATATTAGATATATCTCCATTTGAGCCCCTTTTCTAGTTTCACCTGAACTATGATTTTTATACCATTTATTGTCCAGGTTGAGCTAGTCAAGTCAGTAAGACATCAGTTTTCAGCATCTCATATCTTGGAAGTCTACAGGGGTTCCTTAAACCAATTTGTATGGTTAACAGTGAATTGTGTACTTTACTTTCTTTTCTTGTGTTATTTATCAACCTTACTAATAACTTTGTTGATGTCAAATCTAGGTTAAAAAACACAGGCATGATTCCTTGAGCCTGCATGGAGCTGGAAAACATTTAGCTAAGAGTGAAGCATCACGCGTGTTGCGTCATCTTGTTACTGAGAATTTTCTCGAAGAGGATGTAAAGAAAAGTGAGGTCTATGGATCTGTATCATCAGTGCTAAAGGTAAGATTTAACAGCATTAGGAATCGTTTGACAATGTTTTTTTTAATTAATAATAAGAATTTATTTATTTTTATTTTTATTTTATTTTTTTGCTGTTTTGCTTTCTTGCTAAATGAAGCAAACAAGTAAAAACTGTATTAGAGAAGGTTTACCAAACAATACTTTGTTCTTCTATACTGGATTTTTGTTCTAGAAAAGAGCAAATATTTGTTTGTTTTTATTCTTTATGATCAATTAACATGTATGAGACTGAACCGCAGTTTCATTCAAACTATCAATTTCAGGTGAATGAAACCAAGGCCTACAATCTCTGTACTGGTGATCAGACAATTAAATTAAGGTTCACCTTTTCTATAATCCTGACATATTTCTAGTTGTCTTGTTTGGCAAAAAAACGTAATTATATTATACAAAGTTTTGTTACAAGGGATACTTTATATATTACTATCACTTTTTTTTTTGTGGGTGTGTGTTTGAACATTGATTGACTTCTGTCAACTGACTTACATGGCTGCTATTGTGAGACTAAACTTTGTTGTACGCTGCAGATTCCTGTCTGTTAAAGCATCTAATTCAGGTAGATATAAAGCAACTCAAGCCAAAGGTTCACTAACATCTGGAAAGCAAAGTTCTCCACTAGGGGACACTTCTCTCCAACCTCAAGCAGAAATAGACTTGGTTTGTCGATGAGCATTTATTGATTTTTCTTATGTGCTCGTTCATTCGAGTCTAATTTCCCTAAACTATTGAATTATGTTCTATAGGACCTCTCAGCCAAACTATACTCTTCTCTGCGAATGCTTCGAACTGTTCTCCTCAAGGAAGCAGGGGATGGGGTAATGGCATACCAGATCTTTGCGTAAGCTTTCGTTTTTCATACTCTATATACTTTTCCAATACATACTATCAAAAAAATGTCCCCTCTCATAAATGCCACATAGGTAAAAATTGGAGAAGTGAAGATTTTGAAAAATTTATCTGATAAAACTATTGCATGTTAACATTTTTGTTGCAGTGTCTTGTTATCATTTTGAAGTTATATTTCTTTTTGTCATCAATGAGTAAAAGCCTATTGGATTTTTTATACAAGTCCTCATGATAACTTGCTGTATTTTTTATGATTAGAAACGCTACGCTGCAGCTGATCAGCAAGAAAATACCCAGAAGTAAAAAGGAGCTTCTTGAGATTAATGGGATTGGCAAGTAAGTTTTAAATGTAGGCTAAACTTATGAATCAGCAATTTTCAGCAGGCATTTTAATGAATGCATTGAATTAAAACTCAGTGTAAAGTTAAACAAATATGGAGATCGGGTGTCGGAAACAATTGAGGCCGCTGTCAAGGAATACCACAAGAAAGACAAAAACAGCAAGCAGTGGCGTTAATTCAGTGTAAAGTTAAGCAAATATGGAGATCGGTGTTGGAAACAATCGAGGCCACTGTTAAGGAATACTGCAAGAAAGACAAAAACAGCAGCCGTAGCAACGCTGGGCGCTGATTCTGATTCTACAAAAAGAAGAGACATGGTCAATATAAAAAGCACATGTAGATCAAAGAAAAAGGCACTGAAAAGGCCATTTCAACCTGGTTTATGAACTCCGACGAGCCTGCTTGGTACAAAAAATTCACGGGTGACATAAATTTTGGCGATTTTCTGTGACGTATAATCTAATGTCTCACATTCCAGTAAGAATCAGAACAGTTGAGGGCAAATGCTAGCTTCATGGTCAGCAGCAGCAGCAGCAGCAGCAGCAAGGATATTAAGTTCATGATGAAGATGGCTCTCCTCCGAGCTTATTTTGTGTTTTAAGGCATAGGAAGTTATGTTTCACAATGGGGTAGAAGCTTTGTTTGTTTAGTAGTGATTTCTCCAGCCTTGTTGTGTAATATAATATCATGGTATCAAATAGACAAATTCATTGATGAGGAAAGTTTTACAATGTTTCTGTTTCTGGGAATTTTTTAATTTTTTTTGATATAAGATAATAATGTGCAGTTCTGTATATCATTTTTTTATAATCAGTAATTGATGAATGAAGATAAACAAATTGAAAATGGTTACAATTCACTTTTGATCTCCAATTCTCCATCTCTTTCTTAAAAAGATTAATCAAATTATTTAAAATATGAAAATAAAAACTTCAATCCAGATATTTGATCTAAACTCTTTATTTTTAGAAGATTAATCAAATAATTTGAATATTCAAATCTATATTACAAAGCATTCAGTTTTTTGATTTTTTTTGGGGTCACAAATACATGTTAACCAAGAGTAGTATTTACTTTCCTCTCTCTTTGGCTATGTTTCCTCCATGTTTTAATTACCACTCTTTTTCTCTCACCACTTTCCTCTCTTATTTTTCTCCATCATCCTATTTTTTACTCGAGTAATGTTAAAGACAACTTATTTTAAACTATTTTATAATTTACTGATGTGGCATACTCCACCTTAATATATTGATGAACAAATTGTTTCAATGTAGTCTTCGATCGCATATAAAAGCTGAGGTGGAGTATGCCACATCAGCAAATTATAAAATAATTGTAGAATAAGTTTTGTTTCTATCATTATTCTTTTTACTCACAATTTATTTTAAGATTTCTTTTTGTTCTCTTTCTCATTCTAAAGTTTGTGTACTTTTATTTTTTTTCATTTTTTTTTTCTCTTTTGCAATTTTATTTGTCACATAATTTTATTTTCAATTTGTTTCTCTCCTGTAAATTTTTTTTTCTAACGCATATACGTGGACAACAGTATGAAAAATAGCATCCCTCCAAAATTTCAATATTTGTTCAAATTGTGATTTTTCTCCGTCATCTCATTTTTAATTTATGATTTCTTTTTCTCCTCTTTCTCATTCTTAAACATTTGTGTAATTTTTTTTTTCTTCTCTTTTTGCAATTTTATTTGTCACATAATTTTATTTTCAATTTGTTCTTCTCCTGTAATTTTTTTTTCAAGTTCGTAACGCGTATACGTGGACACTAGTATGAAAAATAGCACCCCTCCAAAATCTAAATATTTGTTCAAAATATAATTTTTGACCAAATAAGCCAATCTAAACATCTCAAATTTACTTTATCTTTATCTAATCCTAAAAGTTTTATTCCATTGAAAAACAAACAAGTAAAGAATGTTTGAAACCCAATCCTCTAATAAAAAGTGGTTAATATTGTTTTTCTTAAATAATTTTAAATTTATAATATCTAAATCTAAATAAATTTATTATAAATATTTAAAATATATAGTTTCTAAATGCACGAGTGTGGGTATTATTTAGTGATTAAAGCGGTAAAATGAATAAATATATCAAAGCTCGATTCGAAATATAAATGATTTGAATATGAACTAATTTTAAAATTTGATAAATTACTCGAATATTTTAAAATTATAATTTTTTATTAATACTTAAATTATATTCATTCGAAAAATTTAAACGATTAAAGATTACACTCGTTAAACTAGCATCAATTAAATTTTAATTTATAATTTATAAATTTTGTGAATTAAATCTGATTTATTTAATACTCGGTTCAACTAGCATCAATTAAACTTTAATTTATAATTTATAAATTTTGTGAATTAAATCTGATTTATTTAATACTCGGTTCGATCACGAGTGGGTCCCACAAGGGAATGTAGATCGAGAGATCAGAGAGTTACGTGTCGGACTCTAAAGGGAAGTAGGAGTGACTAAAATAACTGTTGTGTAATTATATCATCATCTCCTGACTCTAATTTTGCCGCCTTCATTTCGTCACATAAAGAAAATCAGCTCAAAAGCCGACGAATTCATACAAATTCCGTACACATTTCTCTCTCTATATATTCTTTTCGTTATATATATAAACCCTAGAGAGAGAAAAAAACAAATATAGATAATTTTCATGTGATATGTAACTATATGTAATATGTCTATGTCAACGATTATACTATATACTTGATGAAAGACCCTCGAATTTGGCCTTAGATACTGAGCAATAAGGAAGAAAAGGATGATCAGATGTACGGATTCCTTGATTAGGCACAGAAATCGAGGTGTTTGGAGTGCAGAATCTGCAATTGGGGAGGAATGTATTGGGAATTCTAGTAATGGTGGAGAGAGAAGTGACGAAATTGAAGACCCTGATGATCCTCCTGTTGTTGTTGGTCGTGGAGGAGAGAGAATTGAAGAAGAGTTAGGAAACTCTGGTTCGGATTCTGTTGGAGGCGGCATGGAAATGGTTGTGGTAGGAGAGAGGAAGAATGATAGTCCTCCTCCTGATGATGTATGCCCTATCTGCTTTGGGAATTTCACTATTCCCTTCAAAACTAACTGTGGACACTGGTTTTGTGGTAATCCTTCTATATTTGGTTTCTTTTATCTTTTGCCTTTTGATTAAGATTAGTATTTCTTGCATTTTTTTTAAATGAAAAAAGTAGAGGCACAAATATATTTTAGTGTGATGAACACATCAATAAAATTTGCTTCAATAAAATCTCTCCCTTTTAAGTTTAATTATGTTTTTTTTTTCTTGGCAAGTACAAGGGTGCATAGAGATTTTTATTTTTTGAAAAGAAGAACAAAGAGGCTCTTATTTTAAACTTCATGAACCCTTAATCTTGAAGATTTATCATGTCTTTGGATTTGAAATTATTAGCTATAGTGTTATTGACGACATGTCCCCCCAAAGGAACATAATTGGGTATAATGTTGGTTTGGTTACTTGAATTTCTGTCGTAGTTGTTGTTTCAACTTGCTTTTCACTTTTCAGATTTTCTTTAGACACCAAAATTTGCCAAAACTTTCAAGAATTACTTGTCAGTGATAATACTTTCAGTTGACAGAATTTAATGGCGAAAAAGTAACTCTAAATTTAATAATTCCATGTCTGGAAATTTTAATGGAGTTTTTTCCCCTCCTCGTACTAATACAGAAGTGTTGTGCAGGCAGTTGCATATTGCAGTTCTGGAATTATAAGGCATCTCTGCAGAAATGCAAGTGTCCCATTTGCTCTTGCCTCATTAGCAAGTTGACACCAGAGGCTTGCTTATTGAGTCGGCAGGAAAAGGAAGTGACTGTGGTCTTGGAAAATGTTCATAGGTATAATCGCCTTTTTGAAGGTGGTGTGCGTGGTCTCGTGCAGGTAGGTTTGCATATCTTTACTTCGTTGTTTTGCTGAGTGCGTTTTGAGCTGATTTACAGGACCTCTTTTCTCTGTTTCGTTCTCAGCCTTTAAGATGGTGAATATTTCTATGCTTATCATAACACTATGTTATTGCCTTGCACTGCTTAAATAAGAGAGTTTTTGTTTTTCAATTTCTAAATAGGAAAAATTCACAGATTTCTACTATTTTATGCAAAATTTATGCTGTTAGCCTCTTACAAGGACATGCACACCAGTATACACATAAATATAATGTGTTGCACATTATTTTGTCTGTCTCATAAGGAGATCTGTTCTCTTAATTTTTATGGACAATCTTTAGATTAATACATTATAGCTCACTATGATGCTATTTTTGCCACAAAACAATAAATTTCAAACATTTTCTGAATCATTTAAGTTTGTTCGCCTATCCTTCTGTCAGTTTTTTTTTTCCTTTTCTTAATAATACAATTTAGCACTCAGAATAGATACTGTTACATAACACTGATAAAAAACCCACTAACTTTTGGTTCCCAATTGCTGCTAAACTGAGGCTTTTTGGAGATTATGTAAGCAACTTTTGATTCCTTATGGTATGCAAACGAGGAAATATATAGGGAAATTCTTAAAGTAACTTGGAAAACTGCTTCACCGCTTGTGAAACCTAGAATTACCATCAGGTGGTTGAGAAGACAAGGAAAAAGAGCAAGTGAGAAAAATATGGAGATCTTATGTTTTAATACTTGCTTTCAACTTGTTTGGCAGAATTTGGCAACGGACTCCAAGCAGATAATGAACACAGCTATTTTGAACTTTCAAACCTTGTTTCAGTCATAATGCCACCACTAACAAGTATAGCTTATGAACTTAACCAAAAAAAATAAGAAAGAAAAAAGACAAGCATATGTTATAAGTAAAACAGGAACCTTTTTTTACAAGTATGAAATAAAGGCAACTCTCTATCTTTCATATATCACAAGAGTTTGAATAGTTCTTTTATTCCCCAAGCAGTCTTATCATTGGTGATGGTGGAGGCTTCCACTGACTTGTTTAACAAGGATAGTTTATAAACTAACGGCACTATTTTGGATTCCATATATTTCACAAGGGTTTAAATGGTTGTTCTTGCAGTTAGTCTAGCATTGGTGAGGGTGACAATGGAGCGAAAATAACATGAAGTCTGTAGAGTTTAGATATAGTGCAACCACTAGCAAGTATATGGTACATTATATGACATGAAGCTCAGGGAAAATGTCTTGGCGCCTGTATTTGTTCAAAGTTAGTGTAGCACGACAATTATAGGTTTTGTGATATGAAGATTAATTATGCGTATGTCATTGCTTTGAGCTTTATTTTAATGTTTCAAGCACTCCATATGAACAAATCGTACAATTTACCTGAGATCTAATATGGTCTTTCCACTTCTCCTTGGCAGAATGTACTTGCATCACCACTTCTCATCAAAAGGATGTTCCAAGGACTGATGGATCCTGATAGATTTGCAGATAACTATCATATTGCGCGCTTTGTTGGTGTAAGTTCATTGAAAAATTACTCAAGCAGCGCGGTGAAGTGGTTTTTATATTTGTTTTACTGTAGTTCTTTTTCTTCTTCTTCTTTTCTTTTTCTTTTTTCATGTTTCTTGCAAGAGAATAAATTATATAAGGATGTCCTGTAAAGCTAGTGTTTTACACCATCCAATAATAACATGCCACATATGGAATTCAGGATTTAAAATATAATATGATTAATTAAACAATTTTACCATGGTAAATAATAGGTACACAATCTGTTAAATCATTTCAAATCCCTTGATTTTCTTCTAAATTTTCTATGGGATATGTTGTAATGGGATGGTGTAAAACACTAATTTTTTAGACCAGACTTATATAGTTTATTCTCTTTCTTACAATCCTACAATGTTTCTTGTGAGTACTGTGAAGTGTGAACTAGTTATTATTATATTTTCTTTCTCCAGACATTACATTATAAATGTCTTCTGGTTTACTTGTTATGACTAAATTTATGGTTAATGTTTTGTTGGAGATTTTGCAGTGTAAGCAAATGGTAGTTGTTTAGAGTTTTGGAGCATTATACATGAGTTCAGGTTTTATAGTTAAATCAGGTAATCTAAGGATGTGTAATTTATTTAAATGGATAATGTGCAGAAGGGGGGAGATTTGTGGTGAATAGGTGGTTTATGTAGAAAGGATTGGGAGTCAGTGATCCATTTGCTTTTACATTGTGAGTTTGCCAAGGAGATGTGGGGGATATTTATTAGTTGTATGGGTTGTTGGTTATTCCATTTCGGTCGTAGAGTTTCTTCATTCTTGGAGGTTTTTACGATGTTGCAGAGTTTGAGGGCAAAGTGGGATATGATTTCTAATGCATTGTGGTGGATGTTATGGCGCGAGAGAAATAAATGGGACTTTGAGACTGTTGAGTGGTCTTCTCACCATGTCAGGACCTTCTTACTAACCTACTTTTGTGGTGTCCATTGACATTTTGGGAAAGTTTTACTTTCTATGAGGTTTTTGTAAAGTTGGAGCGGTCTTGTTTGTATTAGGGGTTTGTGAGTTTATTGATTCTTTTAAGCTGTGTTTTTTAGGATTCACTTGTTATTTTTTATCCTCCATGGTTAATGGGTCGGACTCCTCTTTTGACTTTGGTGTGTTTATAATATATCTTCATTTATCCAAAAAAAAAACTATTTAGTAGTATCATTCCAGTTAGATATGGTTTTCAAAATTAATTTCTAATGTAATGCATTTTGGTTTATCTTCATTTTGTCTTGTGTGAGGTCTTTGAGTACCTATGGTGTCTTTGACACTCATCACTTCCTGGTCTCCTGATGATATAACTATCCAATTATTGTAAGTTGTGGGTGTAACGCTGATAAATCGTCAACAAAAATGGGAGCAGTGCTAATTTTCTTCTATGAGGAATAAGGTAGTTAAGTGCAATGAGAGTTTGAAACAAATGTTAGTAAGAGTTTCTATTGTGGTTCTAAACTGAGATAAAAAAGAAAAAAAATCACTGCAAATAACTCATCTATACGAATAAAATGTATAGACTACAGATGACTACACGAGTCAAATACAGGTGCCCATCTGTATAGAGCAAGATCACTGCAAGCTTATTCATTGGTAGTGGCGATCATGGGTGGTCAGATGGTGGCCCATTAAGACTTCTATATAAATGTGAATGTTCAATTGTTGATGGGGCTCGCCAAATTTGGGTTTGCTTGATTTGTACTATTTCTTGCTTTGCTTTAGTTACAGAGCTAATTGCCATGACTGATTGCGGACCCGTGCCAAATTTTAGATAGACTGAATGGTACTCCTTCCATTCCTTTTATTTGACTTTCTAGAGAGAAAATGTTGCTCATTTTTATCTGTCATTTGTAGATTCCAAGGAAGAATTGATGACGTAGTTTCCTTTATTGTCCCTAAACATTAAATACAAATTTGTTTCTCTTTCATCTTTCCAATGAATTTTAGAAGGGTACTACTGAGATTTTATACTCAATTTAATCAGTTAGACAAAGCATTAATTAATTTCTTAATCTAAGTTTTCCTAAAATGTCAATTAAAAGTAACGGTTTGGTGTAAGAAATAAGTTAACTGGATTATGTCCTAAATTTTGTATGTGTTCATATCTGTTTCTTTGAAGTGGCTTCTGATTTTCTTTCTTATAACAGTTACTGGTGGGTGTAATGTATCGGTTCAGCCCCTTTGACTTCATCCCAATCGGTACAATTTCTTCTCAAATTCTATTTAAAAAAATCTGAACCTGAATGTTACTAGCATCAAATAACATACTTATTTGTACATGTACATACTAGGGTGTTAAACTAGAGTAAAATCACAATCCCACCACGTCAACTGAAAGAGGGAAAAAAGAGAGAGGAAGAATGAATCAATACCACCACAGTAAGTTTAGGTTAGTATGGTCATTTTTGTCATGCTATTTGAGTGGGGAATCTGAGATGACATTATATAAGGGTTGTATTATCTTGTTAAATGTGTGATTGTGAGTCTGTTAATCTGAGTTCTTTTATGAACTCCTATCCTGTTGATCTGTTAATCTTTTGTCTAAATTATAAATTTTTGCAGGGCGTTATGCGGCTCATAGTTTCTTTGAACTTTGTGGGATAAGTCTGGTGGTTATCTGCTGTTTGATAGGCCTCTGTCACAGAGCAATTATCCGCTGGCGCATGAGGCGCATTGCTGCTGCTGCTGCCCATGTTGAGATGAGTCTGTAAATTGGGGTGGATCGTCTCTTCTCATTTTTACACGTCAGAAGCTGAATTAGCTCTTGGTACTTTTTTAGCCTTTGCCCTTGAATTTCTTGAGATGAGATGGAAGTATAGTTTATTTCACCTCTCTGTTGCTCCTGTACATTTGGCAATTTGTGAAACATACTTAAAGTCGGACCCTAACACAGCTGTAAATATTAGATTCTTGTGCTTTAACTTGTCAAACCAGAATTCGAAATACGTTTTCCCCATCCATGCATAGTTGTCACGGCGCCAAGGCGGGATGCGGCGGTAGTTGATTGCCAGGACGCCTAGGCGATAAGGCATCCCGTATGGCGACAAGTCGTAAACAATGTGCACTTTATTCATTATTTATTTTACTTCAGAATTATATTGCACAATAAAATTTTATATATACTAAAATCCAAAACATAATAAATAACATTATGAAAAAGTCTCCACTCTTTACTGTCTCTAGTCATAGCTCAAGCAAAGTCATCAACTATGAAATTATTTCTGTCTCCCTCACGAGCATCACTCATTCAAAGGAGTAGGGTCATGGGTTGAGTTACTTGGGTAATTGAAAAAGTCCATGAATTATGATGAGTCATGATAAAAAACGACAATCACTTAACTTGAGCCCGTTACCAATACATGAGTCTTGGCGGCTCAGCGGTCAAGGCGTTGTCTTGTACTTCTCCAATGCCAGGATGTCTATTCGTCGTGACAACTACGCATTCATGAGATATGTTTCAGTTCTTCCGACATGCTTAGATTGTACCTAACTTAGAGGTTCAGTTTTACTTGTTAGGATGCAAGGACAACTATAAGAAACATTGTTTCAAATTGAATCACAAGTGAAGAGTAGCCTTTATTAACTATTTACATTCCTTTCTTTAAAAACATATCCACAAATCTTTACAAAAAAAATATATATTAAAAGAATAGAAGAGGATGCATTTATTTCCTTCACATATTTACATTTCTTTCTTTCTCCATTAACGGCCGAATACTACACTGATACAGACATCTGCCTCTAGACTTATATACAAGTTATAGTACCAGTTGCAACCAGCTTATATATGAATTTTATTCACATATTCTCTATAATCTGTGCATACCATGGCCCATGAACAGTTCCAGACACAGTAGCGGCTACCACCAATACTTTTGCTGCTTCCGCAACTCTATCAGTTAGAACACTTGCACCTACCTGCTGGAGTGCCATTTCAGTCAGTAATCTACCATGTCCATCGATATCCCCGAGTACCACTCCCCTTGCAGCCAAATAAACAGCACGAGACACTCGAACAAACACAGCATCCCCAGCTTGTAAACTCTTGGTTAACATTCTGGCCATTACACTCTTCCTTGACTGAGTTTTCACAGTTTCAGTAGATTTGTCGCAATCTTCTACTAACTTGCTGAGAATTTCAATGATTTCTTCAATACCTGCATTATCAACGGTATCCACAAGAACAGATACGTGGTTGAAACAACCTGATACCATATTTTCCATGTCCTCAGCGTTCCCAGCAATTTTGTCACTGAGAAGAGTCTGTCGCAGAACTAGAATGCTGCATAAATTACATCAGTAGGAAAAAAGATGCATCAGAAACCCAACATCGGAGACGAACAAAAACAAAAATTGTCACTGAAGAAAAGAAATAGCTATTTTGCTATTGCACTCAACCCAAAAAATATTCTCAACTCAACAACGGCTTGCCCCAAACTAGTTAAGGTAGGCTCAAGCCAAGATATTTTGTATAAGTAGTTCCAAATGATTCGAAGTCATACAAGTGATGTAGATACCTACCTGGTTGCAATTACAATGGTCTTCTGAAGTTGAGCTTGTACAACTCTTAACCTAGAGAAGTTAAGCTTCAAAGTTTCAGGTAAGGCTTCCCGTGTCAGACCAGATATCTCACTTACCAACTTTAACAAACCAAGCCTCACCAACAAATCAATCCTCTCCCCCTTGCACTCAAGATGTTGGTTGCCTGCTCCTATGACAGAAAACAAAAAATATTAAAAAATGCGTGTCACAGTGAGATACAAGTTGAAACTTTTGAAAGAGACTCGGTGCGTCAACAAGAATATGAAATTAACCTGAAGCATTGGGGGTTGCATTTGAACGAGATGATGTCACTTGGCTTCCATTTGTTCTGACAGAGACGCTTCCACCAGTTCTAAGAGTAGTGGAAGGAAGGAGCCTCTGAGACATATCCTCATGCCTACTTCTCAACTCTGAGAGAGTATTTGTGTGATCATCCCATTCCTGATCTCTGTTAACTGACACAGATGAAAGCCACTGAACTGTTAAAGGCAGAGCACTCAATGCATCAGAGGGAGATCCATAACGCTTAGTAAACACGTTTCCCAGATAATCCAGACCAGCAGGTCCCTTCAGTAATGGCTCCATAATTCTTATGCGTGCTTTGCTAATTTCTTCTTTAAGTGCCTGCCAAAAGATGTGTTAGAACCTCGTGAAGTGTAAAGATGTGGAGTGTTGAGATTAATACACATCATTTACTAGGTGCTAAAGTTTTAGGCACACATTATAAACTATCTTGCAGTTCCAAGTCTCATTATCTGATATCTACAACCAATTCTTTGCAGAAGTGATAATTCTGTCTTGCAGGTCCTAGTCTCATCATCAGATATCTACGACCAATTCTTTGCCGAAGTGATGTCCTAATATTTCTACTACTAATTCACAAGTGATTTTCCTAAAAAATAATTATTATTTATTTCACTCCCCAGGAATGGGGAGGAGCCAAGGAGGCATGATTGATGATACATTTACAATATGCAATAGACGTATAAGAAAGAAATAAAGCTCAATAAAATACCTGTATTTGTTCTAGGACAAAGCGCAAGCCCTTGACCAACACAATGACATGGGAATCGTTTGACCCATATCCTGCATGGCATAACTCAGCTAATTCTTTCAATAATTTCTGGCGATGTTCTTTCAGTTCATTTTCCTGAGCCGCAGCAGAGAGCTTTTGCAACGTGACCAACACAAACTCTAGTATCTTCCCAAGATAATCCATGTCTAGCTTACCTGAGTTCAGCACCTGAGGGAGTTGAAACAAATTTGTTAACAAATACCCATCTAAAAGTAAAGCATAACCCTTAGCAGCAGTAACATATCGTAGTTGGAGCATGGTACCTGTAAGAGAATGTCTAGATCAATAGCATCAGTTATCTCTCGCTTCCAGCTCTGAGGGGCAATATCGCAGAGCTCATCCCTCACCTCCCTCATTAGTTCAACAACTCGGTCATATTTAGGTTCATCCTGTTTCAGAGATTCCGTGACACCATCCCAGAAAACCTTCTCCATTGCCTCTCGTAACTTTGCCTGCACAAAACAAATCAGTATGAAAATTTTCAACATATTTCAGCGAATAAAGAAAGCACAATAAAGCTCTCTCGTAGCTCAGTCGAGCCAAACAAAAATTTATTTAATACATAAAAGGACAGAAAAGGCATGTCACACCTCAGAATATACACCTCTACTAAAGAGTAAACTATCGGAAGAGGAGAAAAAAGAGAACAAAACCATACAGCTGACCTTCTCATTCTCTTTCAGAGTAATAAATATCCAATTTACAGCATGTCAGAATTTACTACTATCGAAAAAATTATGCACCAACCTTAATACCGTTCTGGCACTCTTCAGTGGCATTGAAACTGTCAGCAAATATCCGGCGTGGCTCATGAACAGCTTCATTCACAATTAACTCATTCTCGACATCCAATCCCTCACTAGGAGCAGAGAAAGCAATTTCTTTGAGTGAGATAGGATCATCAGCTTTAAATAAGGACCGAACTACAAGGCTAGGTTTCTCAATCCTCTCCATCACAAAATCTCTTTCAACTGAACCAGTAACAGAAGAAGGGTGAGCTGAAAAACTTGGACTTGGCATGCTTGGAGATAAAATATGTGTAATTGGCGACGCTACAGGACTTCCATTCTCACTTGCTTTGAAATATTTTGTTCGTGTGTTAGCAAGAGCATTTTCCATACGCTGTATCCCTACACCTCCACTCAGGTGCAGCACTTTCTCCCTCAAAAGTTTCTGATCTGCTGTAACCTGCATCAATAGGAGTTTCATTATCAACCATTAGGTGTATCCAAGGGAGAAGAAAGATTACTACAACAGGGTTACATATAAGAGAGAATAGCGAAAGGACTACTACAACAGGGTTACATATAAGAGAGAATAGCGAAAGGACTACTACAACAAGGTTACATGTATCCGAGGTCCCAAGAACATCAAAAAGATTATTACAACAAGGTTGAACATCAGATAATATTGTTCTCTTCCTCTTCATAACCAAACTAATCTATATCTCAAATTACAAACTTCTCTTGATAATTTTATGTACCAAGAGTAAAGAAAAAAATACTACCTCCGTCCCATAATAAGTGCTTTTTTAGCTTAAATCACACATACTAATACACAAGCTAAAATGGCAAAAATACCCTTAATATACTTTTTTTGTTTTGTTTGAGACTTTTTTTATTGCCTTTTGGTCTCTCTTTCTATTTCTTCAACCTTTTAACTTTCCAATAAATATCATTGGTTGCATAAAGGCAAATATGGGAAAATATTATAAAAATTGTATTGGAATTCTAACACATCACTTATTTTGGGAAAAAATGTTAAGCCTAAAAAAGCACTTATTGTGGGACGGAGGTAGTATATAATATTGCATGAATGGTTTTGCATGGTAATTGGTCTATATTATTCACCCTCTTAGGGCCCAAATTTATAATTCACTTCCAAGATTACGAAGTAAAATGGTCAATTTCCTTAAAAAGAATAAAGCTCAAGAGTAAAACCTGTTTCTGGATCGCCTTCAAATCATGAGTAAGAGTAGCACTATCTCCTTCTGGAGTTAACTTGCACTTTTGAATCATGGAGAGCTCAAGTTGGCAAGCAGCTCTCACCAAATCCTCCTCCAATGATTCAGCATCCTTAACCTTCCACACCACAAAGCTATTCAAGTAGGAGCACCATGCTGCATCAAAAGCTGCGAGCTGGGACCTGAAGGTCCAACGTCGTGTCAATGCAGGGTCAGATTCTTCATCGGAGATGTGTACTGGCCCATCTAATATTATCTTAATCAGCAACTCAAAGTCTTCAACAAACTTCTTAGCAGACTTGGTCAGAGCAGATTCTCGCTCACCTCGACCACTGAAAACCGCATCAGGATGACCCAGTATCATGTATGCACAGAGGATAACTCTCACTTGGTACCTTGATAATTGAACCGGAGTTTTGGCTACTTCTCTGACCGACCCTGGTTTATTTGTACTTGGGGTAGCCCTCCTATTTGGAGAAGCAACTCTCTTGAGAAGATGACTGATGTCATCCAAACCACTAGAACTAGTAGTCGAAGCAATACCCTGTGACACTTTATAGCGGCTCTCAAGCCGATCGAGTAGAGCTTTAGCAGCCTGAAGGGTGGAGGCTGATTCAATCAGGAGTGCAAGCTGCTCAAACGGCATTGTCTTAACACTAGACACATTAATGCTTAGAGAATCGTAAGACTTGGTCAAGTCTAAGGTAGTTCGCCTCATCTTAAGGAACTTCTTCCAGCACCTACAAATAACAATAATTGAACAAAACAACCAAGTTCATTAACATTTACGGCGAACAAAATGCCTAATGTGTTAAATAATACAGGTAAAAAAGGAAAATGGTAAAAACAAGTTCAAATGAATCGGGAAATAAAATTTCCAACGATAAAGACTGGTTTTTACTTGCCTTGCTAATATTCTTGACAGGTGCTCAGCCTGCGTCTGTCTCCTAGTCCGATGAATAGGAATGGAATTATGCAACCTTGCTCTCTTCAACAGATATTCAGCTCTGTGTCTCTTTGCCTATTTTACATTAGGTTCCAGAAGTAAGAAAGATACAATCCCCAAGAAATTTAAGAATGATTATAACATAAGTTCAAAAGTTTAAAACTTTTTTAACTTTGCATACCCGCTGTAGTCTGTCTTCCAACTTCTCTCTCAATGTCCTCCTTTCTAACTCTCGCCGTTGAGAAACAAACTTGGCAACCCTTCTCACTTGCAGCACCCTAGCATGTGCCCTCTTCTTGTCTTCTTCCAGCAATACCAGTCGCTTTTTCTCAGCAGCTACACGCTTTTGGCAGATGGCAGCATACACACGCTGCTTATACTTGCTTTCTCGAGCAATTCTTCTTAATAGTGACTGAGATGTCCTCTCCTTTAGTGCTGCTCTCTGTTGGCAGTAACTCCTTCGAATAAGCATTCTGTTAGCCTCTGCCTGTTGAGCCCGTAACTCCACTTTTGTACCTAGCTCTGCACGTTCCTTCTCATACTGCTTTTCTGCCCCAGTTTTAGCTGCTTGCCTCAACTCGTCCAACTTGGCAAGGCGCATCTTAGCCTTTTCCAGAATGCTGAGCCTGATAGGTCGGACATCAAAGGCATAAGAACAAACAAATGAGAGACTCCTCCAAGATTATTGGAAGTTGCTTTACGGGAACGAAAAGTAACCCCTAATTAACTTTTTATATTCTCATAAATGAGTAACGATACAACATAAAGTGTATTCGATATTTGTTTAAAATATTGCAAATGGTTATTTTAAATAAGCAGAAATTCTCACGAGGAGGATCAAACACTAGTTTATTTTATCAATTCTCAGAAACAGTCAGAAAAGGTATGATGAAAGTGGTGAGAATATTCTTAAGCGCAAAAGCTTAACAACTAGAATGACCAAACATAACCAACCTACCTAACATTCAATATCCTCCAATAGAGGGTTAAACAATGGTGAGGGTTGTCACATGGAGACCTTCTCCAACATACCTCCATGAGAGTATTTTTCCGAAATGACTTTGTTATCGTTCAAGTTTCCAAGTTACCTCCAATTTGTTTAACTTTCCTAAACGCCAATTGAAATGGTGTTGAAAACAATTTTGTAATCCAACGCCAATTGAATTGCCGTAGAAGGGTTAGGATTAACTTAATTAACTATTTTAATTAGTTGCTTAACTTATTTTTTTTTAAAAAAAACAGATACAACGCCAGCCAAAGTGGCGATAAATTAGTTAACACCCACAACCTCAATGCCAATCAAACTGGCGTAGGCTTTTTTTTCCAGCTACATCAAAACCCTACCTCTCATCTTTACCCATCCCGCCGCATCCCTCTCTTTCTCCTCTCATTTTCTTCCTTCTTTCCTTCCTTCAATCCTTCTTTATCCTATCTCTTCTCATTCTTTCCTTCCATTTTTTTTGGTGCGCTTCTTTCTGCTTCCATCTAACTCCATTTTTCTCCATTAATTTTGTTCAGAATACCCCCAAGGGTATGTACATTAGTATTTTTTGTAATCAATTTAATTTTATTGTAAAATCAAGTAATGATATTAAAATGTTACTCTATTTTTATTTGTTGTCCATATTATTGGCGTTATATTTGTTATATTGTGACATTCAATTTGTTTTTTTTGTTGGTTTGAGTTTTTGTTGTGATATTAAGTTTTTTGGTGGAACAAAAAATTTTGATTAGATAAAAATAAAATTTGTACTATTAAGTGTTTTTTACATAAAAGTAATGTAAAATATAAAATGTTTAAAAAACTGATAATTAAATTTTATTATTTCTACCCTTTTCACTAAGAATGTACATATATTTAATCACTAAGAATGTTTCATAAAGGACTTTAATTTCTGAAACATACTCCTTCTCCCCAAAATTAATGATTATGATATTTATTATAATTTGTTTCAAATTAAATATTTGTCCACTTTAAAATCAATAATTATATCTTCCTAAAATAGATATTTTTTAATAGTACTATTTTAAAATAGATAAAATTTTAAAACATTAACAAAATGTCTACACTTGATAAATAAAATTTCTATGGAAAATATTGAAAAGTGGGGAATATTTTTGTGCTAATTAAAACCTATTTCCACGTTTGGTTAAATTTTACCCTTGCGCATTATATGAAAAAAAGTAAATGCATTTTTAAAATTAATGTTAAGTATATTAATAATTACTTCTATTTTTAGATTATAAAATGATCATTGTTTTTAAAATGTATATTTAATTTTGGAGCAGATGGATTGTTAATGAATCCACAAAATGCAGATATAATGTTGGAACATATCCTATTAACCGGAGAAGAAATGAAAGAATGAGAGTAGGGTTAGGGTTGTGGGAAAGAAAACTCAAACGCCAATCATACTGGCGTTGAGGAGAGTTGCTACCAAACAGTCAAACTGGCGTTGGATTTGATTTTAACTTCTTCTTTTTTTATTTGTATTTTAAAAATAAATTAAATAGCTAATTAACTTGGGGGGTTTATCCGCCAACGACGGTGCAATTGGCGTAGAATTACAAAAAACTCTCCAATGCTAATCCAATTAGCGTTTAGGCTATGGAAGAGAAAGATCGAATAAATTGGAGGTGGCTTAGAAAATTGAATGACAACGTAGCCATTTTAAGAAAATACTCCATGAAATTAACTAACTACACGTATCTCATCCACAGCCTAACCAAGACAGGGATACCACAGAAGTTTATGTTTGAATGATTTCTAGCATAATAGGATTTCTCTAACAACAGCTGCATATGATCCATGAAGACGTTATATTTTAACAAATAATTACCTTTTTTGCTCTGCAGCTTGCAGCTTTGCGTCAAGGCGCTGACCAAGATCTTCTCCATGAGATGAATATTCTGATGGGCTCCTCGGCTTTGCCCGGGCCTTACTTGACAAATTCTCATAGAATTTCTACATTGAATCAAAAGGGAAAAACCAATACGGCAATAATAATGTCATGTCCATGCTAGTGTAGCAGAATACACAAATAATGACATAGGATTTACTTTATTAAAATATTTGAACTAGATTCCCAAAGAAGTCACAGTCAGAGAAAGCTATGTGAAGACTTCTCCAAAAAAAAAGGAATAGCCAAAAAAAATAAAAAAAAATCTACAAGAGATTTCTGAACTGTGAATATATAAACAATCCCTTCAGAAAAGAGAGAGCCCCATCTCCACCTAACACCAGAAACAACCTCTGGCGTTTGGCTTACACTAAGTATAATCTTTCTTTAGCACTACAAAACAAATTAACAAATTTTTCCTTTATTTTTTTTCCCTTTCCTTTCCTCTCAATTTGGGCAAGTTTCTCATCAAGCAAACTGAGAGTCCAGCAAATTCCAAACAAAAATAGAGAAGAAAAATCCCAATTGAAAACAAAACAACCGGCCTCGTTTAATTGAGTTGTGACTTGTAAGTTTTTCATATTTTGTTACCTTTTTTCACTACAATATAAGTACCAAAAACTAAGAGTCTGAGTCTTTATTATATTCCAACCAATCAAACAGTGTAACAAATATCAAGAATAAAAAGGCGCAAAAAGAATCAAGAAACTCTAAAATTAACCTCTCTCCGAAGACGAGCATCTCGAAGCTTCGCCTCAATTTCTTCAACACTCGACGGAGAAGACACCTTAACTTCCGAAAGCCTCCGCCGTAAACTCGGCGGAACAATCGGTGGCGAACACGACGCCGCTCCGTCGTCAGTCACCGGCAAATTCGTCGCGATTCCTGCCGGACTACAACCTTTCTCCGGCGAGTCCACTCCGACTTCCATTAATTAGCAACAAATTAATCTTCAATTACACGAAACTAATTATACTGACAGCGCTAATTACAATTAAATCAAACCCCTCGATTCCCTTCACCCAAAAAAATCAATCAGTGCTAATTGTATGAGTGTACATATACATATATATATATATATATATATATATATGTGAATAGAGAGGAGAAAGGAGATTGAATTTGTGAAACTGTAGTGTGTGAAGAAGAAGAAAGGGTAGATAAAGATTCTGTTTTTTATGCGTGTTTTTTGTGTGTAATATACTCCCTCCCTCCGTCCAAATTAATTGTTCAGTTTTTTTTTTTTTTTTTTAGTCAAATCGATTATTTTTAAAAATAATAATTAAATATATATAAATATATTTTTAATATTATAAAAATTAATATTAATAATAAATTATATATACTTTTTTTTTGTTATAATCTTTTCACCTTTATTTTCACAAAAATTGTACACAAAATAATTTTAAAAAATAGTCAATTTGACTTAAAAAAATCAAAACTGAACAATTAATTTGGAACAGAGAGAGTATATAGGAGGAGAGTATGACCTAAAAGAGAAGAAGGGCATGTTTGGAATGTGAATGTATTTACCTACCCACAAAACTCACGTCATTACCCTACCCCAAACACGGCCCCAAGACCGTTAAACATAGAGTTATACCCCTCCTAATTTAAGCACAAAATAATTCTTATTGCAATCAAATTACGACTAACGTTACCAATTAACCAGTGCCTTCGTCATTACGTACGAAGGGGAGAGAGGAGGATAGATTGTCGGCTCAATAAAATGAAAGAGGCAGAGAGCGAGCTAGGGAGGAGAAAGAACGGAGGAGGATCTGAGAGTGAGAGAGAATAATTTTTTTTCTTCGAAGTTAAAGAGGACGATGAGATTTATCTCAAATTTTAGACGGTCCTGATCGTTTATTAGGGTGAGCGAAAAAATCAAAATTAATTGTGTTTTGTTAATTAGATTAGAAATTTATATTTTCATAGTTATAGATGTATAGTTATAGTTATACGATTTTTATATAAAATTATTGTTTTTTTATTGTTATTTTATCTGTTTCCTTACCAATTATATAATCTTATGAGATTACTGGAGATAAATTTAAATTTTTTTACTCTCTTTTTTATACTTTTATTTTTTTAATGTGTACAAAATTTAATTTTTTCATTCTTTTGGAAACGGAGATGAGAGTACAATACATGTAAGACATAATTATACGTTGGCTCACCATATTATGTATATGATTAAAAAATTATCATTAATAGTTATTTACGTATCTAGTAACAAAAGAATTGATAGATAAAGTTGCGAAATATATTATTTTTCATACAATTATGAATTATTGTTTTATATATTGTCAATGGATATAAACAAATTGCTTAAGATTTATAACATATTATTAATAAATTATATATTGCAAAAAAATATTTTTATTTTACTTTTAATGATATGTCATTATCTTAACAATGCTTGTGTATATGTTGTCGGTATATTAAATTTAAACTTTAAAATTACGTTTGTTTGTAAAATTAATGAGTTAGGTATGACTATTTGTACTAATTTATTATCACACTGAATTATTTTATCCCATAATTAATTCATTATTAAATTCTTAAATTATATATGATAATTTTTAATGTAATTTGACATCTCAAATGGGCATTGAGTAATACTATCTTTTCATTTGAGATTATAATCCATTATAAAATAGTTTTAAAAATAACAATACTTTGTCCATAAAATTAAATAATGTCTACATGCGTTTCTTAAAATATTAATATTCATAATTTTTATTTATTTTTCTTTTTAATAAATTCTCATCTCAAGATTAAGGTGATAAAAAGAATATAAAAATGAAGGCAAACGTCCCAAGCAAATAGAAAAATGAAAATAATAAAAAATATATATAAAAAATAACATGAAAAAATTTCGAAGATAATGCCCACTTTAGTAGTGGATAAGATAGCCTCAAATCAACAAACATAAACTATACTTGTTTAGTCACAAAAAAAAGAAAAGAAAAAGAAAAGTGCCAGTATTCCATAACCTATTATGATGATTATCATTATTGGACATACAAATTTTTTATATATCTCACATAGAAAATAAAATAAAAATTAACTTGCATGATATCATTAAAAATTGAACTAGACACTCGAGAATTTAAGAAACTTAAATCAAATGAAATAGTTTAGTGATATATATATATATATATATATATATATATATATATATATATATATATATATATATAAAAGTTTTTTTTTGTTTATTTATTTATTTATGATCTTTACATGTTTTTTCTCTAAATTTTTAGAATGAAATGTATTAATATAAATTGTTAAAAAAGAAAAAGAAAAAAAGAAACTCAATCTTATTTAAACCTTAGTCGCTGATGGACATATACCTAACATCACATGTGACCCAAAGACCAATTAGTGCTTGTGACGAAACTAGACCCGGCAAAATCGGTCCAATCTCGCGGGTTGCGCCGGCTCACCCACTACAAGCGGGACTTTGAACTTCACATTTTTAGTCCATCAAAATTTGGGTCGTTTTGGTCCGACCCGACGATGGTATGGCCCGTTTGGACCAAGCTTAAAAATGTGTCAAAATATAGACATAAATCGATCTAAGTCCGCGGGTCGAGTTTTGGGCTTCATTTTTTCAGTCCATCATAATTTGCCCGTTTTGGCCCGGCCTGACGATGACCCGACCCGTTTACCAGGTTTATGACCAACTATGATTATTATTAGGAGAATATTATTTTCACACGAGTTTTTAATATTTTCACATGATCTCCCTTTATATGAAAGTGTGATCCACTTTCTTCTCATATGAGTGAGACTATATAGAAATGTCAAATACTCATGCGAAAAAATTAATTTCTTTATTATTATTATTATTAGTTGACATTCCACAGGGGATATCATTCACCATTAGGGAAGACTAATCTTTTTGGTTAACTAAAAAGAGTGATAGGAGAGAAAGGGATGTATCATTGTTTTAACCTTTTGTACATGGGGTTTGGAGTGTTTAGTATTCAAACGAATAAAACACGTATCATAATTTTATTCGTCTAACAAAAATTTATTTCAAAAACAATTACTTATTTGATTTTATAAACACAATATTTAGAGTTTAAACGTAACATATTAAAAACGATGCGGTGCTTGTAGACCTCCAAACTGTAGCTTTAAACGCATCAAATATATAAAAAGATGTGATAAAAATATTGATCGTTTCGACATTTAGGCTTTTAGTCGCCCATCAAAAGCCCACCAAAAGCCTTACCAGATTTTTAAACCCTTCACTTGGTGAATCTCTTACCATTAGCCCACTTCGAAAAGATCATTTTAGGTGGGCTGTATTGAGATCCTCCTTCCTACAATAAAAGCCCATCATTAAAATAAAGAGTCCAACGGCCCAACCCATACGACAATTTGAACCTCTCTCCACGTCATATCGTTCAGTACAAGAAAGAAGATCACTAGATATTATGCATCAACGGTCTTCATCAGACCACATCATTATAAATGAACGGTTATGATTGCGTCTAATACGGGACCCACACCTCTACATTAGTTTTACTAAAACGACAGCCCGTCACCGAAATAAAACAGCTGAAAGGCCGAAACCTGTCCAGGTGCAACCCCCCGTCGTCGAATCTAACCGTCCATGCACATTTCCATTTCTAACTTATCTGTATCATATATAAATATGGAGAATGTATCTGAAGGTTCGATTGGTCATAGCTAGGGTTTTACAAAACTTTCATGGAAGTTACTGTTTCTTCAACCACAGACAGATCAAATTCTCCCCAATTAATGCGCCCAAAATACTGTTACTGTAACTGCTTTAAACGATTTTGTCGTTGTTATTGTTGTTGCTGCTATTGTTGAAGTATAACCAATACTAATTCTCTCTAATAGGGTTTGTGTTTGGGTTTGTTTTGGGCTAGTTTTGATATTTTTTGATGGATTTGTCGCACTCGCAATCGAATCTCAGTCTAGCTTTTCCTTCTCATCGAACCGATGATTCGATCTCGTTTCAGATCGATTCCAAGCCCCGTGATCGGTCGAGTTCGGTTCCTTCGATTCCGCTGCAATTGATGGAGGAGCGGCAGACGGAGGAGAAGGAGGAGGAGGGAGAAAGTGATGGTGAGGGGCGAGAAGTCCAGGAGTTTAGGATTTTAGGGCATTCTATGTGTTTGAAGAGGCGAAGGGACAATGAATCCTGCTCATCTTCATCGCCGTCTTCTAAACGTTGTGCCTCGATTGATCGACAGCCAGGGCTAGAAGCTCGGCGGAACGCTGTGAGAGCTTGGGGGAATCAGTCACTACGCGTGGCGGATCCGGATGTTTTCGAGATTATGGAGAAGGAGAAGCAGAGGCAGTACAAAGGGATTGAGCTGATTGCTTCTGAGAATTTTGTGTGCCAGGCGGTTATGGAAGCTTTAGGGAGCCATTTGACTAATAAATATTCTGAAGGAATGCCTGGTGCTAGGTATTATGGTGGTAATGAGTTCATTGATGAGATTGAAATTCTTTGTCGTGAACGGGCTTTGGCTGCTTTTTCTCTTGATTCGGAGAATTGGGGTGTAAATGTTCAGCCATATTCATGTACTTCAGCTAATTTTGCTGTTTATACTGGGTTATTATTACCGGGTGATCGTATAATGGGACTGGATACACCTTCTGGAGGGAATACTAGTCATGGGTATTACACTCCCAATGGGAGGAAAGTATCAGGGGCTTCCATTTTCTTTGAAAGTCTCTCTTATAAGGTGAACCCACAAACCGGGTATATAGATTATGATAAGCTTGAAGAGAGGGCACTTGATTTTCGCCCCAAGATACTAATTTGTGGTGGGAGTTCTTATCCTAGGGAGTGGGACTATGTGAGGTTTAGACAAATTGCTGACAAGTGTGGTGCAATCTTGATGTGTGATATGGCCCAAATAAGTGGTCTTATTGCAGCTAAGGTGAAATATTCTGTTTAATATCTGATCATCTTTGTTTTCTAGATTGTTGTCCTTTGGTTTTAAATTCTTGATTGATCCCATTATCTGTTGTTGACGCTATCAAGTAGTCAATTAGTTTTGTGTTAGTTATGGCATGTGAATGATCTTGACTTCACATTCTGGTAGTCAATTTAATGTTTGGACTTGCAAGTTCAAGGACTTGATAGAAAGCATGGTTGAAAGAATTTTCTTCTCTGGTTGGCTTTTGAATTGTCTTGAATGCAATACTCGTCTCAAAATATGTCTCTAATATTTCATTCATTGTTACAGGGGCAACTATCCTTTTAATACATAGCGAAATATTAATCAACAGAACACTTAAAATGTAACTCGTCAATTGTTGCAACTTCATTATAATTTTACCAATTTTTAAGTTAATGCTGATTATTTTTTATATTTTTAGGAAGTGAGAACTGAGAATAGTTTATGGTAGAAGAATTATCTGAAGATATCATGTCGGGAGAATGTTGGATTTGTTGCTATTTAGTGGGAAATGTGCACTTGTGCAAATATTGGGGTTTTGGCAGTGGGATGGATATGGAAACTCTTTTGAGATGTTCTTGTTTGGCTATTTTTTTGGGGAGTTTGGATTGAGAAGAATGCTAGGATTTTTTTATATTTTTTTAATTATTTTTTTGGGGTTGTATGATTGGGTAATGATTATAGGTTTGCTTTGGGATCAATTGTCTTTCTTTGCTTCTCTTTGCTCATGCATTGGGAGTTTTTTGAGGAATCTCTTTGTTCATTCTTCATAGGGATGTGTGGGCGTTGCTTCACTAAGGCCTATATTTTCCCATTTATTTCCTTTGATTTATTTTTGTTTTCTTTTGGTCTTTGGAGGACTTCTTGTCCACCACATTAGTCTTAATTTCTTCTATATTCATTAATAAAATATTATTTTTATCTGAAAAAAACATCTGAAAGTTCATATGTACATGAAAATTTTTAAGCTTTTATATTTTCATATAAAAATTTCTTGGTCAGAACTGTTAAAATCTGTTTGTGTTCAGGGGCAATCTCTCTTTGTTCTTTACTTTGTGGAGTTAGAAATTTCTGCTTTCTACTTGCTGAATGCAATATGTCTTCCTTATGTTCTCCGTGGATCTATCAAACCAAAGGATGTTTTTGCTATAATTATTGGTGATCTAGTTTCTTGTCCCAAAGTTTCCCCCTTTCTTTGGTCTTGTTTCACCTGCTTCTACATCCACTTCCTATTGGTTTAATTTGCTTTTCATCTTCTATAGCTTTATCCATGAATTATATTTGTATTTTTGCTTCAAGTTTTCCTAAAAACAGGCATGACTTATTTTCACAGGAGTGTGTCAGCCCCTTTGAATTTTGTGACATTGTTACCTCAACAACTCATAAAAGTCTCCGAGGTCCTAGGGGTGGTATAATATTTTACAGAAAGGGTTCCAAGCCAAAGAAAAGAGGGATGCTTTTGAATCAAGGTGAAAGTGACAAATATGACTTCGAGGAAAAGATAAACTTTGCTGTATTTCCATCACTGCAAGGTGGACCCCACAACAATCACATTGCTGCCCTTGCAATAGCCTTGAAACAAGTGGCTACTCCAGAGTACAAGGCATATATGCAACAAGTTAAGAAAAATGCACAGGCTTTAGCATCTGCTTTACTGAGAAGAAGTTGCAGGTTGGTGACTGGTGGCACTGACTATCATTTGTTACTTTGGGATCTTAGGAATCTTGGGCTGACAGGTATTATCTCTTACCTTTACTTGGCTTGCCACCTTTCTTTTTTGTTGAATTCAACTTTAGTAAATACGGATTGATCCTATATAATGCTTTAGCCGTACTGTAAAGTTTATAAAATTATCCAAATCAGGAGCATCACTTTCCTAAGATGATTACTTGGAGGAATCAGAGGATATATTTCTTGTTTTTGTTTGTCTGCAAAATGTTCTAATTTCATTATCATAAATAAGGCCTATTGCCTGCTGTAATTTAGTAGTTATTGTTTAAATAAGTTAAATTTCATATTGGACTGGATGTACTACAGTTTTACTTTTTGTAAATGCTTTTGTAATGCCAATAATGTTTGTGAGCATGCGCTAAATTGTCTACATGCAAACCTGTCTATATGTACTGGCATCCCTGTAAACCCCACCCTGGCCCTATTAATCGTAGTTCACGCACAGAGACCCTCTAGTAATTTTTATTTGTTATCTTTTGGAGACTAAGGAGTTATTGTAGTTGAATATGCAATAGCAATCTCTGTAACGAACTCTTAATGATGGATTTTGTCCTTACCTTCACTTTTTTTATTCCATGTTTTTGTAGGCAAGAGTTTTGAGAAAGTCTGTGAGATATGTCACATAACTCTCAATAAAATTGCCATATTTGATGATAATGGCACCATAACACCCGGAGGTGTAAGGATTGGTGAGTTAAGATCTTGTGTCTTCAACCAATTGGCTGGCCTTCAAGTTCCACTAGTTTGTCCGTACTTCCTTTTCTAATAGCTTTTCATGTTAATGTTCTCAGGTACTCCTGCTATGACATCAAGAGGTTGTCTAGAGGCCGACTTTGAGACAATGGCAGAGCTTCTGTTCAGAGCTGCTCAGATTGGAAATTTGGTTCAGAGGCAGAAGGCTTCCTTGAAGGGGCTTCAAAACAACAAAGATATTGTTGAACTTCGGGCCAGAGTTGAAAATTTTGCAACTCAATTTGCATTGCCAGGGCTTGACGTATAACATCGTCTCTGCATGCAACTGCCCCCTGCTACATCACATCAAACACCAAGTTGCGTCTGGTTTTGTTCTCGGAACACGGCTTGGCTTCTCTATGGTTGTTACTGGTCCTCATTGTCTGCCAACAGATCACAGTTTGTGGCAAGATGTAGATTGTTGCAAGTATATTGGTAATGAACCCACATTGGATACTTGGGGTGACAATTTATTTAGGCTTTTGTTCAGGTGTTATGCTGCTGGGATTTGCAGGAGTTTGATGATTTACATATTTGTGAATACAATTCTAGCCACACATCTTCGTGATTTTTGGAGACCTTGGCAAGTTTATTTAAACTGGATACAGGGAAGTTTGTATCCTTGTATCCTCTATTTCTAATATTTGTTCTCTCCGGAGAAGAAAAGATTGGGTCAATTGTCTTATTGTTTCAGTGGTAGTACTGTTCGGCTGTTACCCCCCCCCCCTCCCCCCCTCCCCCCCTCCCCCCCTCCCCCCCTTCTTGGTACTGTAGTTTTCTATAGTATACTATAATATACAGCAGAGGCCATTTGTTCATTATTCATTTGTGTGATGGAATATATATATATACACACACACATATACATATTCATATATTTACAGTCTGTTATAGAGGACTCTATTAACAATCTCCTTTGAAGTTGGTCTGTAAGGGTCAAAGCTGTCTTAAGTTGGTTATTCCCAATGTGCTCCTGCAGGCACTTATCTTTAAGTGTCTACTCCCTAGGCCCTCGGGTGTGTAATCAAGTGCACGATTACAATTACAATATTTATAAACTCACAGTAACAATAAGAAATTATGTAGTGTTGAGACGCATGCATAATACATAGACTTTTGGTAGCTTTTCCATCATCAGCAACAACAATAATAAGAACACTAAAAACCCAAAATTCTTTCTTTCTCTTTCACTTCCAACCCAACCAGTATCACACAAAAGCTTAAGAAAAGGAAAGCTACTTTTTCATTTTTGAGCTTTTGTTTTGAAAAAGCAAGCCCAGGAATCTCATCTTCATATGATATCCTCCTCCTATGCATCACTTTTCCATCATTGTTTTTTTTTTCTGCAGTCAAATGATTAATCATTTACTGTTACCAACTGGACACGAAAACGCATAGGAAATAGTTTAAAGATGGTTTTTGATTGCATCTTAATGCATCTTAACAGTTCATCTTTTAACAATCCACATCTTTGTATTAAGAGGTTCTCTGAATAGTTAAGATACAAATATGAGTCTAAATTATTCAGAGGAGCTCTTAATACAAACGTGGGTTGTTCAGATGAATTAAGAGGTGGACTATTAAGATGTAATCAAACACTACCTAACTCCTTTTCTCTTATTCTTCGTATTTTCCTCGAACAAGAATATCTGTGTTGCCAAATGTGTATTACAAAAAAATGGGCGAAAAGTGCAACACGCTACCCCAGAAGTAAAAGAGATTTTTTTTTCTGTTCTTAGATTTTAAAAATTGCTAAAATATGAAAAAAGTTGTAGTCTTTAAGTTCATGTGAACCCAAGAACAATTAAACAGGTTTCTTAAAATTTTTCCCGTTCATCAGTTACCATCTCTTATCTAGTCTAGTTTGGTATGAACAATTGGTAATTTCTTTCTATATAATAAAACATGCAAGTTAGAACCATAAGCTGGTTGTTATAAAGTGTTCAATCTTGAAACATGTAAACAGTATATAATACTACAATATGAACTTTGTCATTACCTAATCTATCATGCATGGCACATGTCTGTATCTTCTGATCTTGTAGCTAAATGCATATTTGCTATGCCAAATTAAAATTGCTACGAACCCTAAAGTTTAACAGCCAAACAGATTGTTTTCAAGATAAAAATAAAAACATTATGCAATCATAAATAAAAAAAGAAGAAATGGCTAAAATTATCAAACTTCAAAACTAACTACCCCATCTATTGATTTCTTGCACTTTCCCCTGTTTCTCTATCTATGGCTGCACATCACTAATCTCTCTCTGTATCTATATCTATATCTATCTATGACTGCACATGTCCAAAAGCTTCTTTCTCCCTTCAACAATTTCATCAAAGAAATCATCAAGCTGCACAATAGTGTTCTCAGCCCCACATTGCAAGACCTCAAAGCAGTTCTTCAACTTTTTAACCTTTTCCTTGATTTCAACTCCTGATTCAAACTCCACATTTCTCCCCAACTCAACTTTCAGCTCCTCCATGGCGGTTTTCGCCCTTATAAACTCGTAAAGAAGAATCCCATGTTGCGCCCCTTGTCGATCATTCATCCTAGACTTGACTCTTTGCTGCAATCTTGCTGCTGAAACCATGAAAGTGGAACCAAAAACCATCTGCCCTGCATCATATTCTCCTTGTGGGAAAAAGCTAGTTTCAGGGCTAAAGTACACTAGGCCACTTAGTAAAATCATTAGAAGCAATGAGCTAATATTTCCAAATGCATATAAAACTCCTCGAAAGCCATTGAACCCATTGAACTTTGATTCAATCAAAGCATTCTCGTCGAATTTCAATGATAATGGTTGGATTCTTGTCGCGATTAGGCTCCTGTTCTCCTCTTCCAACCCCACTATTTCCCTTTGGCAGCCTGAAATTCCTCTAAAAACCTGTACTTACAAAATAAAACAAAATCATTGATAGAAAAACAGTTTTTTTTTTTTTTTTTTTTTTTTGGGGGGGGGGGGGGGGGGGAGGGGGGGATTGTGGGATTGGACTATTTGTACGCATTTATTTACCTGGCGGGAAAGTTGTGGATTTAAAAGGTGGGGATTATCGATTGAGGAAGTGATATTGAGGCCGGCTGAGTAGTAGTTTTCCATGCCAGAGACAGCGGATTTTAGGACATGGCAGACTTCCCAGAGCCTTGAGGTTTCATCCATGTATTCGTCTAGCCATTTTTCTCCAAGGGGCAAATGAAGTTTTTGAACCAAAATGCATAATTGGGAATGGAAGGATTGGAGTGAGGAAATAACATTTTGGAGGAATTGTATAGACATGAAGTTATGAGATAAGAATGAGTGATCAAGATTGTCTAGGCCTTGTGTGAGGAAATTGTAGAAGCCATTGACAGAAGTTGTGGAAGAGGAAGAAGAATGATTCATCATGGGAGAAAAGAGATCAAATTTGTTATGGTTTGGTGTAGGAAAAAAAAGGTGATGGAGATTGATGGATATTTAAATTGAAAGAAAATGGAGTAGAACTATATAGTTATGAGAAGTGAATTTAGGTGAAGAGTTCATGTTTCTACATGGTGAAAAGATTAGGGTGGTTGGGTGCAATTATGGATGTTTCTCATAGAGTGGAAGAGATGATTGGGAATCTTCCATTATCATTGTTTATTGGGCAGACTTACATAAAGGCAAGAAAAAAGGTTCTGGTTGTTGTGCGACTTTGTTAAGAGATGCTAGATGATAGCAAGCTAGGGAAAAAAATAGTAAAAAGTCGAAATAAAAGAATCACAAGACACAAATTTTTTAACCCCAAAGGTTAGATTTACTTTACTATTAGCGCAAAATCAATTTCACTATCTAAAAAAATCGTAGATAATACGGTGTAAGATCCCTCTGTATATGATGCGATAAAAGAACATTCATTCACCCCAAAAGTTCAAGACTGCCCAAAGCTTTGAGTCGACGATATGTTTTGAGCGGAAGAAACATGCCCAAATCACATTTTGAGTAGATTTATAATCATATTTGAATTAAACTCGCATTAGACTTCACCACTAATGAGAGATAGAGAGAGAGAGAGTCCAATCAAAAGAATTGATTTAAAGAATGTTTCAAGAAAACCATTCTTAAAGATGGTTGGTTTATGAAAAAAGATCAACTTGAGTTGCTACTTTTTTTGTGTGTCACAATGTGAAAAGGGTATCCAAACGAACTTTTCTGGGACGACAGGGAATTAGGGACCGGTAACATATTACACTTAATGTTACCTGTAACACTACTTATTACTATAGTAGTGTTATCGGTAACACTACTTATTACTATAGTAGTGTTACCGGTAACATTAAGTGCAATATGTTACCGGTTGCTAGACCGGTCCCTAATTCCCTGTCGCCATAGAATTTTTATATCCAAAACTATATCCTTAAATGTAGATTTGGTAATATTAATATGGTAATTAGAGAGAAAAGCTTCAATCTTTTGCAGCTCTTCAATCTTCACATTCTTCCACTTTGATTTTGTTCTGTTTGGAATTGAGTGCTCACCTTTTTCTCTCTCTCTCTCTTGTTTGTTTTGATTTCATTGTTCTTTTGAAACTTTTTGGTATGCTATTCCTTTAAATAAATGTCCTGTATCTATTGTTTGGTTATATCAAGCAAGTGAATGATGATGAGGTTCCTTGTGTTCAAATTATTACACCTGTCTTGCGAGTGCAGATTCTCCTCCATCCTATTTTGGGTCAATTTTGATTTCAACTTTTATTTATATGTATATATGCTTCCTTTCATAATAGAATTTATTCAACTTTGACAATATACTGAACCGTGCCCACATGTTTTGTATGGGATTGAATTGTCCCTTCAAATTATGCCAAGGTTTTCAATTCAGGGCTCTGCTTTAATTATTGTCTGATTCCTGTTTGTTCAGAAGGAAAAAAGATTTGGTTAATGACGTCTTCACGGTGGGTAACGACATTGGGCCGCCGTGGGACGCCTCCGGTGTGGTTGTTAGTAAGTAGGGAGAGAGATTAAGGATTTCAAGTGTAAAATGAGACATTCTCTCGGACACATCCCATCGAGGAGAGTTTTCACCTTGATTGGGCTCCTTTTATGTGAGACATCCTTGGAGGATCCTGTTGGACACGTCCCATCAAGATGCAGTTTGGGACTACCCATGTAGGTTATGCAGAGCTGTCCCATCGTAAGACAATCACACTGTCCCATACCACGACTCCTTGAAGGGTATTAACTGTCTTCCACAATCGACTATCATCATTAGGTGGGGTCCTCATCGAAGGTGTGTCTCGACTTTGGACCGGGTAAGAAGGCCCTTTGGGCCTTCGATTCGATGATATGACATACAAACAATTTGTTTTATATATAATGATTTTAGGTCTCAGAAGAAAAAAAAAGTAATAATTTTGGGCTTAAAGTGGAAAGAAGGATGTTCTTTGTGTTCATAAACAAAATCTTTGACATACGTTGGGGAAAAAAGATTTGGTTACTCTCCAAATATTTCATTTAAAGTTTGCAAGGATGCTATATCCCTACTACGTCTTTGGTGTGGGTCCCAACCCCTTCAGAGTTGCACCAACGTCTTCGCGGTGGGTAACGCCGTGGGACGCCTCCGGTGTGGTTGTTAGTAAGTAGCGAGAGAGATTAAGATTTCAAGTGTAAAATGAGACATTCCCTCGGACACGTCCCATTGAGGACCTTTTATGTGAGACAACTTTGGAGGACCCTATCGGACACGTCCCGTCAAGGAGCAGTTTGGGACTACCAATGCAGGTTATGCCATCATAAGACAATCACACTATCCCATACGCTGTACAGACAACTAATATGACTCCTTAAAGGGTTTCAATTGTCTTCCACAATCGACTATCATTAGGTGTGATCGTCATCGAAGGTGTGTCTCAACTTTGGACCGGATAAGAAGGCCCGACATACTCACAATTTGTTTTATATATAATGATTTTAGGTCTCAGAAGAAAAAAAAAAGGTAATAATTTTGGGCTTAAAGTGGAAAGAAGGATGTTGTTTGTGTTCATAAACAAAATCTTTGACATACGTTGGGGAAAAAAAGTGACTGAAATGCAAAATTAATCCTCAAGTTTGTTAATATGTGCAAGTTTAGTCATCAGTTTGCATATTTTTTTGTTTTCCCATGTTATGGTTGGAAAATAAACCTTTCCCCCCCCACCCCCTAAAAAAGGAACTTGGGGCCCCACTTGATCAAAGAAAGAGTACAACCAAATCCATAAAAAAGAAATGCATGAAAAAACATCTTTGCCATGCAAATTGCTTATATCTACCGTCATATTTTGCATCTTTGCCACAGTAAATTACAATGGCACAAGTTCTATTCCCACCCCCAAATAGTCAGCACATGAAAAGAACTCGGAAACACGTCCTACAACAACATAATAACAATTTTGTTACCACAAAAAATAAAAAATAAAAACTCTGTTTGGACATCATAGCAACAATTTCAGATGCTACATAGCCGCAGTGTTCTAAATGTTAGACGGCAAAATTTGATAATACATGCGGGGGCAAGTCTTGGAATAATCGTGTAGTAAATAGCTCTCCGATCAATCCAACTTCCAGATTTTTTCGAGCCCCATCAACCAATGCAGCGAATTTAATTATATGAAAGGGATTACAGAATGATTCAGTTTCTGGGAATCTGAAATTCCTTGCGCGTAAAGCTGCTACTAGGCAGACGTCTTTCCCATGCATAGAGAAGTTAAAATGGCGACTAATATGTCTCATAAAAGTACAAAAATGGAACAGTAAGCCAGCCCGAGTAAGAGAAAAGGTTGAGTTGTACCAGGCATCCGCTGAACGCCTATGTTATATTTCACAACTCTGCCTTTGATTCCTCGTCTTCTGATGGAAGATCGCTGATTGGTTTTTTTGTTTGCTCGGGAGATGTAACCTTTTCAACTGGATTGATATCTTCGCCTAAGATTCTTGAAGTGAAGCTTCTTGCTTCAAAATCAAGATCTGGCCACTCTGCAACTATTCTTCTGGCACCCTGACAGAATATTTAAAGAACTAGGGAATTAAATCAAAGAAAAGGAAATGATGAATGGCAGAGGCACTGGTAGTGGGGATAGGGGAGAAATTAGGTGATTCCTACCTGAAGCTTTGGTTCCTTTGTCATGGGATTATTGCATAGATCAATGGTTTTGGCCTTTGATTTTGTGGAATTACCACACCATGACTCGCACCATAGCCATTCTTGGGGAAGTGAAAAGATGGGTACTTGGTGCTGAGCGTAGTTTGGAAGATCCTGGAATATGAAAAGTAGGCTTTAGAGAAGTGGAAACTAAATAAATGAGTTTAAATGCATTTAGATGTCTATTTAAAAGACGATTTTGAAATTTACTGGGTACTGAAATGAAACCATGCATAAGCAGACTTTTTATGCGACAGTAACAAATCCTCGCATCAATGATATATATGAAATGTTATTATGGCTCCTATAAATAATTTTGAAGAAATAGAATGTCAGGAAAACAAGTCGGAACAATTTATTTTTTTTGATAAGTACAATTCAGCACCTTATTAAGGTTTTTTTTTTCCCATCCTAAAACTCATTTTCGAATTCGACTATAATTAATATTATAAAATACCACTTGATTTAATCGATTAATATTCAGTTATAGTTTTCTTAATTTGCTTCCTTTGCACTACCATTACAAAATGTTCTGTGTTGGCATATTTCACATTTTCCAGGGAATCACAATATTTATATACTTCTCAATGGCCTTCCTATGCACCTTATGGAAAATTGAGCATGTTAGCCTCTGTGTGGATCATTAGGCTTCATCACCTATCTTTACTGATATAAAAGACTTATTATAGTTAACTGATGTCTATATGACCTCCAGATGTAAACGTAGAACTATTAATTGACTGTATAAAGATAAAGTAGGAAAACTAGGCATAAAGGGCACAAGTAAGGAATGGTTATAAAATTTAAGCCACAAAGAGAATATCTACTTGCCTGATCCAGATTAGAAAGACTGTTCGGATCTTTGCTTAAGGTTTCATAAATTACTCTTAGATTGTCTCCTGCTGCAGTTCCTCGGAATTTGATCAAGTCAACAACATATAAAGCACTGCAAGTCCAATACCATATGTAAAGGCTAGCAATCATACAAGAAGAAAACAACAATAATGTGAGTGATAATGCTGGTTTTACCTAATGTGATATGGTCTTCCCCGTAAATGTTCCTTCCAGAAACCCTGATGAAAAGAAGTGAATAATTTAGGGAAAAAATGGCAATAAATTACTCGGTGTATAGGCAAATTTGATCCGCAAGTGAACACTTGTGCAAAATGAAAAGGAGTCTAAGCAGATATACTTGTCTCCAAAATCGGTAGCCATCCATATCCCTATTGTTGTCACAAAAAGGGGTATATGCTAGAGCTCGTCCTCTCAAATTCATGTCATACAGTTCTCCCATGTCTGCCCTGACAATTTGGTCTGCATCAACAAATATAACCTGCAGACGTATAGCAGATATTCAAACTAAACCTCGAAAAAATACAACAGCACGATCTCATATGCAGAAGAAATGAAAGGGTACCTTCTCCAAAGAAAGAGGGAAAATAACATCAAGAAACAGAATTTTATATGCCCAGATAATTCTCTGCTTTTCTTTCTGTTTGTGCAACCAACTAGGCCATTTGTAGGTAATTAATTCATACTCAAAACCATACTCTTGTGCCATATGAGGTATTACATCCTGCATGATTAGCCATGAATAGATGATTTGCATGTAAGAAAATCAAAACATACCTGCATATAAAATTTGAATTGACAAATAAGGAGCTCAAAACATGAGGAGAATTCTGACAAGTGAGGAAATAAGAACCTTGAACTGTGGAGAAAGATAGTTTTTTATAAACCAGAACTTCACTGGTCGCTGTGTGTTTTTCAGAACACTTAGTATCATGATTTTCAGAAAGCGCTCATATCTGCAGAGCAAACAATATGTAATTTACAGGTTTTCTATACGTGAAAAGACAAGCTTAAAAATACAAGATTTACAAGAATATCATCATGTCAGAGAGTAGATTGTGAATTTCTGCATGTTTGGCCGTAATATATTTAACGGACAAATAGAAAATGGAAAATATCAATCAATGCATGAAATTCTACAGCCATGACTCTCTATATAGCACATTAAACCCAGATAATAAGTAAAACATGGAGAAGCCATCTCTCAGATGCCAAATATTTATACATGTAGGCTATAATTCGCTAAGAAGTATGAAGGAAAGGACCGGGGAACTGGGAAAGGGAAGGAAAACTTACAAGTGTCCAGAAGCAATAGAGAATATATTAATTGTTTTTCCTCGCCGGCCCCCTTTTACGTGCTCCTAAAGAAAATGTTCCTTAGGCTTGTTAAATAATGAAAGAACCGGATATCTGGAATCATATATGTGGGTGTGGGTGTGGGTCTGTGTACGTATATGATGTGAAAGATAATTACCACCGAAGCGCTATGACTCTTCTTTGACTGCTCACCGCCACCGATGATTTCGGAAGCCCATTTCAAAATATTAGAATTCCAACTGTTCTGCTTTTCCTGCTAAAATATTACACAAATGCTCAATCTAAACTTCATAAATCAATGTGAAGTTGAAACATAATAAAAGAACAAAGATACATAAATGTACCTTTTCCTGTGAGTGGTCATCATCATTAGAAGAAATCAGCAATTTCTCATGCTCCTTTCCCTTTCTCTTCCTCACTTCCATATGAACTGGTTTACCCCGTAAATCACTTATAGTGATACGTTTCGTGGAAGGCTTTCCTTGACTTCCATCATCATGTTCTTTCAGAACATAAAGCTCAGAACTCCTACCTGGGGCAATTTGCAGGTACCAAATCCCAGGAGAAACTTTCATTTGCCAATAACCCAAATTGGCCATGACAAGAGTATCAACTAAATGAGGTGCAGTCTTAGTTCCAAGGATTAGCTGAAGACCTTGAGGAGGTTCATGATCCTTCTCTGAACAATGACCTGATTATGAATATTCATCAGTTAGAGTGACAATTTGCTAAGTCAACTAAGAAGACAAGCAGAAAGACAAGGGCGCGAGGGGGGAGAAGAATGGTAACATGAGTTCTGATTAAAGTTACAGTAGGAGTCAAAACTATACCAGTTAGAACAAGAGCTTCAAGTTCAAACACTGCTTGCAATGTTCTCGTGTCACCAAGGTTCTCTAGTAATATATTGTCCAGATCATGGCTGGAAATCCAGAAAAAGAATGAATTATGATTTTGTGAATTTTACTAAACTTAGTTACCAGTATCTGTACAAAAAAGTTGTGTGCATCCGGAAGAATCATACACTGCAACAACAGGTTCAACAAGCCATGGCTCAGGAACATCAAGATTCATGGTGAGGGTTTTGGATAGAGGCATATTTGCAAAAAATGCTTTAGGGCCACGTACTGTAAGATCGGTACTGCTGAAATCTTCCTGAAAATTCTTGGCAAAGTTAAAATACCGAATCAATGAATTTTAAACAAACTGACTTTCCAGAATCAGATGAAGCCACTATACCATTGTTGGTACAACATATCTGTAGTAATTTTTCAGAGGAAGATCGACAAGGGAACTCTGTCCAGAAAGGGATAATAAAAATATTAGTTACCTCAAAAATACAAAAAAAAAATTATCCAGTGAAATAGAATGAAATATAGACACATTTGCTAAAGAATATAATCACAAAAAGAAAAGAAAAGAAAATAAGAGAAAATTGTATACAGCTGAGATTGAGTATGCAAGACACCTTAACTACCGTATCAACTCATACTAAACAACATAATGAAAAATCATTAATTACACATTACTGGGAAATTAAGGAAAATTAATCAAGTCCTACAAATGTGTCGAACATCATTTCCTTAACTAAAAATTACTCTGAACCACAAAATGCAACTATTTACATCATTAACAAAGCAAGTAATTTAAGAATTAGTGGAGATTAACTCCCAAAATCTGAAAACATGCTTTAAAGATAATAATTGTAAGTATACAATAAAATGAACTCACAATTGGATTCAGTACAAGTCTCATGCTTGGCTGAATGCTTTTCCAGAAAATCCGAAGAAGTGTAGACAGCTTTTGACCAGAAGGACTCAAGGGGTCAACAACAGCATCAATATGAATGCTAGAATTTTCATTATTTAAAATAACAGCACTGTCCACAAAAAAAAGAACAGGAAAAGAAATTGGTTTAAGAGCATTGAAAATTATGTGTAATAAAATTAGAAATCCCAACTCACTTAAACAATTATAACCAACAAAGGAACAATAGCAGGCTACATAACAAGGGAGTAATGGGGGAACAATATGAAATGGGACAGAAATATAACGGAATTCATTCGAGGATCCTAGGGGTAGTGGAATGCAGAGCTCCAGCTAGTTGCATTTTCCGTTAAATTCCAGCTCTTATTCATCTCCAAAAATTGTCCCACATCACTTTTTCAAAACAAATTCTTCCAAGACATAATATATAGCTATAATGATGCATGTGCCATGCAGAAGAGTGAGAGGGAGGTTCACAATCGAGGCCTAAGTTTTTAAGGGAAACAAAGGGAAAACCTTGAGGGCACTGAGAAGCAAAACCCTAGAAGTTCTAAGATGTCAAAAGGTAAAGGCTATCATCAAAAGTCCCTTACAGAACTGTCAAAACTAATATTTATAAGAAAGAAAAATTCAACATTACAGTTGATGTTAATGTTTTCTAACCATATTTTAGTGTGTTGGTATAAATATTGGGATCAACATAGACAATTTTCAGAACTTGTATTTTTGTTTCCTAGCAACATGTCCCCTAAAGAGAGAATGAAAAGACGAGGGAATCATCCATGTCTATGCAATTGTTCTGGAGCCAATTTTATAATAAGAGTGATCTGAACCTGTATGTTGCGCCCAAAATTTCAAAGCGAGCACCTTCAGAATTTCGATCTCGTGTAGCAATGGAAGATGAGACGGACATGATAATATCACTGATAAACTTGCTGCAAAAAGCACACCAAGATTTTTTTATATGCATTTCAAAATATGATTACAAATATATGAAAAGAACTAAAAAAGGAGGAGATAAGAACAAGCAACAAAGAACATAAAGAAGAAACAAACCTCGTAAGCATGTCAGGATCAATGTCCTCCCACTTAACTGCTTCGATAATTTCCACAATGTGCTTTATTCTCTGTTTAAATTCCAGAGACTCTAGAAGATGCAAATCGTGGCTTAATAGTGTACCTCCATCAACAGCACGAATCACCTATTGAATTACAAATATGACGCAAATACTGAGAAGAGTAAAATGTTTATGGAAGGAGTTGTTTGGTGTGGCGGGATTAAATTATAACAGCTGAGAAGACGACAATTTATCTTCTTTTCCTTTTGTTGTATAATCCATGAGAAACAATCCAACTTATGTAGAGTTTATATTTAAGAATCAAAGTTAATAGAATATGAATGTGATTCTAACAATGAAGCAGGAACTCCTTAAATGAAACTCACCCTTCCATTAGTGATGATTGCATTAACACCATATTCAAGCCCAAGTTGGCTGAATAAGAATTGGCCCACCTGCACACCGCATCAAAAGTAAGTGTAAGTAGAAGAAGTAGTATACAATCAAAGATCTTAAAGTTTGAATGGTGTGTATTGTATAGAGGGTGATAATTCAAGTAACACCTCATGAAAGCGAGAAGAAAAGAAAGTCGGGACTAATCTAATTAATGATATTACTAAGCATTTTATTTATTATAAAAAGAAGCATTCCAAGAAAGAGGACGTCAGGGATTCATGACCATTGATATAATTAACTTTGAAAAAACAAAAAAGAGCCGCACGAAAAATATACTATTATTGGTGGGGAAAAAGGTCCTTTTGAAGACCCATGGCATGAGAAAGAATGTCCATGTGAACACGCATGTAAAAAATCAAGCAGCCCAAGGCCATTGATTAAATTATATACCTTATTCAAATGACTCCTGCACTTGTCAAAGGAAAATTCAGAGAGCGCAGATGCATAGCCCTTAGATGGTAAACCATTTGCCTCAGCCAGCTCAGAGACCTTCTCAAGAAGTGCTTCATTGCCTTGAGCATTAACAGAAGATACCAGCATGTAGTAATGCTCATAAAATGAGATAAGTTGGTCCAAGAAATTTAACACCTTTTTCTTATGACTGCAAGATGGACAAAAAAAAAGACATTTTAATGACGAACTGCAGAGCCATAAGGCAATACAAACATAGAATTTAGGGAAAACTTAACAGTACGACACAAAATACTTAACAGACCTATACAAGGAAGCAGTGATTTCAAAAACCTTCACAAATAGAAGACCAGGTGATTCAGCATCCAGATTAGCATTAAAGAACACACCCAAGCGAGCATTTCTGGAACCTGCCATCTGCAATGCAATGCAAGCATTTTAACATGATAAGTTCAAACTAACAATATAAACAAGAAAAAGACAAATAGCATGCCCGAACAAGCACTTCTATACCTACATTTACATATCATGAATCTTCTAACATCATAATAACAACAATAACAAAAAACAAGAAAGGATGATGAAAACAAACGCAATCCAAAATGACAGTAGTAACTGAGAGATCCAGTATTTTATTCGCAAGTATTACCAGATAGCGGATTCCTTCATGAAGCAACCTTATCCCTTTCTTCGATGAAACATCAACAGCAAGAAAATGAGTCACAGGCTTCAAATCATCAATTGCTGGAACACAAATTTGATCAAGTAACAATATGTCAATATCTAATGATTCAAAAGATATCAAGCTAACATTATGGTCTTAGCTTGATTTGGACTTACTGTCAGGAGAGTGCAAGAAGCCAATGTCATTTAGAACAGATTCCTTTCCAAGAACTGATGCAGATAGAGATTTAAATATTGGTTTCACCTTACTATTTGTCATAATCTGCATGAAAGTTAGATAGGAAGATTAAACAGTGAGATAGATATAATACTGAAATAAGTTATCACATAAACAAAAAACTAAAGCAGAACTAATATTGCTATTCATAAAATAATGCTGTACCTGTGGGTTGTAGCGCTGAATGCCACTTTCTGACAGAAACTTATCCAGGACATCAGTGTGAGAATTTATATGCCCATAGTAAACTTGTTCCTGTATTCTGGGAAGCTCATCGTTCATGGCATTTATTACAGCCTCCTGATAAAAGTAATTAAAACAAAAACAGAAATATTGTCTTGTCACTGAAGCATAAATGTAACAGAATTACATTAAATTGCTCTGTATTTGCATAGCCAAACATAAAGTAGATTCTAGCAAGTAGAGATTGAGAAACTGTAAAATTTAAAATAGATTCAAAACTTCAAATAATATGAGGTTGACTAGATAGAAGGAATTCCTAGGACAAGTAAGAGCAAAGAGAAGTAGCTTGTCCCAGGTGAACCTTACTGGAAAAAGTAATAGAATGTACAAACAATCACACATCATTACTGGTTTTCGAAGACTTTGGTATGTCATCACCGATCACTGTGCAACTTATCATAGAGAGATTTATAAGCAGCAAAAATATAAGCTCCATTCATATATGTGTACACACACACAACACATATTTATATATATTATCAGGGAATGAAATCAAACCGCCGAAAATTTTAGTCAAATTAAACAGGCTTAAAATAAGATGCCCCGTAGTTTAAAAAAAACTGAATATTGAAGGCGCAATAAGTTATTTGAGCAATACCTCAGTAGGATCATGAACAAGCCCATTCATCAAGAGGCTACATTGCAGTTTATCCAAACCGAGCTTAAAGACAAACATGGAACTCTCTTGAGAAAGTTCATCAAAAGTTCTCTCCTTTTCTAGTTTTAGTAAAGTATCTTGAGGTGGAGCTTTTGCCTTTGGTCTACAGATCCAGAAAACTTGTGAGTACAAAATATGAAAATTGACATGCCAGTAAACTATGTCACAATCACAATCTCACTTGGACATAACAAGGAAAATTTCAAAATATGAAAGTACAGAAGCAAAAGATTAAGAAACATTATTTCCACATAAATAGGAGCTCTATTACAGTCATAGTAAACTTACAACACTGTTTCTACAAATGCTGCTTCAATATGGTGCATTTCAGGAGCATCTTCAAAATCTCCCGAATCAATCCGCAATCTATTAACCTGCAAAAATGTACAAAACAAACTAATTAGATATATATAAGAGACAAATAAAAAGAATTTGTTTATACAATCTCAGTATGATAAGGCTAAATTTAAGTATATAATAGGTTTGAAAAATGGTCAACAGATTAATAGCAAATGTGTGAAGAGAATATAATATCAAACATTGTTCGAGTTGAAACTTGCACAATATATATACTAGTATACTGGACACACACTTACTCGTGTGTTAATTATTTTTAGGTACTAATAATTAAAAGTAATAAATTTAAAAGGAAGTAATAAGATAAACTTGAGGTAATGAAGAGAGAGAGATGAGTGGGTGAGTGGGAGTACGATGTGAGAGTAATGGAGAGAAAAAAATGTATATCATAACCATATGTTTAATATTTTTTATATCTAAAGTGTGAATATATCACACCGCTTATAACCGCTGAAAACTGCTCCCCCTTCTTAAAGTAGATATACTCATTGCTGTATTGGTTTTGGGTTCGATACTTTCTATGGTATTAGAGCATACAAGCCAATGTAATTTTTATGTTTGCCCCCAATATCGCAATATATGCTTGACGGCACATAATATAACCTTCCCAAGTCGTTGGCCCAGTTACTCCACATGAAGGGATGTGTAGGTAATTTTTGATGTCCCACATCAGGACAAGTTAATCCTTATGCTTCGGTATATAACCCCCATGGGCTATTCCACCCAATGCCAATTTTATACGAACACGTATTTTAAATCATTGCATCATACCCTTTTACAAATGACATTTAATATTAGTGCATAATAATCAACACAGAGAAACGAAAGAAGTAAGAGAGCACCAAAATGATCTAACACTGTGTTCAATATTAGATTTAATATTCCAGGAATAATGACATATACCAAAAAAGATACCAAACTCATACATTGCCCAGAAACTGGAAAGCCATATGAATCCCGTGATTTTCCTTTATATACATAAAAAGACGAATAGTCTGCAAAACAGAAATGTCACCGATCCCAGTTAGCTTCACAAGATTAATAGAACAAAATAATACAATTAAGGAATGGAAACGGTAGTATTAGTTTGCCAGTCAGGTGATGAAGCGGAATCTGAGGAGAAAAGGTGATGAAGTGGATAAAATATCAATTTGTGCCAAGTATGTAAAGATTAAACTAATCTAAAAAGCCAACCCAGCAATTTAAAATTATATACATCAGATTCTTATTAGGGTTAAACAAGCGCATAAAGCAGATTTCAATTGCTCAAACTCAACTTCTTTTTTAGAAACCTCTAAACTGAAGCTTGGCCTCTCAAGTAATTATGTTTTTATAGTCTTCAGGATGACAACTCAGACATGTTTTCACACTGAAAATAAATTTAAATTTATTTGAAGTATCTATCTGGTCCTAAATGACAATTCTCTAGTCAATTGAAATCTGATAAACGAATAGATTTTTCCTTTATCTCAATTTAGTATTTGGCAAAAGTCCCTTTTCCTTTTTAGTCATGAAGGCTTATTAAAACACAAGCAGGAAAACATATCAACGCTAAAATCTCTAACTACATATACACAATACCCCGAATATTGAAAAGATCATATCAATCGTTCAGAGTTTGGCAAAAGAATATCTTTTATTTTCCCTTTAAGCCTAGATAATATATAACTTATTTTTTAAAAAAATTTGGTCCTTCTAGAAGTCAAAACTGAAACTCTGGGACGTGTAAGTTGTTGAAGTATTGAAAATATTGAATATAGACACAAAAGAATGGGAAGAAAGCAATTACCAAACTGGACAAATCTTCTACTATTTGAGTACCATTTTCCACAAGAGATGGGAATTCACCGCCACTCATTTCTAACTTCTGGATAAACTTTGTAGAGTACAATATCACCCCAAACCTCAAAGGAAGATTGTTCTCAAACATAGATGTAATCAGATCAATGGCCTAAAATTTTTGCAAGGATTATGTTAGTAAATCACTAAATATAACACAAAAATAGAAAACTCAGATCATTTGGATGCATATGAAACAACCTACCTCAAACCCACAAACAGATGCAGGATCCAACACAAAAACTGCATGGAACAGGTTCTTACGAATATAACGTAGTTGTCCAGGAAAGACCGGCATCAAAATCTACATCAGCAAAGTAAAAAATGGCAACTCAAATTTATACATGGATCACTTATAATCTAAAAGTAGAACTAAACACATTTGGAGAAACAATGACTCATACCTCGTTTAAATTGCTACGCCATCTCTTGTACATGGCATCCACCTCTAAGTTATTGAGGTAATGAACATGGGTAGAGCGAAAATCTACACGGAACATGTTGGACTCGGGAGGAGGTAGAGTTGATAAAAGTTTCCTCACAGTACTTGAAGGAATCTAAAGTATAGGCAATATTATTATCAGCAAATAGCCTTGAAGATTAGTGCATAAGGTTGCATTATTAAATTATAAGTTTATAACCCACATTATTATTTTAGTTCATTTGCTCAAAGAGTGCATGTCACTTTAATATGGCATTTAACAGACTGCTATTAAGGAAAATATGCATACAAAAAATTCGTGAAAAAAATGGTCCTGGAATACTGATCCAGAAGTAACCTCCTGAGGATGCATGTTCCTATAATATGTTAAAAAAACTTAAACAACTCCTAAGGCTCTCTACGCACTGCTGTTTTGATGTATACTCTTTGTATACTGAGATTCTAGCTTTTTTGGTTTTTAGTACAATCTTCACTTGCCAAAAATGTTGTTACCTTCAACTTCGAATATTGGTCTGCCAAAGATAACTCCTGATGGACCAGGTCAACCAGCCTATGAATCACAAAAATATGAACCAACAAAAGTCAATGAAATAGTCCACTGCAAGTAGTGAAGACATCCAAATAATCAATGTAATAAACTAATAATCAACGCTGGCTATTAAACTTTACAAACTCATGTATGAAATATCCTGTATTCATACAACTTTACCAGGTAAATCTTGCCTTCACACAAAAAAAAAGGGAGGGGGGGGGGAAGGTTTACAAGCTAAATGTTAAATGCCATTGAACCAATGCAACATGATAAAATTTAATAAGGCTTCAATATTTACACCCTTGATAAAATATGCTACATATGTACATAAAGTATAAACAATTGTTATGTTACTAAATAGTATTGTGTCAATTACAACTCTGCAACGCTTTTTATCCAAAACAACTTGGTATAAAGTGAATGGATATTGTGTGTATAGATATAATTATTTCGACTATTTCTATCGAAATGATATCATTATTAAAGGTCTTGACCAGTTACTAAACTTGTAAAATAGTCTGTTGTTAACCCTTTTCTTTTCTCTACTTTTCTTTTGATACTTACATTAAGGTTGCCTACTGCCTAGCGCTTCAGCTACATTACCATCTCACTCCCCATTTTGAAAAAAGAAAGTAGAAAAGTAATAACATCTTATGTTTAAGTTTAACATGGAATAGAAACCCTTAAATTAAACACAGAGAGAGAAGTCGAGAGAGTGGAGACATTACAGATACAGATCAATATCTTCAATATCGATTAAAGCACCATTCAGAGCCATTAAGGACTTGCCAGGCGGGATCATTCGCTGGTTTGCAATTATTTCATCTTTGATGGAATCATTGAGCTGTGAGGACATCCACACAGATCCATTAGCTACAGATGAGAATGTATATTCCTTTGTGATGTAATTCCGCACATCTACAATTTTCCTTTTAAATCACATCAAAGATATTATTTGCAACAGGTTAGTTTACCTTCATTCGAGACAAGGAAGAAACAACACTAGGGAAATTTTGACTGATTTCTTGCATTGATTGCAGAGGATCAGAGGCATGAACTATTTTCTGTGCAGTTTGGTGTCCTAGATCTGTAGTAAGAAAAAAGGAATAAAAGAATAGAAGGAAGGTGAGTTCATGTGACTAACGACTTCCATTTTATGATACATATAATAAATTTTGTACAAACTAAGTATCATAATCACCCTTCAATTCCCAAACATTAAGTGTGTCAGATATTGTTGATGATAGAAGAGAATCTCTGAAATCCATTATCTCAGATGTTAGCTCAGGCTTTCGTTCCTGCAAGAGGATAACAGACAAAATTAACATCGTCTGGGTGGGTAATTCTGATTCTTACTTAAATAAAGTTATTAAGAAGATACTGCTTTCAAGACCAATCAACATTCTAAAGATAGATTATCAAGGATCACATCTAGCTGAGGCAATTAAAATGCTTGAAGGCATATTATATTCAACTGGGGCTATAGTGTGTCACTATTTGTGCCTTAAGCAGAGTAGTTTACACCTGACTAAACAGTCATTTATTCTCTTTCCAAATTGTTCTCCATAAGCTAATTGGCATTATTCAAGTACATGATTATAAACAATAATGTTTATAGGGATCGGTGAGTTGTTCTCATTTTTTTAGCCTTTTCCTTTTATGTTCCACTATGAATGTAGTAAGATTCCTTTTCTTCTTCTTTTTTTTTGTTTAATACTTTACTACTTCCTGTTTCCCCGTTAATTCTTCTTCTCTTAGATGAAATTCTATATTTTTATGAGTTTATCTATATAAAAATAAATAAATTAAATTAAAAACCCAACATTAAAATAAATGCTCCATGTTTGCTTATCATGTCGAGAGAACATTTATTTTTTCTACAAGTGATAGCACCTTTAATATCATCCACTGATCCACACATATTTGAAAATTTTATTTTGGTAATTTCTGTATTAGCAACAAAATTGATGTAGGACGAAAATTGATGAACAAATAATTAATTTGAAAGTGGTAAATCAATAAAAAAAAAATTAAAAGAACTAGGCTGATCCAACTGCATGAGATCCACTACCCCTAGAGTTTCTCAACCGCGGTAAGGAGGAAAAGTATTGATCGCAACCAATAATTAAGATAATTTCAATATCAAAGTGTGTCTAATAATCTGTCTTGACTTACATATTTATAATAAAAAGACACTAATAATCCAAATCCCATTAACAATTGGGCCTTTAAATAAATAACCCAATACTAAAATAAACCAATAAATAACAAGTCCACGAACTAAATAAATAAATAGACACTGATAAATAAATAACTAAATAGCGAATCATTCACGACGGCAACGTCTCATGGATCGATCCCTATCAAAAATATTATATTGAAGGTTATTATTTTGTTGTTTTAACTCTTATCATGTCCGTCTCTAACTTAAAAACGTATTCTTATGGTACCACAAATTTTAAGGCATACTGCATAGAATGAGTGAGTAACTCTTCTACTAAAAAAGGAGAGGTTATTATATTGTGTTTTAACTCTTATCATGTCCGTCTAACTTGAAAACATATCATTAACGTATCCCACATCGTATAGTATAGTAAGATACGGTGTGGTAATGCGTTAGTTTATAATACACTAGTGATACTACATCAAATTGCTCCTGTATTGTACTGTAAGAAAGGAATCGTATATCATAAGACACCAACAACTATGCTAGGGTCAAAGAGCTCAAAGTTAATTGAGTGTTTGACAAACGCCTTAAGAACTTAATCTCGGCATTCACAGAATGAGTCGAATAGGATTTCCTTTTGTAAATGATATCTTTTTAAGATATCTTTGGGATCCTCCTTTCTCCCCCCCCCCCCCCCCCCCCGGACGGGGGGAGAAGGAAAAAAAGGGACCTAGGATACAGAGAGAGGGGGCAAAGAGAGCGATAGTATTCAACAAATAAAACAACAGTAGACAGGTACTTTAGCTCATAATTCAGATCAATATATTTAAGTATTCCATAAACCGTCAGAAAGTGGTCGAAAATGAAACCCGTTAAACATGATGGTATATAACCAGGAAAAAAAATCCAAACTGTAATACTGTAAAGCAAAGACTTTTCTCCCGCTCAAAGGAAAACACAATGGTCATAGTGATGCAATACTAATATGTATTACAGAGATTCAGAAAATATATGTGCAATCTGCTTTGTGCTTTTACATGTTTAGCACAAGACAATATAATCAAAATATGTGTTAAGAAAAAAAATTACTTTATTATTTACTGAAAGAAAATAGATGTATTCTATATGTAAAGCAGTTAAATAATTATAAAATGCCATTAAAAGCTATAGTGACATTGTCCTACAATTTGAGAAAGTTAATGAGTTTAAGAAAAAACAAACCAGAATTCTGGAGAATATAAACCCTCTAACTTCCTGGCCGAGATCTTCAGTGTGAGGATCTTCTAGAGTTACACCTGCACCTCAGAGATCGAAATATTGAGAGATTTACTCAACGAAAAGAAAGTAAGACATGGTAGTCTATATTGGATAAGCAAGATAGTGCCACAGACACAGTTGGACATAATAGACTCGCCCTAAATAATGACAATATTTACACCCTTCATAAAGTATATAGCACAGAAAATATACCAAAGCCTCCGAATAGATGGAAAATCAAATGACATAACTGAACCCAAACATAAAGCTAAAGGAGTTGGTGATAGTTTCAGCTTAGAGTAAGAGGTTTTCAAGCCACCATTAAATCTTATCATACCAGTAGAGAATAGTGTTTTGCATAGCTTTTGGAAGCTAGCACATTAACAAAATACACTATTACCAAATACTAACCTTCCTTTATTGCACTGTCATCCATAGCCTTGTACTCCATGTTCTTCAAAGCAAGTTCTACACCATAACCACCCAAATTCAAGGGATCTCTTGTGCCAATGGAGCCACAATGGCCACTTTTTGATTCACAACCAGAAGGCAATACAGGTCGAAAAACATACTTAACTTTACCCTGCAAGTTATTTTGACAAATTTTCTCAGCAACAACTCCAAAATCTAATACAAACAAGAGCCGTTCAACACAGGCAACTTACTAAATTCATTGAAGAAAAAAGAAAGAAATACACAAGAGACTAAGTTCTGTTATTGAATTGATATATTACAGAAAATTTGCTCCAGCAAGTGCACATACAAAATTAGTTGGATCAACATTAAGAATCATATTATGGGGAGTACCCCAGGCATGCTCAGAAAAGAAAATTCTAAAAACATGCATTCCTAACTTCTTTAATTAGATAAAAGAATATTTAATCAAAAATATAACAGATTAAAGAAGATACAAGAAAATGATAAAACAAGACATTTACCCTACAAACCAAACTAAGTGAAACAAAAATACTTGTGACTTATCCTCTCCCCATCAAACATTGTTGGACGAACCTCATCCTCCTCGCAAGGTCCTATAACCACTCATTACACTCACTTGAAAAAGGTCATTGATCCACCCTGAGCACAGGTCGATCCACAATTCTATAGCATCACTATAAGACCATTATTACTAACCACTTATGTACTCGACCTCAATGTCTTTGATAAATCAAGATCACCTTCTATTAACATATCAGTATCAGCAACACTTTTTTTGTAAGAAATGGCATCATGTGGTTAAAGTGTTCACCCTACTTTTTGTTCAATTTTGAAGCATCTAACACAGTTACACAGGTATGCTTGTTGAAAGTCAACGAAGCAAAATAATTGAGAGGCAATCAGTTAGATTCAGAGTGCTGATGTTAATCTAATTCCATAACTTTTTTATTTTTATTTTTCTTATTCATAGCAGTAATTTATACCTTTATGTTTTCACATGGGATTCATATTTAGCCCCAACTAGTTTGGAAAAAAGGCGTTGTTGAGTTGATATAAAAGTAAGAATAATTCTCAACTTATTATAGAATAATATATTAAAAAAGATTTTTGTGTGTAGTAGGGGACCTCTTTGGTTGCTTCCACCAAGGTGACATGAAATTCCCTGAAGCAGTCTGTCCCAAGAGCTCCATATAAAATGGCGACTGGACCCCCAAAACTTGAATCATAATGGATATGATCAAATTCAAAAAGTTCAGGCTCCTGAAATGTATCTCCAGACCTGGTAACAAAGAAGAAGAGCTACCAATTAAAGTATGGCCTGATATATGAATAGCTAGATGCAGATATAAAACCCTTCTTCTATATGAAAATACCTGGAACAGAACTTACAATTTACTAGGTTTACGTAGCCACAGTTGAAACTCTGCTACATCAAAAAACAATTCCCCGCCAGTGTCCACCCAGCAACATTTTCCACCAGGACTTCTAGGATTCACAACTGAAAGCAAGGGATTAACCTTTTTGCTTTCCTTGTTTTCATTTGGTTCAATAATCTCTCCATCAAAAAAGTTAGAGCTAATATCATCAGCCAATGGAAAAGAAGAAAGAGATTCCTCAGCCAAACGCTGGTAAACCACTAATTTTGGGGATGCTGATCGAAGTGTGAGAGTAAATTCGAAAATCGTTGCCAGATGTTCACTTAAAAGTGGTTTCCCATATTTTACAATTTTCTTTAAGCAATCTTTGGCAGTATGAGAATCTGAATCTTTATTCTCGTTACGAAGCCACACTTCAATGAACTCCCAAAAATGGTCTTTCCATTCTTTAGATAGCAATTCCCTGTGAAAATAATAATCAATAATTCCATGAACAGAGGATTATCAGTGTAATAATAAAAATATAAAAGACACATTATTAAAAAAAATTGACTGCTTAGTACGACATCACAAAACCATCATTCCACTGTTAAGAGTAATTTTTACCGTTTCCCATCAATTAAGAAAACTAAGATTAATGATAGCCATTTGGATAAAACTAATATAATTCCTAATAGCTTTACTGTCTATATGATCATTCATTACCATTAAAAAGATTAAGTTCTATTACTAATTCTAATAGAGCTTTGTAAAATGTTCAGTAAAAAAAACCCACAAAAAAAAGGTGGAAAGGAAAGCAGTATACAAGACTGAAAAATAAAGAAAACTAATTCCTTCGGCGTGTTTAGAAAGTGTGCCAAATTTTCCTTACTTGATCACTCTTGTGCTTTCCAGAACTAAATAACCAACTTTCTATAAAGTAAGACCAAGCTCTCCACCAGAGACTTCCTCCTCGCTCGTCAAACATTTTTAACACCAGTCTCATTGAGAACTTAGGAGTTTCTCAAGGATTTTGTGCTCCTATTTCATGTTAAAGCTTTTACTTTGAGTACTTTTACTATGAAGCCGGTTTGTACACATTTGGGTGTTAGACCTAGATTAATTAAGTCTTAAGGTCGTTTAGTATATTCCCCTCAGAAACATGGAGTCTTTTCACTTTTCTTAATACGACTACTGAAAGTTAACGAAATTGTTAATTCCGTCAATCACAAAAAAAAATCCCATATAAACGAAAGTAAAAGACATTGTCATTAAGTTTTATAAAGAAAACCCAGACCATAAAGAACAAATACAACAACAATTACCCACCAAAACCATGCTCAATTCAACCATACTCCTAGATGATATAACTGTAGTGATCAATCCAGCAAACCAGCATAATCCAATATAAATATGACCAAGAACAAAACCCATACAAATTCAACACAACAACTAACACAACTATTAGTATCAGAAAAATTCATTATTTTAGCAAGTAACAATTCGTATCAGAAAAATAAACCAAACCAATCAAAACCCACACAGTAACTCAAAAACCCCATGTCCAATGGCACAATCTGATATGGCATAAATTACAGGTGCCCAGATACCCCTTTGTTATGTCACGCATATGAGGTCCCTCCTATTTTGATCTGGGGTATGGCCCTATGCTATTGTATATATTCTTTCTTTTCTATTCAATCTTAAATTTAGCAAAAAAAAAAGAATGTTTTAAAAAAAAAACAAAATCATACCCAGCTTCCAAAAGTAGTGGAGTACCAGGCCATTTTGCCCGAAGAGCAACCTGTACGTTCTTGGGCCGACGAGTTTCTGCAGAAACTGAAAACCCAGAAAGGCTAATACAAAGAAGAACAGCAATCAGTACCCAAAACCCAGATCTGAAACGGGTCTCCATTGCTAAAACTTGGTCGAATTTAAGCGTTTCAGACTGATCACAGCGTGTTCATTGAGCCTTAACCAAATAAAAATTGAATCTTTTCTTCTGGGTATTGTTTTTGTTAGTCTTTAGCAGAGTCTTTGCAGTTAAATTGTTGGTTTGACGTACTGAAGGATACAGAAGACTCCGTTGAGTTTATGATTTTGAGCATGAATGAGTACTTAAGCAGGTGATTGGGTAATGCTAGGGTTCAACCTAGTATATTCCTGTTAAAATGAAAAACTAATCATATTATGCCACGTTTTGTGTCATTGTGGTTTATGAGGACTTGTAATAAAAGGGGTTATTTTAGTATTTTTCATATTATCGTTTTTGCATAGCCACCTCATAATTTTGAGGTGTCACTGTGTGATTGGTTTATGGGCACTGAGAAACTCTAGTTTTAATACCCGTTTGACAATGACTTATTTTAAACCACTTATAAGCTAAAGTTATTCTAGGTGGACATGAAAATTAAACATGAGTGTATTTGAACTTTATTTATTTATATTTTTATCCACCATTGGGGGTTAAAATACAAATAAGTAAAATTTAAATACACTCATATCCAATTTTCATATCCACATAGAGTTTTTATATAAGTTATAGCTTAAAATGAATTATTAGTCATTTTCATTTGTGATTTATAAGAAAAAGTGTTTGTCTAACTATTTTTATGTGTTATGTTGTAGGAAGTGTTTGACACCGTTAATTTGGAGAAGTTCGTGACACCGTTAATGTATTGGGATTGTCTCATACTTCTGTGGGTCCGACCAATAGCCAAGCTTAATGTTTATTAGTAGCCTGATTTTGGGTTTAACTAATGTATTGAGTCTCATGTGCTTATATGAGTTAGGATTTTTAGTGGCTATAAAGACATTGTTTGGTGTGTGTATTGTGTAGAGTGTGAGAGACATAATATATGAATACATCACAAAAACAAGACTAACCAAATTGATAAACCTGGCCTGAGTCACTTTGTGTGTTGTTATTTTTTTTGTTCTTGTTTAATTTATTCGCGCTTGTGTTCATCATCCGATCTTAAATCTAACACAATGCGAGAACCAGACAATGTATCATTTGTAATTTGTTTTCATTTCTCTTGTTTGCCAGTAAACTTTATAGCTTGTAGTTAAATGTGCATGAAGTTTATAGATTTGTCCCTTGTGACGTCTTTATTTTGTAGAGTCCTCATTAAATGGAAATGGATTGTGCAAAGATAGAAAGCTCGGTAATGCAAGGAGGAGGCTGTTTGATGGCCATCCTTGGGCAAGGGTTACTGCCACAAATGGCTTGTGGAAATGGAAGCTGATTGCTTGCGAGATGATATTATTACTAGATGAAATTAGTCATAATGATTACAAACTTAAAATTTATTAAACATTTTGAAAGAACAATTTTATAATTACAAGTACTTTGTAGATGATTAAATAAAATTTTGAATTTGAAAATAACTTTGAAATTTGAGTTTTTCTATGTATTGTAAAAGTTTTACATTAAATTTCAATTACAACACATGTACATACATATATGGGATAAGTAGGAATTAAGAACGACCACATTAAATTTTATTATATCTTATTGTATATACTTTCACGTTAATTATAATTTAGCATCGTCACAAATTTGTCAACATATTTATAAGTCAAATTTAAAAATAAGTACCAAATTGTGGCTTATTTATTTTGACTTATAAGTTAAAAAATAAGTCTTTTCTTTATTTTATTTTCAAGAAGATAAAAATTCTAGGGAAGAAAATCTTAAAAAGAATGGACTTATTCGAGGACTTTGATTAACGTAAGAAATACTTACAGGAGCTTCATTAATTACAAAGAAAAAAAGAAAAAGAGATTGCTTGTAGCTGTTTATTTATTTGCAGGAAGGAAACTCAACTGCTGCTTTTCGACTACTAATCCAAAGGAAAAAAGAAATGGCACCCCCTTGATTACCTGAGCATGTCGGCAGAATGTAGTTGCAGGCCACTCAATGCTGGGGGTATGCTAAAAGTATTATTACCGTGCCCCCCATAAAATGAAGGATGAACAATAGGCATTGGCCTATCCGGAACTGCAGGAACCTCAATATCTCCTTCCAACATTTTGAGTGCATCCATAATAGTAGGCCTCAAAGCCACCATTACATGAGCACACAAAATCCCAACAAGCACAAACCTTTCCATGATCGCCTTTGGATTTGCATTTTCCAAATTCCCCCCATCTCTCAACAACAAACAAGCATCCAAAACCGCATCTGCCTCTCCCGATTTCACTAGTGACCAAGCCCAATCCGTGATTAAAAATGCATTCGGAGATCCCGAGGAAGACAAATCGAGAGCCTTTCTCCCACACATAATCTCCAGTACAACCACCCCAAAGCTATACACATCACTCTTCTCCGTCAACTGCCCATAAAGCGCGTATTCTGGGGCCAAGTATCCATGAGTTCCTGCCACTCTAGTAGTGAGATGAGACTGCCCTTCTCTACTTTGTTTTGCTAACCCAAAATCTGCAACTCTAGCCCTCATATCTTTATCTAAAAGTATATTTGTGGCCTTTATGTCTCTGTGATATATTGCAGGCTTCACTCCATAGTGAAGATAAGCCAACCCCTTTGCCACATCCAAAATAATGCTTTTCCTCTGAGGCCATGTCAATGGTTGCTTACCAATTCCACTATTCTTTTGTGGAGGAAACAAATGGTCATCAAGATTCCCATTAGGCATATAATCATAAATAAGGTACCTATCTTCCCCCATCTCATTATCATCCTTATCATCACCAGTCACACAACACCCTCTAAGTGGGACAAGATTCCGATGCTTCAAATTACTGATGATCTCAACTTCATTACAAAACTCTGCATTCCCTTGAAAATCGGATTCTATGATCTTCTTAACCGCAACAACACTTCCATCCAACAAAGTCCCTTTATAAACCAGTCCAAAACCACCCCTCCCAATAAAATTCTTTGCTGAAAATTTATCGGTGGCAATTTCTAGCTCATGGATTTTATACCATATTGAACCAGTATTAGGCCGAATTCTCGGCCTAGACTCCAATTCCCCAGAATCCATATCAAGCCCTCTACTCATTTTTCTCTTCTTTTTCCTTTCAAACCAACAATACCATCCAATCAACAATGACATAACCAAAACTGCAACCCACCCTCCGGTTAGTCCCAAAATCAGAGGTAAATGGCTCTTTCCTTTTGAACCCTTTTTAACAGAAAGTCCAAAAATACAAGAAACAGTGCCTCTATTTTCAGGCCCAAACTTATTGATTATCCCAGCAGCATATAAAACAGTAAAGTAAAAACATTCAGTGGAATGAGATCTGTTACCATCAATTGCAATCAAATTGGCCTGAACCCTTAATCCGGCCGCCACGCAGGCATCACAGGCAGTCAGATCAGTTAGGTCCGACCGGCAAGCCGAGTCAAGTGGAGTTGTCGAGCCAAGCTTGGCTAGCCAATCTTTAGTGGTCTGAATGGAAGCACAAATATTGGGCGTGCTAATAAACTCAAAAGGATCAAAACAGAGAGAGGTTAGATTAGAAGGGAGAGTCAAAGAGTTGAGATTTGATTGAAAATCAGATATGCAAGAAGCTGAAGTGGGTAAATTTGGGAGCTGAAAAAAGGAGGTTTTTTTAAGGTTTTGAGAAAGGCCTATCCCAAAAAGGCTTAAGAGGGTTTGGCAGCACTGGCTCTTATTGGTGCTTTGAGATGGATTTGGGAAGTTTTGGCAATCAGAAATGGGCCATGGGACTCTTAAGACATAGCCAAAATCGACGGGGCATGATTTATTGGAGGAGTTGTTACTGGTGGTTGGTCCAGGAACAGGGGAGGCTATAGATATAGAGAGAGAAAGTAGGAGAGAAAGAATCAAGAAACTAGAATTCATGATTCTTTGTTCTGAGTTGTTTTTCTGGGTTCTGGGTAATGATAAAAAGATGGAAAACTGAGAGGATTAATCTGGGTTATGGAGAGAAATTGGTTTGAGTTGTTGATGGCGGTACGATTACAGATTACAAGAATTGAACTTTATTTTTGCTTGTGATTCTTGATTAGCTGGTTTTTGTGCTATACGCGGAAGAGATAAAAGAGACGCAGATAATTGGACACAGTTTGTTAATCATGAGTGGGAGTATTACAAAGATTTTCCAAAATTGTCAGCTAATTTTGGACTTACTAGATGTGACTATCTGGAATGTTTGTCAGGGTGAAAATTAGTTGTTAATAATAATAATAATATTATTATTGTAGATGATTAAAGCAAGTGTGCTACAATTCTATTGTGTTTTATCTTGTTGCAAAACAACAAAATAAATACTTGAGACATGACAAAATTTTAAAATAAAAAAAAAAGGATAAGAAGAAGAAATGCTATAAAAATTTATATATACATATATATATAAAGTAATGCTATAAACACAAACTATATATATAAAGTTGTACACAAATGGTATAAAAAAGAGATAAAATAAGAACAAGAAACTACCGTTAGATATTTTATATATTTCAATTGGTAAACAATATATGAGTCGTATTATTTGTATTAACTTTTTGTGTACAGTTTGTTCATATAATATTATTTATAAAAATGAAAAGGAAAAAAAAAACACTGATTTTATTCTATTGTACCCAGCCCAAGGCTACAGATTTTGACAATAAAAATTTTGAGGAGCAAAACACATTTTTATTCATATCTTTTGGCCCGCGTTTATGTCATCAAAGTTCTAAAAATAGAAATCGAATAAAATCTATCTGTGAAATTATCAAATTTATTTGTGAAAATATTAATATTCTCTATTATAAATAAGAAAGTTTAGCTGTTTTATTTTAAGTACAAATCATAAATATTCATAAATCATGGTAGAATGAATAGGGTTAGCATGCACTACATATATCATTGTCATTTGGTTAATTACATCATACTTTCGTTAGTCAAAACTCTCAAAACTTAATTTCCAGTACAAATTGAATGATTATATATAGGCCCCACTTGCCTTTAATTTGGCCAAACAATTTATCTTTTTATCAAAACTCTTTGTAGTGAAGACTGAAGACTAGAAATTAAGTTGAAAGTAATTTATCTTTTGAGATGGCCTTGACTTTCTGGACGTCCAACAAGAAACACATTGGGGAGAAATATATAATTAACAAAAAGAGCATCATTTATGAAAAAAAATATTTATTCCATCTTTACTTATTTTAGTATTGAGAACAAAATAATAAAATTGTAATGATAAACATACTGCGTCACTATCAATTTTGGTGTAATTTAGTAATTTGACCTTATTGATTTTATATATATATGATATAATAGACTGTGCGCGCATTTATGTATAGTTTTGTCTGTCCTACAAGGCCAAAATTTAGCTATAAGTAACTGTATTTATGTAAATTAATTCCATCGTTTTATATAAAAAAAAAGGGGCAATTATAAAGTTGAAACTTGAAAAAGAAAAGAGAAGAATTAGTTAGAAAATAAGGTAGGTAGAAGAGAGTAGAATCAAGGGGGGGTTTAGGTAAAAATTGTCCTTCAGAGAGCAAATTAATAAAGACCTTTTCTTCCCTACCAAACACATGACTATGCCTAAAAAAAAGAATCCATCCTATTAAAACGCTTAACGTTTGGTTCCCCTTAATTATCCACAATTGGTTGAACATTAATTAATTAAACACCACCTCAATTTTTTTCAAACCCTATTCTCCTCCTCCTTCCTTCCTCTTCCTCCTCTGCAACTCCTCTCATGGGAGATCACCCAAATAATTCTTCCCCAAAATCCAACTTTCACACCATCCTCGGGATCTCGAAAAGCGCAACGCTTTCCGACATTTGCAAAGCATACAAATCGCTTGTAATGAAATGGCATCCCGATAAGAATCCATCCAACAAAGCCGAAGCCGAGAAACACTTCTCTAAGATCACCGAAGCCTATCGGGTACGTACGTACGTACCTTTCATTTTCATGTTTATACATACCCATGCATGCATTCATGCACAAGTATATATATATATAGCTACGCCCATAATTTGTAATGATTTTATTCAATTGCAATACCTATTTTATTTTTCCCACCAAACAAAAACCCCAAAATTAAAGCAATGTTTATTTTAGTATTATTTATTTTCATTGTTCACAATCCACATGCATGAATAACTATCATTTAATTTTCATTCATGGAGATAAAAATACCGTACGTATAACGTACGTACCGTGAATAATTTTCATATTTTCCATGCATGCATGCATGCACAAACCTGCATTATGATCCATGCAAACATACATATAGGCGGCACGTACGTGTATGATTTTGCTCTTTTATTTTTTTCCTAATAATCAATTTACTAACGTACATACAGGTTCTTAGTAGCAAGAAAAGAGATGAAAGTGCAATACCAATATTTTCCCAGCAGCAGCCAAAAACACCAAAAACACCAAAAGCACCAAAAGTATCATTCAACAAAGATGAAGAGGTTATCATCTCCAGCCCTACGACATTACAAAGTCCGACCAAGGGCCGGAGAAGCACAACGCCGGCCAGCAGCACAAGTAGTAGCCCTAACACCACCCCTCATAGTCATCATCATAGTAATGGAGGAGGAGGAGGAGGAGACCAGTCGTCCTACCCTTCTTTATCAAGAGCCGGAACCAGAAGATCAGGTGCAGGTCCTACTCCTATTATATATTCACAATCAACGGCTAGGAGGTCCAAGCCTAAGCCGATTGAGAAGAAGCTCGAGTGCACACTCGAAGAGTTGTGGCGTGGATGCGTTAAGAAAATCAAGATTACTAGAGATGTCATCTCCGAAACAGGGTAAATTAATCGACTTATAAAGTCACAAGATATATCATTATCCTTTTAAGACACTTGCATATAATTATGCCTTACTATTTCTTGTATTGATATTATATACTTTGATGGGGGACAGACTCATTGTTCAGGAAGAGGAGATTCTGAAAATAGGGGTGAAGCCCGGATGGAAAAAAGGCACAAAAATCACATTCGAAGGAAAGGGTGACGAGAGACCCGGCCATCTTCCGGCCGATATAATCTTCGTGATCGACGAAAAAAATCATCCCGTGTTTATACGCGAAGGGGATGATTTAGAGCTCGGGGTTGAGGTGCCTCTGGTTCAAGCTCTTACTGGCTGCACCATTACTGTCCCAATGTTAGGAGGCGAAACCATGAACTTGTCGTTCGACAAAATATTGTACCCGGGTTACGAGAAGATCATTCCGGGACAAGGCATGCCAAAGTCGAAACAAGAAGGGGCGAGGGGGGATCTTCGTCTCAAATTTCTTGTCGAGTTTCCAACAGAATTGAGCGATGAACAACGATCCGAGGTTTCAAGTGTTTTGAATGAAGAATGTTCTTGACCAGTATTTTGGAATACTACAGCATTAATTTGTTCGTCAAGATGATTGTTGAAAAAAATATTGTTCATACACGATGGACTGAGTGCTCATAATTTACAACTATTGAATGTGATTCTCAACTCCTTTACACAAATAAATAAACGCACCAAGCAAGCTCATAAAATATAGAATAAATAGGGGAGGAAAGGGATGGGGAAAAATACATCAAAAATGGAAGAAAAAGCCGCATCTGACGAATAAATTTGGGGACAGCTACGAAAGGCAAACCAAAACCTGCATATGATGAATGTGATATCAAAATTAGGAAGGATAAAGAGGTCGAGAGGAAAGGCCAATTTTCAAAGAGGATAAAAGGTAGGAAAAACAAGGCCCTTGTCAAGATTGAAACTCCTATAATAGAATAGCTGTAAATTAGAATAGAATAACTATAAATTAGAGATTACTACATTGTAAACTTGTGTATATAAATCAACGTAAATGAGAAAGTCTCGTTCCTTATTCTTCTTATAAGAAAACAAGCCCACTTATTTTTCACTTTTGCTACCATTCTTATTTTCTTTTAGAAAACTAGTTAAACAACTCTGTAATAAAAAATTGAGATCATAATTGGGTTACTTATTGTCAGCGACCACCACAGAGGTTTCGGGCTACTGACCCACCGCCGCACGCGCCCCCCACGTGCCACTACACTCACGGAGGGCCAACACACTCGACACCTTCAACCGGTGCATGAGGCTTCTATGGCGATCTTCTACTGACGCGGCTACTCTTACCATCTACAGTAGTCTTGTGGTGTTTGGTTCAAATTTATCTAATTCTTTTTACATTAGCTAGTTGTGTTCGTGTGACTTCATTTTTTTATTTGTTATTTTTGCTACTGTGTTGGTTTAAAATTCATATTGCTTCTTCTGCATATATTTTGTTTCTAAGTGTAGTTCAATTATTTGTTATCCTTGGTAATGTTTATCCTCCTTTGATATATATTGTATCTACCTTTTACATGGCAGAACAAAGTGGTGCTAGTAGTGGGGTTAATAACAGTAACATGGGACAACAGGTAGTTAGAAGCTATACTCTTAATTCAACATTGGATCTAAGCACTATCAAACTAGATGGAACCAACTATTTGGCTTGGTTTGAAGCGTGCTGCATGTCGATTGAGGCCAATCGTATGCAACATTTCATCCATTGAACAACTACTATGCCTGAAAAAGCTGGTATGGCCCAAGAGGAGTGGAAATTTGATAATTCTATGCTGAAGACATGAATTTTTAATTTGATCGAACCTAGTATGCGGAGTAGTTGCATGTTCTTAGATATTGTCTATGAGCTTTGGGAGGCTATCTCTCAAATTTTCTCTATTTCTGGTTATGTCTAAGCCTTCTAAGGTAAATAACATTCGTAAAAGAATCCGTGAGATGGTTGAAGGGGAGAAGACTGTGACTCAGTATTTTGCAGAGATTAATGCACTTTGGCAAGAGCTTAACCATTAATGGGTTTTTTCAGCCAAATGTAAGGAAGATGCAACAGCTTATCAAAAATTTGTTAGTCAAAATAGAGTTATAGATTTTTTTTGGTTTATTTGAACATAGAGTATAATCAAGTTCGAGCACAGTTGATTAGTTAGATACCATTTTCATAACTGCGAGAAGCTCATGCTCGAGTACAACAAGAGGAAAGCAGGCGTCGGGTGATGGTTCTAAATCGAAATCTCGTTGATGGTTGTTTCTTATCCTAAGCCGGGATCCTCCATCCAGTCTCCTGTCATACACTCGAACAAGGAATCTCACGAATGTGACTACTGTGGGGGAAAAAACCATACTAGGGATTGTTGTTTTAAACTTCATGAACGCCCTAAAAGTCTTAGAGGTCGGTATGGTAGTGGTCGTGGACATGGACATGGTTCCCAGGCCCATATGTCCACTACACCACCTCTTGTTGATGCATCCAGTACTTCAGAAGCTACTACTACTCTCACTCCCAAAGAAATCTCAGCTTTTCATAAGCTCTGTTCCAAATATATTTCTTCTCATTATGCACAATCAAGTATACACTCTTGTGCTCTTAATGTCTCATCAACTTGCCCTAGTTGGATCATTGACACATGTGCTTCTGAGCATACGACTGGGTCCTACAAACTCTTTACCTCATACACACCTTGTTCTTGTAAAGACAAGGTTGGAATAGCTGATGGTTCCATTTCTCCTATCTCAGGGAGAGGTTTCTTAATGTTCCTTCATTTGCCGCAAACTTATTATCAATCCAACGTCTTACCAAATCTTTACTTTGCTCAGTCACTTTTATCCCAACACATCGTGTTTTTCGGGACTTGGTGACGGGGCGAAATATTGACAATGGTAATGCAGTTGGTGGTTTATATTATTTAGATGTTCCCTCATCTAACATGTCTCTAATTACAAATGAGATTGTTACTCAGGCACTTCAATCTACTTCTGACCCTAACCTAACTCCTCATCATCAATGGCATCGACGTCTAGGACATCCCCTTTATCAATATTAGAGTTTTTATTTCCATCTTTAGTTAAGCAGTGTAATAAAACTCAATTTTGTGTGAACCGTGTGAATTGAGTAAACACAAACGTTCTATTTATTCTACTATTAACAATCGATATTCTAAACATTTTGTTGTTATACATACTAATGCGTGGGGGACCCTCTCGGGTTATTTCCCGTTCTGGTTATAAATGATTTGTTAGTTTTATTGATTGATATTCTCGTATAACTTGAATTTATCTTCTTCGTTCCAAAAATGAGGTTTTTGACTACTTCCAAGAATTTCATAAGATCATCGAAACCCAATTTGATGCTAAAGTCAAAATTCTCCATAGCGATAATGGTCGTGAATATAGTAATAATAATATTTTTGCATCCTATCTCTCTCAGCATGGCATCATACTTCAAACCTCTTGTGTCAAAGTCACATAATAAAATGGGGTAGCAAAAAGGAAAATCGACACTTACTAGAGGTAGTACGCACTCTCATGTTCACTATAAACACATCTAAATTTCTACGAGGAGATATTATTCTGACTGCTACAGTTCTTATAAATCAATTTCATTTTAGAATTCTTAAGAACAGAAGTCCCATCTCTTTCCTCCAACACACGACAAGTCATTCTCCTTCGCCTCAAGTTCTTGATTGTGTGTACTATATTCATGATAAATCTCCCACTCGGAGAAAATTAGATTGCAAGGCTCTTAGGTGTGTTTTCATTGGGTATTCTCCCACCTAAAGAGGTTACAAATGTTATCACCCTCCTTCAAACAAAGTATTTATCACTCGTGATGTCACTTTTTGGGAGTTACAACCTTTTTATTCTTCCTCACCTTCTCCTCAGGGGGGAGGATTTTATTGATGAGGATAAGCTTCCTCCTGAGGTTGGTATTACCAGTAGTACTATTTCATCTTCTCCTCGTGCTCCTGTTGTTGTATCTGATAAATCTTCACAGGGGGAGTCACATGCTAGACAGAATGAGCCTGAGTAAAGGACTTATGTTTGAATAAACAAGAAGAAGGTCATCATTTCTGCACCAACGCACCAACTTTACTCAGAACCTAATCCTGATAATGTTGATGGTAAGAATCATAATCTTACTTGTTCTTCTAATGATATTGATCTTCTGATTGCTCTTAGATAAAGGGTTAGATCAAATACCTAACATCCTTTCTTAGCCTATAATAAATTATGTGTCCTACCATTCTTTTGTTTCTTCCTTATCTTCAATATCTATTCCTCATGGGTGAAAAGAAGCAATTAGCGATGAGAACTCGAAAATGGCTATGATAGAAGAGATGAATGTCCTAAAAAAGACTGATACATGGAAATTAGTCACTCTTCCTTATGAGAAAAAACCATTTCGATGCAAGAGGGTATATACAGTCAAACGGAAGTCTGATAGGACAATTGAGAGACTCAAAACCAGACTAGTTGCAAAAAGGTATACTCTAACCCATGAGATTGATTATCAAGAGACATTTGCTCTTGTGGCGAAGATAAACTTTGTTCGTACCATAATCTCATGTGCATTAAACTTTAGCTGAGATCTTCACCAATTAGACGTAAAAAAATGTTTTCCTTCATGGTAAATTAGAGGAGGAAGTGTACATGAAAATACCTCCTGATTTTGCTTCATCTACAACCGAGAGTAAGGTCTGTAAGCTGCGAAAGACTTTGTATAGTCTGAAGCAATCTCCCAGAACCTGGTTTGGCAGATTCCATAAAGTAATGATAAGTTTTGGGTACAAACAGAGTCGAACAGATCATACTCTGTTTTGTTTGTCAAACAAAGAAAGGGTAAGACTATACCATTATTATTGTTTATGTTGATGACATTGTGGTGACAGGGAATAATAGAGAAAAGATAGTTAATCTCAAAGCAAGACTGACTAGAGAGTTTGAGAACAAAGATCTTGGTCCTTTGAAATATTTCCACGATATTGAAGTTGTGATATCTTCCAGTAGGATTTTTCTATCTCAAAAGAAATATGTACTTGATCTTCTAACAAAAACTGGAATATTGGAATGCAAGCCTGCTAATTCTGCTAATTCTCCTATTGAAGTTAATTGTCATTTAGTAGGTGGCACAGGATTTACGAATGATAGAGAAAGATATCAACGTTTGGTGGGATGATTGATATATTTTCTCATACTAGACCTGATATATCTTATGTTATGGGAGTAGTAAGTCAGTATATGCATTATCTTCGACATTGTCACATGGAAGCTGTATACAAAATTCTGAGATATCTCAAATCTGCTCTTGGGAAAGGTATATTGTTTGCACCACATGGTCATATGAGAATTAAAGCATTCTCCGACTCGGATTGGGCTAGCTCTATAGAGGATCATCGTTGTACATTTGGTTACTGCTTATTTGTTAGTGGCAATCTTGTTATTTGGCGCACTAAGAAACAATCTGTGGTGGATAGATCCAATGTTGAGGCAAAATATCGAGCTATCGTCTTGGGTATATGTGAACTAATGTGACTTCGAACTTTGCTAGAAGATTTAGGTGTTGCAACTAAAAGGCCTATGCAGTTATTTTATGATAATAAAATAGTCATTGGTATTGCAAACGACCCGGTATAGCATGATAGAACAAAGCACATTAAGATTGACAGACTCATTAAAGAAAAGTTAACTAGTGGTCTTATTTGCTTACCTTTCGTCAAAACAGAACATCAGTTTGTTATTATTTTGACTAAAGGTCTTAGTAATAAGTTGTTTCATCCATTCTGTTTCAAGTTGGGCATGCAAGAAATCTATACACCAACTTGAGAGTGAGTGTTATAAGATACAATCCTATCTCATAATTGTATTCACTCTTATCCCATAATCAATGTGTATACATTACTGTAAATTAGAATATAATAGTTGTAAATTAGGGATTATTACATTGTAAACTTGTGTATATAAATCAATGTAAATGAGAGCAGAAAGTATCAATGATTAACCCAAATCAGTTTTTTCTTTCTTTCTACACTTGCTATGAAAATTGTTGGAAGAACTGGATGTGAAATTCAAAACTAAGCTTAGACTCAATAAGTAGACGGGGAAAGAGGCCAGAAGTTTGCTTTACTAAACTTATTCATTGTGAGTTTTAAGTTGCTCCAATAAGTTATCCCAAATAATCCAAATATATTATGTGATTGGTCCAAAAAGCTGCAAGACTGAAAGAAATAATAGGTAATAAAGATGGCTCCAGTTCAAAGTAAAATGTAAGATTCCAAAACAGTAATAACTTATGGGTACTCTAGACGACGAGAAAAGGCATGTCATGACAATCTTTGAGCCAAATGAGTACATGGACCAGTATAGCTAAGGAAAATTGTTGGATAAACAACCCTAAGATGTGAAATGGAGTAAAATCTAGCGCTAAGAAAATACCACATTTAAGAATTGAAATGAAACCCCTCATCGACTAAACCATTCTCAGAGGCATTTAGATTAACAAGCCATAATTAATCAATCTGTACATGCGTACCTGGGTGAGAAAAATTCTGGCAACCAGGAGCCTTCCATAACGAACAGTACTACGGAAAAGTAGCTGTGTGTGTGGGTTGGGGGGGGGGGGGGGGGGGAAGGGGTGGTATCTGCCAAAAGATGAAGACATTTTTCTGCTGCTGAGCTTGATCAAGTGTCAACTCTTTGGCACAATTGCAGCTAGCGCATTAGCATGCATAGGTGATAGATTTCCTAAAAGGGGTTGCATCTGATGACCATACAGAGACATCAGATGTGAGAAGGCTCTGCCAATTTGAGCTTTAACTTCAGGAATTTCAACTGGCGAGATGGCAACTTGGGCAAACAGATTAATTAAATCCGGAACTAGAGACAGCATCTGCATTGCAGTTGAGAAGATAAAACCAATGGGCAATGGATGGAGTCAGCAACATTAGCTTAAGGTTTATTTTCAAGGAAAAACTAAGATAAAATTCTAACGAGAATTAAAATATGAAACAGGAAACCACAAATAACAAATAATATACAGTGCCCACAAAAAAAAGGGAGAACAGATAGAGTTCAGTTGGTTTCTCCTCAGAAAGCAAATGAATCGGTACCTGGGAATTTGATGATAAAACAAGATGACAGACACAGCTGTAGACAGTCATCGATTCCTCGTGATCTTCTTTCAGAGGTAGAACTTTCAAGAAAACAGGAAGGACCTAAACAAAGAATAAATAAGATTAAAAGAGTTGAAAATATACTTAATCAAGTCACAATGGAGTAGCATATTAACCTGATTTAATGGGACGGAGTCGGGGTGCACCATAATCATCCTTGCCACAGCACCAGCAGCATTGTCCCTTACAGCATCATCTGGCTCAGATTCCCCAAAAAGTGGGTAAAGACAACGTAATATATCACCATAGTATCTGCCAGGGCGGTTGAATAAAGCAAAAAGAAATGCAAGATAGAATTAAAATCACAAAAACTAAAAGCCACAGAACTTTTGGAAGAAAAACAAATGAGTATATACAGGTAATTGCCTACCAAACCAAATACCCCATCCACAAGAAAAGGGAAATAGAAGTATCAGATATTTTGGGGGGAGGTAAAAGAGGTTAAAAGTTAATTCAAGTAGAAAGATACTTCAAAGCAGAGTCGCCGCCATTTTTGCACAATTCTCCAACGCAAAATGCAGCATTCCGCCTATTAGTTGCTTCTGGTGACGCTAATTCTTTAAGTACCAAGGGCATTAAAACCTGAAACATGATGCAATTTCCAAGTTTATTAACTGTACATACAGTATCAAGGCCATAATTGATTTAACACAAAACCAAAAGATTTCGAATCTTCAAGAAATTACATCAACATAGCCCCCGATTGGAGCACCCATTTCCTGAGCTACTTCTGCAAGGCATGCAACCACCATTGTTCGATCTTGTGATGGGCGTGAAGCTTTCTGAAGTTTCCAGGCATAAAACAAGTGAAATCTCAAGAGTAAGAGCTGATTAGAATCAAAACTGCATATGCTGTAAAGGCACAGTTGCTAACCCACCGTGAATTTCATCAAAGGTTGAAATAACTTCGAAAATATGGGTGCAAAATGAGAACCCATCGCCTTCGCAAATGCAGGAAGGAGGTCAGAAACTGCATCCATAAGCACTTCATCATGCTCAGAATCATCATCATCAATTTCACTATCAGATTCTGCTAGCTGACAAACTGATTTCTCCTGGAGCAAGACCAGAGTTGCCTCAACAAGTCTAGCCATATCTATAATCCAAACACAAGGGAGATTTAGAGGGAACGTACTATGTTATAGTACAACATCTTATTCCAAACGATAAAAGGAATATCTACTCACAAGGCTCAACTATAAGGTATCCAAGATCCTTTATAATGTCAGCTGTGCTCATACAAGCTTGAGCAACAACCTCTTTATCATCATCTTCGGTCATAATCTTGATATAAATGTTCATCACGGAATCTGGGTAATGAACAGAAAGAAATATTTTTAGTCCCTCGTACAATCAGTTTCAAGCCAGATGGTATAACGAATACAGTACTGGGTCATGATTTTACCAAGAATTTCTTTTGTCTTTGTTGTGCCCTCCTGCAAAGGAATGAGAGAATTTTAAATATATCATATTAGTGGCTTATCTAGTTGGCAGAGCTACAATAAGTAATTCCAGTAAAACAAATAGCCCTTGCAAGTTAAGGAGCCTTCAATGGTCATCTCAGTAAAGCATTTTTGTTAGTGTATAGATCATTCTAAAATGAAGCACATTGCCAACCAAGGTCTTGAAGTTTGACCCGATGACCAGTAGGATGAACCGAAAACACTACTTACCAATACCGCCACTCACCTACCCCCGGCCACCCCCTCTCCTCTTCCCCCCAAAAATATGTATTATATAAATATAGCATGCTAACACCAATATGTAGTAGATAATAGTAAAAATGTTAAGGGTGGGTTAACACTCACATAATGACCTTGAAAGACTGCTTGTGCAGCTGTCAATATATCTGCCACCATAAAACAACCAAGTATGAGTGCTGAACAAGTACTATCTACCACAAAATGACATTTCTTAATACAAAGTATAAAAGCATATGCGAATGCTACAAAACTTTTGAATACAGAGAAGAAACTGAAGAATATATAAATATAGCAAATTAGCAAGTGAGAAGAAAGCACCGTTCAAGTCAGAAAGTTATCATGATGGTGCTAAACATGCCACTTTATACATTAGTATATTATGTGTGCATGTTTGGATATATTTTTATATGCAAGCAAGCAGTAGGAATATCTAGAAACAGTTTTACTGAAATGGCACACATTCACAGCCCATGGCGTTTTTGTGACCAAGCAAGTAAATAATTAAAGCCCTTTCTTTTATGGAATTCCAAATTGAAAATTAGCCCAACTGATGATTACATAGTACCAAAACAACCTCTTTACGTGATGGTAGTATATTTTTCCCAGTTCATTTCCAACTTTTTACAGGGCTAGTTTACATCCAAGATTATAATGCGTCCACAAACAAAAACTAATGCACGTAATTTTGCACAACACTCTAAAATAAGATACAAGAATTTACTGTTACTCACGTTTCAAAGCCGTGATGGCCTGAAGACGAACATCCTCATGAAAATAGCTGGAATGTCTAATCATTATTTTCAGCGACTCTTCCAAATATCTTAAAATAGTCAAGGAATCCAAACTGAAAAGAATTTTGAATTTTGAAAAGTATTAATATAACCCAGAAGGATACGGTGCATAAGCACTCTTTGTATGCAGAGCAAATAGCCCAAGGGCTTGAGTTGCGGCTGCTTTCTCATCCAATACTCCAGTTCTTATACTGATATTGCGCACCCTAGGTTCATCATGAGCTTCATCATCAGAAGACACTCCACCAAATCCATTAATGTTCTCGTCCTCATCAGAATCATCGATATCCACAGCAGAGCCGTCATCAAGATTGCAGGAGGAAAATGCCAAAGGTACAACATGGGGAAGGTACTGTTTCGCAAAAGAAGGTGCTAAGCATACAAGTAAAAATACAAAACATATCACTTACAAACTCGGTAGGAAAAAAAGGACGGGCATACCTGAGTAAATCCATCATCCAGAATTTCAGCGACATTGCTAAAGAACCCATGAGTATACTCCCGAAGCTCACTGAACTCCAATCCAAATCCCTGATATGTTAACTCCCATAAGTCAAATGCTCAAATAAAGTGTCATAATTCCAGCTAGAAACAATTTACATAAAATCATTTACAGAAATTGCAGCTTCAATGAAAGGTGGTAGAATTGCTTCCATCCTTGTCCTCCCTACAGACATCGCAACTATTCCAACTAATTCAGTAGCCCTTGCTCTTGAACAAAGGTCCTCATCGTTACTGAGTACCATGAAATGTTTCATCAACTCTAGAACCTTTTCAGCATATGGAATGAATGCTTGCTCTGCAGCAGATGCAACTGAACCGATTGCAGACTGCAATAAAAGAAAAGAATGAAAAGGATAACAAACTAATAATGTAAGTTATCAATTTTTTGGAGCATGAAACTATATTATTACCATGCAGGTTTCCTGTAAATTACGGGGGCTACTTTGGAGGGCAGTGATTAGTTTCCCCATCAAAGGATCAAGAAAAGGAAGGATTTCCTCACCCATGTTCTCACAAAATGCCGCCAATGCATAGTATGACTTTTCCTGCAAAGAAGATACGACTTTGATAAAACACATGGAAATAAGACTAATTCCATAATTGATCTCTTCAATATGCATGTACCTTAACTTCATTGGATGCATCCTCCAAAGCATTCAAAAGGCAAGGAACAACACTTTCATAGTGAGATACAATCTCAGGCTGCAGATACTCAGCAAATTGACCCATAGCAAAAGATGCAGCCCCTCTTACCATTTGTTCAGAATCTCCTAAAGCTCCCAAGACAATATGAAGAATGTGTTCCAACTTATTTTTCATCAAGTTTGAACAACCCTCTGAAATGATTCCCAAAGATGTAACTGAAGCCTCCCGAAACTTCGGATTAACATTCTTACTACTTAAAGAAGCAAATTCCAATACAGGTGGAAATACATGCTTTGACAAATTTAAAGCCATGGTATCAATAACTTCCGCGGCAGCTCGGTCAGGTGCAAGATCATCATCTTCACCGCTTTCAGTAGATTCTGCAAGCAATGGGCACATAACTTGAAGGATAGGAATGGTCAGCTTGTGCTTTCTAAGGGAATTGGATTTATACTTTGCAAGCCAGGAAATTATTTGAACAGCCTGGCATGAAAGAAAAAAGGAAACAGCATATCTTTTAGAAAACCAAGAACAGTGATTAAGGACTACACAAATAACTGTTGAAGAGTGATCCTTGAGGATTAGATTGTCCGATGTGGGACTTTGTATCTCTACACGCCCCCTCACGTGTGGTGTAAATTTGAGCCAAACACGTGAACACTTTATATTGGGTGACGTGGAGTGGAGCATTTGGGCCATTGGGCCTTGCACATGAATGAAATTCCCTGCTCTAATACCATGTTGAAGAATCCACCTCAAAACCAAATGGCAATGAGTGGAGTCGCCTCCAAGGATTTCAGAGTTTATATCTCAACAATAACTAATGAACTTTGTACAACAGGTCAATGCTCCTAACCTGATGGCGCGTGTTGGATTCCAAATTTAGACTTGAACAAACTTCAAGAGAGAATTGCACAATGGATCTAACTGATTCCCCAAGAAGAGGTGCAGGAGATTCAATCAGCTCATCAAATATTTCAAAAGCGATTACAGCAACATCCTCATCACCGGAGGCAAGGCATTGCCGTGATACGTTCAAAATGCTGGGTATAAACTCTCGAAACTTAACCTGCATAATGACAGTTTCAAAAAACCATAAAATATTGTATTTCACTTTATTAACAGGAGCGCAAACTGCAAACTATAATTAACAGAAGCAGACATTCCAACTTAGCAAGTAATGCACTTAATAAAGTCAAAGTTCCAAACGGGAGGTGGGAGTAGAAAAAGTTGCTCAAATTCCAGAAAGCGTTTACAATAAACACATAAACATTACAAACCTGCTTGATCTAATTCTAAGCAGCATCAAACTATATTACTTACCACTTCATCTTCATCATAAGTGAACTCCAGAAAAGACCCAACTGCCCTGTAAATATGTGAAATTGCAGTGCATTCAAAATTGTGTAAGCATTCTACCCCGTTATCCTTTGCACCAAAGCAATAGCACAAAACTTTAAAGTTTCAAAACATGAAAATACTTGAGTGCGGCAACTCTGACACGGGTACTAGTCTCATCTTGTAGACACTTGAGTAGCAGAGATTGTAAATCTGCAAAATGTGGTCGAAATGAATTTCCAATTGTTTCAGTTAAGGAGCTGAAGAGTATTAAGGCCACCTTGCATCATAAACCCAAGGGAACATCATGTTAGCTCATTAAAAAATATACGTTTAAATTTCAGAAAAAGGAAAAGCAATAGAAGATCAACAGGGCAAGAACACATCACCAGGGCACTAGCTTACTGCAGAATATCAATAGAGAAAAAAAGATATGATCATAGATCATCTAACAACGACAAAATCAAAAAGTAATAACTAATGGTAAGCAATGATATGTAACTACTGGATACATAGTTAAAATATACAAGATAAAACTTGTGCTCTACGGTTATACACTCCAACAAAATCATTTAAGTAAATTAAAGAACGTTGCTCAAAAGGAATTCCATAAAAGTTTAAAGCAAGAAAAAAGAGAGTAAAGCAAATGCAACACATGTTTAACCGCAAGAATTTTCTTCACTCTCACAAAAACTTTCCATAGTGCAAATATTTTTCCTATTTTGATAAGATATGCAGCACATACAACCAAAAACATGATTATCTTCCCTTGAATGATATTTGATTTTTTTATTATCCCAAGGCTTTTACGAATAAATCACTTACTTCTCTATGTTCTTCTTGTACACTCTGACTGCATTGGAATAGAAAAGGCAACAAGTCAGGCCACTCCCCAGATGGCACAGCATACTTTGCGATAATACTGACCACATTTGCACTTGCTCGCCTCACTGGTGGACTGCAATAAAAGGCCAGCATACAAAATCATCATCGGTTTCTTTAGAACACCAGACTACAATGTTCATCTTCCTTCATTCAAACTAAAGGAAAAACGAGACATCAATATCTTCCCTAAATTCACATGAAAGCAGAATTTAATACAAGGAAAAGCAAAAATTCTTATCAAGCTCAACTATTCTCAAAAGAAAGGCTTCAAAGATGAACATTGTAGACTGGTATGTATGTATGCGTATGTAGCTCAACTATATATATGTATGTGTATATGTGTGCCTGTGTGTGTGAGCACATTGTACAAGTCTAATTAGGAATGAAGTCAAATGAATTTACGAGCGATAATCCCATAAACTGGGATATTAAAATTTGAGGTTTTATAAAAAGTTTCATTTGAAGCATCAGTATATGTACTCCAAACACTCAAACATGAATTCAGCAAAGTCACGTCAAGCATACAAATTGATCTTCCAATCTTGAATTACGCTTCAAACAAGTGAACAGTTTTTGAATAGCAGCATAAAATAACAGTCACTATGACCACCACCAATCAGATAAAGTCCAAACAACACATCCGAGAAATCATTCTAACCCAGTTATGATTGAGAAAAAGTGTAGAGAAAAGATGAGATAACAAATGAAATTTTACTTTCATTCGCTTTTAAAATGAAATGACTAGGGAGGAGAAGAGAAATGAGAGAAAGTGCCTACAACTTTCTTCCAATACTTTATCCATAGAAGTGAGAAGAAGTGGGGAGAAGGGAAAATATCTTTTAACAATATGTCATTAATTTATAGTAATGAATACCCCGAGAAGTTGGTAGAACTCTTGAATCCCAGTTCTATTCAGGCATCATTTGTCATATACCAAACCCACAAGAGGGCTGCCAATATCCTGTAACCTCTTTTATTGTCCATATGTTTCACGACGAAGTCCTTTCTAAATTTGGGACCACAAAAGTAAATTAGAAACAAAAAATCATTCTTTCAGAATTTATCTTAACTATGAACTCTTCTTATACACTTACATAACAACATCCAACTAATCAGAAAAATGCATTTTAGTTTTACTTTTGGTTCTTTCTAAAAAAGCAAGTTCTTCTACTTTCTGCTTAGAGTTGCAGGTGGGTTAGCATGTAAAGATGGAAATCATGGTTCTAGTCTCAAGCCTATATTGCAAAGATTTTCTCATCCTAATCTTTTATGTGTCTCTCAATACTCAAAAAAGAATCTTACTTGCTAATTCAGCTTAGTCAAAGAAATTTTACACGTGCAAAAAAATATAAACTTTCGGCATCGATCAACCAATTCCCCAAAAAACAAAACTAATGCCTGGAAATCTGGAATTAAAGGAAATATGGTAACAATATGCTAATATTATACGCAATTAAAGCCCAGACATTTCTATTTACTCAATCAACTAATTCTTAATAAACAATTAAGAAATTCTCAATTTCAATTATGAAAATTTTAAATGAGTAAAGCAATGAAAACTATTGGCAATTGAATTAACCAGACCTGTGCTCGAGGGTAATGCTATCGATGAGGGATTGTTTCACGAGCTGGCGGAGCTGAGGAGTGAGCTTAGCCCAGTGGCCAGTGATCTTCTTACGGAGGAGGACAGCAGAGAGCTGCCGCACATTCGGCGTCTTGGCGGTGCGGAGGTGGTGGACGAGAGCCGGAACCACCTGGGGATCCTTGGCCAGACGCTTAATCTGGTCCTCCGCTTGTCTCCGGGCATCGTTGTCCGGCATTAAGAACTGAATTAGCAATAGCTCCAGTGACTGCGCCATTCTTTCTCTCTCTCTAAAACTTTCTCTCTATATATATATCACTCTATATATATATATATTGTATGTATAAGAGGAGAGAGCAAGAAAACCCTATGAAATGGAGGGGCTGCGAGCCTGCGAGGGAAGAGAACGGCGGTATGAAGGAGAGGCTTTTGACAGTTTTATAGGGGTGAGAATAGTGAATAGTACCGGGAAGGTGAATCCACGCGCTTTCCCTTGCGTGCTTCTGTAGCAGTAACATAATTATTTCGTTTTGATGTGGTGCACAGTAACGTAATTATTCAGTTTTTCATCATACTACCCTACGCCCTATGATCTTTGATTCTTTTAGAAAAAAGCTCTCATTTTCTTTTATTTTTTCTTTTTTTAAGTAGTTATTATAATAAAAAATAAAAATGTTTTATTTTTATTAATAATAACATAAATTTTATCAAATTTATTATCACAATTTCATAATCATAATATCACTAATTGAAACAAAAATGTATGTATAATATTAGTAACTTGTGTCCTAGGCGTTGTATATATAAATTATGTGAGATAAAATTAAAATATTATAACATTTCAAAGATTAAATAGAAAAATAAAAAATTAATATAAAGAGGGCAAAAATAAAAATTGTCTTAAAAGTCCAGGCATTTTCGTAAAATTCAGAAAATTATTTTTTAATTGGGCAAATAATATATTTTTAATGCTTGTTTGGCAAATTTGTGCCATGTGATTGTCATTTTAAGTAGCAAAAAAATAAATAAATTAATTTATAGCTTCGTATCAATCTCAAGGTTCCCAGACCAGTTATTGAATCCAACCAATAATAGAAATGTTATTGATCCAGTGATTTTATTAATATATAAAAATATATATTAATAATTAATAAATTTTAAAAATTTTTATTTTTATGAAATAAAATTGAATTACAATATTATTAAAAATAATTAATTTTAATATTAAAACTTTTTTGGTACAAAAAAAATTTAAAAACCGATTCAATGAGTCAATTAACTGTTAAATCACCGATTAGACTGGTGGTCAATCAGATTAACCAATTTTTAACTAAATCAATAAAATAGAGCACCGGAGAGCCGGCCGGTTCCGTTTTTTACCGGTTGAACTGGCAGACCGGTTCGGATTTAATAACACTGCTCAATCTTTAAATTTAGTTGAATAATAAACATTTTAGAAATTTCAAAATTTAAGAACTGTCCTTGAAGGGTCATCACTCGTCAAAAGTTTTAATATTCTATTATTATTATTATTATTATATATATTTTCCCAACTAGCCGATTCCCTATACCTCTCATATGGAGATTGATCAACTATCTTGTTCAGCAAATTGAGAATCATGAACATACTCTACCCTCTTTAAACTCCATGCAAATGCTGCTGATACACAAATGGACTCACAGCCAGCCACAACACAAATGGCTCAGATAGCCACCCACCCTGGAGATCAGCCAGCCAGCTCCTACATAAAATTGCTGCTGCTGCTGCTTCTGCTGCAATGCTCTTCTACCACTGCAACTCTATTGACATCCAGGAACTGAAAATAAACTCTGAAAACACAAACTTGAGGTTGAAAAGTTGCTCAACTTCAGAACTTGATTGGCAGCTGAAGCTCTCCTTCCAGAAACAACTGCTTGCAACACTTCAATCGTCGGCCAATAAATTCTCAACAAGGCTTGTATACCGGTAAAACTACGCCCACAAATATAGACAGCATATATAAATTATTATGTTCCATTCTGAGCTTACAAACATGAACCCTCAGTATATATTAATTCAGAAACTGATTCAGCAAAATGTCAAAAGGACAACAATGAACACAGACTTCATATATGGTGAGACTCGTAGACAAGATTATGGAAATTTAAAAAAGTAGTCATAGGCAGTGAAAGTTAAAGCCACATAACAGTTTCAGTAATTCAATAATAATCAAGTTAAACATGACAGCCATGATTTAACTCCTTAAAGAGTTTTACCTCTTTCTCAATCTCTTTGCATTTGAAGCCTAACTCTTGCTGTTTAGCAGCTGAAGATTCTTTCACCGAAAGAGTCCTCATATTTATAGCATCCACCTACCCAGTCAAAGGAAATAAGAAAATGTACACGGTGAACAACTGTTGACCTAAACAATTTAACCCAACAGGAAAAACTAGAAATACCTCTACTTATAAATATATAAATAAATATAATTTAAGACATTAATAGTACCTCGGTAACAAGTGCTTCAACATTTCTCTGTCTTGATTCAAGACCACGCCTAGTTGATTCTATTTCAAACTTCACGTTATTTAATTCTTTAGCAGCCGCCTCGCAGTTGAGGTCTCTTTCTTTTTCTAAATGCTTTCTTAGTTCATCCAATTGGTCCGCTGATGAATACATGTATCTGACCATAAGTACTGGATGAAATACTAACGACCTAAAGTGAAGTATATTGGATAAGTGGTTACCTTTCCCCTGACGTTCAACCAGTTTAGCCTCAAGTGACTTATCTAACACTCCTTCATCATTCAACTTAACTTTTAGAACCTTAACATCCTTTTCAATTGCTTTAGCAGAGTTCACCTGTTAGAAGTGCCAATGGTTCCTTAGATCTCCAATTAAGGAAAAAGTAACCACAATCATTGCCAGACTGAAACATAATGTCAGAGATTGTTATTGTGAAATGGTATAACCTTGGCAAAAGTCAATCAGACTATAAGAAGAACCATTACAAGGATCAAAACTTTCCATCCCATCCCATTAGCTTGAAGATTATAAAATTCATAACAAACAGAATGATAAAAAGTTGATGTTTTATATACACTGGAAATACTTTTTTAATAAAAAGACACTCCACAATCTTATGAAGGTATCATCACATTAAGAATATTTTTCTTTGACCATTGTATCATGGAAATTAAACTCTCCAACAAAATCCTGGAAATACAGTGCAGAAGAAGATCAACCAGTCTTATACAAACCTGTTCTTGTATGTCCTGCATCTGAGTGAAGTGCTTGGACATTCTCTCAAAAGCCTGACAGAAAAGTTTCCAACCGTATTGTCAGTTCTTTTATTTTAATTATCTGTGATGAATAAAACGACACACTCTTTGGATTAGACATTTCACATTTGGTAATCTGTGGACTATGGTAAATTTTTATAAATATAGGTTCGATGTATGTACAAAAGCTTAAATCCATGTTTGCTTTGTGTAGAGTCCAGGAGATTTCTATAAACTATAACACATTAAAGAAACTTTGATCCACAATACACTAAACTTGGAAGAAAAATATTTCTAATTTAAATTAATAGGGCCTATTAATCTAGTGTCAATTGGAGCCAGAAGGCATTTATAGAGAAGCAACACGAACACAAATGTATCAATCAACATGAAGGGGAAAAACGGGATACTTTGCCTTCCTCAAAACCTTAGTGACATGGCATGGTGTGAGAACCCTCAACAGAACTTTGCAGCATAAGATCGATAAGACAAACTTTTAAATTTTGATGCTTATGCGTCTTGGTTCTTATATAACATATTAACAAACCCTGCCAAACCTTCATAGAAATTAGAAACATGATCCCAATTTCAAACCCTCCCACATGTACTTATCTCATGCACGACAATGTAGGACCTATCACAAAAAGATTGAGCACCATAAACAGTACAATTATTTCAGAAAGTTCAACGTCAAACATAATGTAATATTTGGTCTAGAATCTAGATATCAAATCCCTTATGCTTTCTGTTTCTTTCCCACTCTGTCGGGATTAGGAGAGGGAAAGGGTGGGATGTATATTGTAGGATCCATTGTAGTTTAGATTGCTATTTCTCTGGACATTGAATACAGCCAAATAAGTATTAAAAAAGAGTAATTCTAATTCAAAATGGTCAGATCAGAAGGAAACTGACATTTGGAGGTTTATGGAAGTGTCACTTGTAGATTAGAAAGTTAATGTGTTTGCAAGAATGAACTGCCTAGATTAAACATTATGTAGTTCACTAAGGGGAAGTATAGTTTTAACTGACTGAACTTTTGACTCCATGAGCAATTGAGCATAGATTCTAGTGTTTGACAATACTAATTCAAGGTTCTCTATCTTTCTATTTATTTATTTACTTATTCAAAAATTAGGTTAATTTGAGCTCCTAGTTCTCAGTAATCAAACAAACTGACAACTTCCGCAGCTTTAATGGACATATCATGATTCATGAACCATAATAACATCCAAATATATGTTCTGAGTAGCGGTTACAGGAAAATTAATTGATGAACAAAAAACATAACTACTAAATCTTAGTAGATCAGCTAGCACAAATACTAAGAGCAACGTAGAGTCTTACACAAGGAGTTAATGGCAGAATACCTTTGCATAAACCTCAAGAACGGAAGTCTTCTCCTGAAAAGATTGCATTGCTGCCCGTTCAGCATTCTTTGCATCAACTAGAATTGATTTCCGCTCCTCTAAGGTTCTCTTTAAGATAACAAAAAAGAAATTAGAAAAACAAGGAGAATCAAGAAATAAATGAAAGTTTGAGAATAATATAAACAATATACCTCAGGCAGAAAAAGAGGGGGAGGGAGCAGAACAAAAACAAGCAAGATAAAATAAAAAAGTAGAACGAATATCACCACATAAAATATGGAGATAATCTAGCAAAGTAACTAAGAATAAAAAACTTTTGAAGTGTTTAATCGATATATGCTTTCGCACCATCTAATTTCGCTTCAGTATTTAGACTGACCAATGAAAAAAAGAAACTAAAACTTTATGTTAAAAAAATTTAAGGTCAGGAGAATTCTAGATAAATATAAGCACCAAATGCTACAAGTTCTTGCAAACACAAAGCAGGTATGATGTATAAATGTCAATCTAACACTGAAGTGAAAGCAGATGGTGTGTCTGCATTTATAACTTTCTCCAACATATAAACTTCAGAATTTCAACATTGCAAAATAATTCTGTATTTCGCCGACATCTCGCCTATGTTACATGGACTCTTCTAAAATCCAGAAGTACACGTATCCGACACCCGCACCCATACCTGTGTCAAACTTCAGCTTTTACAACTATATGCATTACTAATATTTGCACTTGGAGTCAAACTTCTATTCTCAAATTTAGAGTGATAATTTATTTTTTCTTATATGCAAAAAATGTTTGGCATGAAATGGTACATGAGTCATATTGCGATTGTTAAGACAGCTATTGTAGTAAATTAATTATCTTTGATTTTTAACACACTCTAAACATGCCGTTTCTTCATAGCACCTGCACATTCTAGGTCATCCAGGGACCAAGCTTCAGTGAATAAGATACTTTAAAATATTATCATAACATATACCTGTAATTTATCTGGTGATTGAACAATTTTAGAACGTAGAATGGCATTTTCTTGGACTGTTTGTACCAAGGCAAACTCTGCACTGGAAATCTGGAGGAAACCACAAACAACATTCAACAAAGAATATGGATTCAATACAGAGGAATATGGCTAGTAACTGCATGGAAAACATAACAAAGAAGTTTATTTACAATTATAACACCTTCATCTAAAGAGAAAAGATGGGTACAAAGCTCTACCAAAATGTTCAGGAAGATATCAATTTGAGTTTATAAGGTACTCTAGAATGATTAAATATGTATGTTTGACGGTAACTATGTTCACTGAACGATACAAGAACCTAAAAATAACCTAAAAATACTGAATAAACAGACTTGAGCATTATCTCTTTCCACTTATTAACCATATTAAGAGGTACTAATATGTCAAAAGTCAGACCTTCTCATCCATTTCCTTTGCCTTCTCCTTCATTTTTTTCATTGAAGCCTTCAAAGACATTTGGTGATTGTTAAGACCAGGAATTGTCTGACGCAGTTCTTTAACTTTGGCATCAACTTCTTGAACAAGCGGGATCTCACTTTCTCTTGATTCATTGCACTCTTCTATCTCTAGATTCAACTATTTGGCAGAAGGATAAGCCATTACATACAAAAATTTCAATCATGATGTTTTACTCAATCAAAGTATAGATTCTTAAAAAACCTGTGATATTTTATCCTCCAACTCTTGTCGTTGCTCATCAATTACGGTCAGATCCTCCACTATTGGTCTCAAAATATTCATTCTGGTTTCTCTGAGAGATAATTGACATAAAATATTGAAATTAAAAATAAATAAAAATGTGAACGAATTTAGTGGTTAAATCATTCTAATTGTTAGAAACAAAATTGTGGAAGTCGGCATCTGAATTTTCCTTCACATCACTATAACAACATTAAATGTAAATATTCATCGGTATTTCCTGTCTGATTATAAAGTTACCATCACTAAATAAATCTCAAAGCATCCCAAACAGGTTATGTTACATGGACTCTTCTCTTTGCCCTAACGTATTTGTGTCCGACATTCAACACTCGACACTAAAATAAGGGTATGGATATTAAACACTTCATTTTAGTGTAAAAAAATTAGAAAAATTGAGTAGTGTCGGACTTTTCAAAATACCGTGTCCAACATGACACTTCATCCAAGTCCGAGTAACATAGCAGACAAGTGAAGGTAAAATCACTGAACAAAAATCACTGAACAATGATATTAACAAGTATTAAGGGGTGGAATATAATAATATTCTAGACCTTAAATAATGTAATACTGAAAAATAAACGGAGATGGAGATGTGCATGCCCAAAAATCACATACTAATTCCATTAGTACCAAAAGAAACAAATAAAATAAATAAAGGGAAACTATAGGTAGAAAATTTCAATGTTCTATGCTTAATAGAGCTAAAAAGAGTTTTCTTTGTCAAACCAAAATTGTGCCAAACAAGCCTAATTGAAGCAACAACTATGACACCAAGTGATTAGAAAAAAAAGGAACTAACCCTATAAATTTAAGTTATATAACCAACAAACATCTCACTCGAATGTCTAAGTGCATATTGCACTCTATTTACTTCAGCAAACTAGTAACCAACAATTACCAGGAATTAAAGAAAGAACAAAGAATAAAAATAAAAAGTATTTTATCCCAATTTACGAGTCATACTTACTTTTGGGATTTTAAATATATCAGTCTCTTCGAAAACTAAGCTACAAAAATTATAATATTTCAGATATACCATTCCAAACTAAACAATTTTAAACATTTACTTAAACTTTGAGTCGGCAAGTCAGTGACTCACTGAAGAGTAGATTTACAAATTTGTTAGGTTAGTCTGAAGACCAACTGAGAACTCGTGTCCACTATGTTACCTTTTGGTTTATTTTAATAAAATGGAGTTTCTTTTCAGGGCGATCAAAACATGGATAGAGGATTCTCATTTTGGAATGTACAAAATGAAACTGAACCCAACAAATTATTTTTAAAAAAATAAAAAATCTTTCAACGGACAAATTACCTGTGAAGACAAAAATTAAGCATGGCACTGACGAAAAACTCAGTCCGGTCAGATTCAGGCTTAATGAGATCTCTAAGTGTAAATTTCTTAGGGCAATCCACAGCAACAATAAACTCTCTAATCTTCTGGAACAAATTCATGTTCCGAACCGAATCCACATGGAGATCCGGGTTCTCGAACTGCTCCAATGCCGAGAAATCAAGTTGCCCGTGATCTTCCCTGCAAATTACAGAAAACCCAGAATCAGAAAAAACTAAAACTTGATCGAAGAATTAGGGTTTGGCAGGGCTGATGCAGAAATGGAAGAGTACTGGAGAAAATCAATGTGGAATAAGATTCGCGTGTAGAGGTTTGATATGAAATCGGTATTGGGGTGCATTAGGTCTGATTCGGATACGGTGGCGATCTGCGATTCGGCGAGGATTGAGACGATTTCGTGGCGAGGAAGTCTCGGGTAATCGAATTTTGACATCTTTGTTCAGTGAAGAGCAAATGTAAAGTTTCCTTAATCTGTATAGTCCGTGTGCTTGGTGTATACAGAGAGAGAATCAGAGAGATAATGGGAAAATATAAAGAGTCATATTTTTCCCGCCAAAAGGTGAACTTTTTCCTTTCCCATTTTTTTTTATTATTTGAAAAAATAAAATCTAATTAACAAAATAAATAATTTTGAATTTCCAGCTCATTCTAATAAACGATCAGAATCATCCAAAATTTGATATTAATTTCACTGTTCATTATATTCTCTTTAATTTCAAAAAAAAAAAAATATTTTCTCAGTCTCAGATCCTCCTCCGTTCTTCCTTCTCCCGAGATTGCTCTCTGCCGCCTCCATTCTCTAGCGCCTACAATCTCTCCTCCCCTTCCCCTTCGTACGTAATGCCGGAGGCACGGGTAGTACGCCTATAAAATTACATGAAGAAAACTTGTTCCAATAACTGTTTTTACTTTTATATTTCTACTTTCTAATTGTATTTTCATATTTTTTTACTTTCACTTAAATATATAAATTAAAAAATATTATTTAATAATTATATTTGAAATTTAAACTTTATCTGATTTAATATAAAAATTAAATTCTATTTTTTTTACTAATTTAAGATTGAATTTAAACTCACGCACATTATTTTAATGCCGCAAAAATTTAAACTCACGCATATTATTTTGCCGGTGCAAAAGTTTAAACTACCACCCTCTTTATACATAAGGGAGTGGGGGATAACCATTAGGGCAAGACCCTAGGTTGAAATTCTAATTTTGTATTGTTAATGAGATTTGGACATTCTTAAAGGTTGAATACCTCCATGTGTTATTAAAATTGAAAAAAACAATTTTTTAGTATTTTTATTTATTTTTTTAGTGCTGAAAGAAGTTTTGCTTTTATTTTTTCAAAAGCGAAAGCATAGTTAGCGTTCTGCTACTAACTTTAAAAAAATAAAATTTAAAAGTGAAAATAGTTACCAAACGTACTATCAAATTATCCCACATATTTTAATGTGAGATTAGACCGTTACAATTTATTATTTGTTGAATCAGGTCGATATTAACTTTAAAGCTATATTAAATTCACTTTAAAAGTTAATATTTATCTAAGATTTCAAAACTGAAGACAAGGGGTACTAAGTACAAAATTAATTATTTTAAAATTTTATATAAATAACATCAATTTTATGTATTTATCTTACAAATTTACATAAAAAGAAGAAAGAAATGATTTTAGGGATTCAGTTGGGATGTATTTTGCACCAACTTTATGGTAGTAAATTCTTTAATTTTTGATTGATTGATTCACAGGAGTTCTATCGACACTTATTTAGATTTTGGAAGAGAATAAAAAATAAACCTCCCACATTTTTAATACTCACCCCTCGTATGAAATGAGTCGATAAAGTAGAAAGTCTACATTGATAAGTTTCATAACTTTTTTATCATATAAATTAAATGTAATATTTTTTATAACTCAAACAATAATTTTATTATATAAACTCAGTCAAGTTGATATGAACATCGTGCTAACCGGATTATGTTATTATGTTATTTTCACTTAATTTTCGAATCAAGATAGTCGTCAACAGTCACTATACATCTATAGCGATATTTAAAAAAAATATAAATTTCATTATAAAAAACATTAAACACATGCTGTTATCCTGTCCGAGAAATATCAATTCGCTATAAATAATAATGTTCTTGTTCTAGGAAAACCCGGGGAACATAGTACAGAATTAAAGTAAAATCTGAAAGGAACAAAGAAAATGAACAAGAAACCAACCTCGTTACCTTGTTCATGGCGGCTCAAACTAAGACCAAAAGATTCGTTAAAAAAAACCCACAAAATATTCTCAATTCCAAAGACCCTTTATCACCATCTTCAAACCCATTAATTAAAAACACAATCTTTACCATTTTCCAGAAAAAAGAGCAAGAACAGGGAAAGGAAGGGGGGGGGGGGGGGGGGGGGGGGAATGGTGGGATTTCAATCAGAATCAACATGTTCATCATATCCAGAAGACAGTGTGATTGTGGTATTGGATGCCAACCGCAATAAAGGAAGTGTAGATGCCCTTTATTGGGCCATCAAACACATAGTTCAACCAAAAGACACTGTAGTTGTTTTGGGACTTTTATCTGAGGTTGGCAAAAGACCTTCCAGTTCTTGTTTTCCCATCCAAATGGGCATTGGATTCTCTGGCATTTGTAAGTCCTTGATTTCAGTTTTTCTGCAAGTTTTTCTTAAAAAAGTTAAATTCTTTTTAAAAAAAATTAGATGGAAAATGAGTTAAATCTTTATTGTTGATTGGAAAGCATAAACCATTGGCAACTTAGATGGCTTTGTATAGATTGGAATGCCCTTTTTTTGTGCTTATTTCGCAGTGGGGTGGGCATAAAACAGTTAGTTTTGAAAATTAGTATTCAAGAGTTTAGCAACACTTTTATGGGAAACTAAAATTTGGTATAGGGAGTTTCCCCAAAAAAATATATATTTAAGAATAAGAAATTGCATACAATTAACCAGAAAATAACTTTATAAAGTGTTTACAAACAATAATTAAATTCTCCAGTGCTTAGTCACTAGTAGTGGTCCTAGTGGAGTAACTTCTATTTGAAGTCAAGTATGATTTAGGGTAATGCTTGGATCTCAAATGGTGTCTCAACCCTCAAATGATAGTGTCCTATTATTAGGGCCTGTGAAAAGGATGGGCATTCATTCCCTCTCTCAGCCCGGCCTGGCCTAGACCCAGTTCATTCTTAGGTAGAGATGAAAGCAATTAACTTAAAAAAGGACGACATATTATATACCTTTCAAAATATCTATAGAGAATTACCAAAAAAAAAAACTAGAATATCTTACTTAAATTTGACTGCCAAGGCTAAAAACTTTACTTACAAAGAAGAGTGTGGAAACATTTGATATTGGGAATACTATGGCCTGGACCCTGAAGCTTACATTGTAATCACAAGACTGAATGATTTAAATCATCCAACTGATGGCAATAACTTCTGACGCATAGTAAGGAGAGTCGGATCCTGTTCTTCTGTTCAGAGTAGATCCAGTAACATGGAGGTGGTAGATGCATCTGCGGCGAAGCCCCTGCTAACCATTGTTTTTATGAATGCACTTGCTTCATCATACTTCTTATTTTGAAAACATCCACGGATAATAGTGTTGTAAGTGACATCATCTGGCAAACAATCATTACCTTCCATTTCCACAAGTAGCTCGTTTGCTTTCTCCAATAATCCTTCTTGACAAAGCGCTCGGATCATCATTGTGTAAGTCTTAACATTTGGCTGCAACGCTTTTGAAGGAAGGCTATCAAAAAGATTTCTTGCCATATCTAACTTTCCAACTTTGCACAGTCCATTAATGAGGATACTGTAAATACAGATATCAGGAATTAAACCGTTACATTCCATTTCATGAAACAAGGACAACGCTTCATCAATATACTGGTTCCTGCAAAGGCCTTCTAACAAGATACCACATGTGAAAATATTTGGTCTATAGCCTTGAGCTTGCATCTCATTAAAAAAAAATTGTGCTGCAACACATCTGCCTTTCTTAAATAACCCTTGCAAAATAGAATTGTAAGTTACAATTGTGGGTTTCAAACCTTCACGGTGCATTTTCCGGAAGAGGTCTATAGCTTTGTCTGCTTCCAACTTCTTGCAATATCCATTTATCAAAATGACATAGCTAAAATTGTTCGGCACTATCCCCTTATTCATCATGGTATTCAACACCACCAAAGCTCCATCCATTTCTCCTCGCAAACAGTACCCATCCATGAGCGCATTGTAGGTAACGACGTCAGGATTCACTCCTATTCGAATCATTTTTTCTAACACATTTTCTGCATCTTTTACCTTCCCTTCTTTGCAATACGAATCAACCAATATATTAAAGGTAATCACATCTGGAGAAACTTTCGTACTGTCCATCTCACTTAATATTTGCTTAATCTCTCCCCATCGACCCAAGTTACATAGACCCTGAAGTAATGAACTGTAAGTTACGGTGGTATGCCTTTCTTAATCATTTCAGAGAAAAGATCCAAAGCATCATCTACTAGTTTATCCTTGCATAAACTATCAATGACGGTGTTATAAACCACATTATCAGGTTCACAACCACCTCTTTCCATTCTTCTGAGCAACCGAATAGCCATGGAAGTGTTGCCTGCTTTGCAAAGCCCATTGATCATGGTGGTGTACATAACTACAGAAGATTCAATCTCTTTTTCCCTTAACAACTTCTTGAACAATTCCTCTGCCTCCAGAAACTTGTTTTCTGAAAGGAGCCCCCTCATGAGAGTAGTGTAGGTAACGACACTCGGAACAAAACCACGCTTGAAGATCCCAGCCAACATAGAAAACCCATAATCCACACGATTCATGTGACAACAACAGTTTAACACCGTGGTAACAGTATATATATCAACTGGAATGCTTAAAGCGCACATATCTTTAAACAGAGGGACAACAGTCGAGTAAAGTTTCATTTTGACCATAGCAGCTAGTAATCGACTGAAATCGATGACAGAAGGGAGGGGTCGCATTTGGAGCATTGAATCGAACAGAAGAAGAGCATCTTCGGGCTTATCAAACCCTGATTTGCATTTCTGTAGGAGTAATTGTTGTAGTTTTCTACGAGGAAGGGGATTAGGGTTAGGGTTAGGGTTTGTTAAGATTGGAGATGTATGAAGTGGAAGATGATGGAGTAAGAAAAAAGGAAGATTAAAGTAGTTGGAATTGAGAAGAGATGTACTACTACCTGGTGCTGAGAGTTTGATGATTTGTAAAATGGATGATGATCTCAAAGCAAGTCCACAAAAATATGAACGGTTAAGATGCATGTAAGACACCACCTAAGTACAACACTAATCAATTGATGTTCAAAAAATGTAATCGTTTTGTTTGAATAATCTTGTAATGGTTTTGTTTAGTAGTATGTTTTAATCGTAATCGATGAATTCTCAGGGGTAAGATTAGAGCTTTCGGGACAAGGGGAACTGAGCCCTAAAGGGCTCAAAGAAGAGATTGAGAGAAAACGTGAAGAATATCAGTGCATACTTCAGCCTTTCAATCGGCAGTGCAAGAAGAATGAGGTGAAGCTGGAAGCTAAACTTGCTATTGGATATGATCCCAGGACAATAACAGTTGAAGAAGCACACAAATTTAATCCCAGGTGGATCATTTTAGACAGGTACTTCACATTACCCTTTTATATATGGAAAAAGTGAGTTAATGTTCCTCTAGGTGTTCTCTTGATGATTTTAGTAAGTGTATGCGGACAGGTAAATTGGACGGTTCCCGCGAACAAATGGATTGTACTGGGAACAAATTCGTTTTGTTCTTCCCGTTTAATTTTCATGTCCAAATTTCCGGTCTGCATAGAAGGACCGATGATTTACTTGTTTTTGGCAGTCACTTTAGGAAAGATAAAGTGTACAATTTTGACTAATAAATTGGACGGGAAGAACAAAATGAATTTGTTCCCGCGAACAATTGGATTGTACTGTCCATTTGTTCGCGGGAACAAATTCGTTTTGTTCTTCCGGTCCAATTTTCGTGTCCAAATTTCCGGACTGATGATTTACTTGTTTTTGGCAGTCACTTTAGGAAAGATAAAGTGTATATATATGGCCATGTAGCCTGCAATGTTGCGGTTATGAAGGGGAAAGGTGTAGCAACTTTAATGCCATCAAAAGGTTTTGCAAGTGAAGTATGCCAAACAGTTTGCGAAGAAAATGATGATGTAGCTTTCACTGAAAATGAACATGATAGACGTCAAGGTGAAATTGATAATCCTCCTGATCATAACATGACAACGTCTTTGCTTCTTCCCCCACTAACTCCTCAAAGTCCTTGTTGGTATCCACTTTCATGGAGAACTGGTTTCCCAAGAGCTTTCTCTCTTAGTGAGCTTCAAGTCATGACAAACGGCTTTGCCAACGAGAACGTTGTTCTGGTGAATGAGAATAGGATAACTTACGAAGCCATATACCAAGAAACACCTGTTATCATAAAGTGTTACTCTGGCAACGATGGCCAGGCCTGGTCATTATTCAAGATCCTTTCCCGAGTTCGACACCGAAATATTATGAACCTTGTTGGATATTGTTCTACCGGCGATTCTCTGTCCCTGCTATGCGACTACCCTTGCAGTGGTACACTTGAAATGAAGTTGAAATGTAAGGCTACTTCTCTAGCATTTGAATTTCAAAGTATTAAGTATCCCCTAATGAATAATATTTATCCTTTTCCAATTATTATGTCATCCTTCAAATTTTAGTTATTTTTCATGACTTTTCAGAAACATTCTACTTCCTGCATTATAGCAAGAACCTTGATATGATTGAAACAGGGAAGGTCTCAATAGTCTGGCCTTCCATTGGTTAAGATATGTGTTCTTTCTTAATTTTTTTGGTAAAATTGAAAGATAAGTGAACGGAAAATGTTTAGTATCCTTTCCTTTTTCTATCACTTGAGAAGAAGAAACAAACTTACTGAAAAAGAGAAGAAAACTCCTCTTGATTTTTCCTTCCCCACTCTTCCCAACCAAATGCACCAAGATTCTATAAAAACAAACTTTCATCTCTTTTTAATAATTTTATCTAATTCAGAAACATTAGGTAAAGTTGTGTTTCTAGTGAAATGCTATTTCCTTGAGCCTCAGAAAAGGGATCTAGGCCAGTATTTCTTATAGCCAATCAAGCTCATAAGAAGCAAGCAAAATTATAAGATCTTATGCAATCAATCGAGTTTTAAAGACACATTAGAGTACTGATTCCCATGCCTTGCAGGTGATGAGTTGGCTAAGAATCTTTCTTGGAAAGCTAGGTGGTATATTGCTCTAGAAATAGGTGCAGGCGTCCGCTATCTTCATGAGGAGTGTGCTGATGGACCTATCGTTGATCTTTCCCTAAGTTCACGCAATATAGTAATATGTCACGGTTCATCTGCCTTGGTAAGTATAGTTTGTTGTCCTTCAGGGGTACTGGAATCAAAAAATTCGGAAGAAGAGTAAATTTGGCTGGCCATTCAACTAAAAATTTAAATTCTCCACCGGCAAGAAGATTTTCTTCACTTCTGCCATTTTTTCTGAAAAATGCACAATTGAACACTGTCATGGCTGGCCGAATTTCCTGGTATTCCAATGTCCCCTCTTTAAAAGCCGAGCTCAAATACTGAGAGTTTTTTTATTTGATGGAAATTCAAGCTTAGCTTACCCCAAACAGCAAAATGGCTGGAGGAGGATGCTACTTTCTGTAATGCAAATTCACCAGCTAAGTAAGAGATCTTCATACTCTTGTCAGATTAAGTATAGTTTCTTATGAGTACGTCTTACTGCTTGCATGTTTACTTTGCTTATTGAAGATGCCATAATATAGAGGAAGACGAACGCCTTTTTGCTGATGTAAGTGCTTATGGGACGCTCCTCATAGAGCTCATCTCTGGGAAAATTGCGCCGCCTTTTCAAGAGCAGGGGGAGGAGGGTCTGTCCCTAATTGATTGGGTAATATTAATTTTCTGACCATTTATCAGTAGGTATCACCAAGAATGTCTTTAGGAACAAGTATTAGGATCATTTGTTACTACTGTTAAAAAAAACTTGTATTGAACACCGACACTCTCCTCAATTTCTGAAACTGTCATAAACAAGAAAATACCATCTTTTTATAAAAACTTTAAACAATTTGTCTGTGTTTCCAATGTCAGAGAAAATATCAGTTTAATCCTCTCCATTTGGGTTTCCCTCCATTTCCATCAAGTTCACCAATTTTTGATAATAATGATTTTATTAGTAATGATCCAAATATGTTAATAGATAGTTAATGATATTAAGATCAATCCTAAAAAAAAAAAATAGTAATCCGACACTTTTTCACCGTTAAATGTCTAAAAGAATATCATATGATATATTCATTAATTTTTAACGGTGAAAATTCTTTTAGACTTTTAACGGTAAAAAAGTGTCGGATTACTATTTTTTTTTTAGGATTGATCTTAATATCATTAACTATCTATTAACATATTTGGATCATTACTAACAAAATCATTATTATCAAAAATTGGTGAACTTGATGGAAATGGAGGGAAACCCAAATGGAGAGGATCCTATTTCAAGCCGTATTTTCCTCCAAGTAAGATGTCTCCTGATTTGGACCTGCACAGAAGAGAGCACACCGTGACCGATGGCTGCATGTCTGCATGGAATATGCGGGCTCTGTTTATTGGGCCCAACCCACTAGAACCATATCCTAACACCTAAGTAAACTTCATTGATCACAGGCATTTCCACTTCTGGAAAAAGGTTCACTTAGCGAGGTGATGGATCCGAGGTTAATAGGTAGTAGTGATTCTGTGATGGCTGATCACATGGCGCTTGCTGCATTACGCTGCCTGAAGAAAGATTTGAGCCACAAGCCTACGATAAGTGAGGTATGCTTATTTGTACTAATATTCCTGCTTAACCTCTTTCTCTACTGCTTATAGGAAATTTCCCCCCATGCTTTAGGCGCAATCTCTCGTCCCAATATAATTCCAAGAGTGATTATATTCATAATTATTACCAATGGATCACTTTAATATCCTTAATACAATGTTAATGTTTACTTGTTGCATTCAGTAATATAATAGTCAGAAGATCAGGATGATCAGTTTTTTTTTTTTTTGATATGAGGATGGTCGAACTCAATAACTCCGTGTTTACGGCTGATCCCAAGTTCTCCCTTAAACCACTGAGCCAAGCTTCCGCCTGTTATTAAGTGGTTATGGATCAAATTTTTTTTACAAAATTTTCTTATTTACTTGTAATTTTCCCAGTTGTGGAGTCGAATACTTATAATTCATACAATTTTGCTGTTTCAAGAATTAATTTTGTTTAATTGTCTAATACAATGCTGATAATTGTTGCAGGTCTTAGCAGTTGTTCGCGGCCGCGATGAATTTGCAGTAACTGTAAAGACCTGAATTTGTTCCTGCTGGAGAATTGAAGATTTTTCTCAACTCTCTCTGTAATATGGAAAGAGTAAATACAGAATGGTGATGTTGAAAAACTTAAAACTATCAAGAGAATTGTAGTAAGTACCTATTTGGAAATAAAAGAAGTAGAATGTTTTCTATAAAGCATTACATTCATGCATGTAAAGACATTACAAATCAAATTATGCAAAATATGCATGACAATTGATAATATATGAATTAGCATGCATACATTTATTCTTAATAGAATACATGCACTTAAAAACTATATTTTTTTTTATCTTACATTATATGTAATAACTAATTGAGTTAACTCACTAAAATTTTTAATTATGTGTGATGACAAACCGAGTTAACTCACAATTAATCACAAATTGATTTTAATTAATTGATCTCCTTTCCTGCTTTTATACGTAAGGTGTAGATTCTTAACATTAATAGTTTGTAATAATATAATACTCCATCCGTTCAAAATTATATGATAATTATATATTAACTTTTGAAAGTTAATTTGAGATATTTTAAACTTAAATTTGAAATGACTCATTAAAAATTATGAAACAATAAAACTTACAATGAGTAATATTTTTAGATAATTTACAATATTCATCATTGTATTGATTAAAATTAAAAGAATCTCTATATATATATATATATCAATTTTGAGTTTAAATACTTTAAAAAGTTAACAATGATCAAATAATATACAACGGATGGAGTAGTATTTTTTGTAGGAAATTGTTGCATGTGTTAGAATTAATAAATTCTTTAATTAATACTACAACATTATTTTTAAAATATTAATTATAAAGTATTGAAATCTATATTAATTATAATATATGAAATTGATTCTTGAAAATAATTCATATATAACTTAATAATGGCAGGGTAGTTTTGACCACTATTCATCATTGATAATCTACATTAATATTTGTAGTGTTACAATAATTAGAAAGTTAAATGAAAAGAGTTGACAATTTTTTTAGTATGCGGCCCTCATTTTGGGAGTGAGGTGAGTAAATTTTCATGGCTAGGCCTAGCTAGACTGAACAATGTTTTGTTTCTTTTTTGTGGATACACATACTTAACATCCACATAAAAAATTAATATTTCTCATGATCTCCGTGAATAGGGAGTGGGTTCCACCTCCATGCGACAGACTCGTGTGAAAATATCATTTTAACATTTAGAAATATCAGTCTCGTTTAAAAAGTTGTCACACAATGAGAAGAATATATAAGCACAACTGTACAGCTACATTTCCCAGAAACTGCAACATAATACAGCAGCAATTATAGGAAGCTTTTTCATTCCAAATATATACATATATGACCCAAAAAATTCAAAAAAAAAAAGTTATAAAAAGATGGCTATATATCCTCTTGAATGATGAAATTGCATGCAGATTAATTTGGTGCTAAAACTTGAGCCGCATGCATGACGTTTCTAAATGACAACTGCATGCATGCATATATAGAATCGATCTTTTGCACTTCTTGGCGTGAACGATGGCAGATGCCCGTGCATGCACGTTATCATCAAGAAGTTTTTGCTGCCAATCCAATTCAAGGGTTAATTTGTTTCTTTGACGCAACATGGAATTAAGTTGTTGAGGTTATATATATATGCATGCATACTGATCATGAGGTTGTGCATGCAACTTTCATGACCAAAACATTTGTGATGTAGCTTAAATATTCCCTGAGCTGTCACGTTGGAGCATCAAGAAAAGAAAAGAAACTAGCTAGGATTATATATTATATATCAAGGAATAAAATGAATAAGAATTCTGTGATCCATCAGTTAACTAGGGGCAACTATATATATATCTACCTGCAGGTTATCATTAATTATATATGCCATGCCAGTGCATTAAATTTTAATCCTCTTTACATTGCGTCTGTCTAAGAATGCCAGCAATCAGTACTAAGCAATCCAAATGGCAACTCATTCACATGCATATGGTGCGTTTGATATATATACATACATATATATACACACACACACACACACACACAGTGACAGAGCTAGAGCAATTGCATGCTGAAACATCTCTCTTGTTTGTTAATTAATAAAACTGTAAACAGGATCATTACTCGTTGAAATTATATATATTTATTGCTCATACAGCTAGCTAGGGAGAAAAGAAAACATTGAATCTCAGTATACTCCTGATAATCCATTGGAAATGGTGGTTTCATTTGAAAATGCCACCACCCTTTTGATCAATTTCTTCACAGACGTCGACCCTCCAATGATCTCCCGCAGTACCTATGTCAATATCTTAGCAGCAACAACTTTATTAATTGTAACTTCAGCTGCCTACTGGTTTTATATTATAATTAGATCAAACAACATTTACCTTGTTGACTTCTGTTGTTATCGACCCCCTGACCATTTACGAGTCCCTACATCCCATTACCTTGAGCACTGTGAATTACTTATTCACGACAGAGAAGCCATCAGTTTCCAAACAAAAGTGGCCGAAAGATCAGGCATCGGGTGCGAAGCGTCTGCTCCCAGTTTTCTGCACCAGCTCCCCCCAGACGGCTCGCTCATTCCAACACGAAAAGAAACCGAAGCCATTGTCTTCACAGTTGTGACAAACCTTCTTAGGAAAAACAATGTGAATCCCAAAAGCATCGATGTCTTAGTATCTAATTGCACCGTATTCTGCCCAACCCCATCCATTACAGCTATGATCATAAACAAGTTTGGACTCCGAAAAGATGTGAAGAGCATCAACCTCAGTGGAATGGGCTGCAGTGCTGGAGTCTTGTCTCTAAGCTTGGCTAAAGACCTCCTAAAAGTCCATCACAACTCCCTGGCTCTGGTTATTAGCCTGGAAGCTGTTAGTATGAATGCATACCAAGGCAAACTCAAGTCCATGCTATTAGCCAACGCATTGTTCCGAATGGGGGGAGCAGCAGCCTTGCTGTCTAATAAGAAGCATGACAAACAGAGGGCTAAATACAAGCTCCAAAACCTAGTCCGAACCCACATGGGGTCTGATGATCAATCCTATCGTGCCATATTCCAGGAAAATGATGAAGCTGGACAGGTAGGTGTGTCACTGTCTAAGGAACTTCTCTCTGTGGCAGCCAATGCTCTTAAAACAAACATATCGAAATTAGGACCACTCGTCTTGCCTTATTCCGAGCAATTCTTGTTCGGATGGTCTGTAGTTTGGAGTAAAATTTGTAGCAAAGAAATTTTGTTGGTGCCAAACTTCAAGAAGTGTTTTGAACATTTCTGCATACATGCCGGGGGAAGGTCTGTCATTAATTCGACAGTAAAAAGTCTGGGGCTCAGCAAAGAAGATGGAGAAGCGTCGAGAATGACACTGTATAGATTTGGTAACACTTCGTCTTCTTCTCTTTGGTACGAGCTGAGTTATCAAGAAGCTAAAGGGAGAGTAAAGAAAGGAGACAGGATCTGGCAAATTGCATTTGGCGGCGGATTCAAATGTAACAGTGCAGTTTGGAAATGCATATCAGAACCCGACCCCAACTCTGGAAATGTATGGTCTGATGGAATTCACTTGTATCCTGTGGAAATCCCAGATGTTGCTGATCATTGATATGGAAATTGTCAATGATCAGCTCAAGAAATACTTTAATAATGTAATTGATTGTTAATTGGTTGCTCCAATTCAGTAAAAGATACGGCTAAAATATGAGTCATAATAACTTACCTAAATTGTATATGAACCTCAATTCACTTGTATCAGTGTTACTTAAATCATGGGTGGAAACAAAATCGTCACTTTTCATGGTAGGCACGAGAGCTGTATGGGTAGATTGTTTTGAATTGTTTGGTTGGTATGAAATATCCTTTAATTCATTAATTATGTGGTAAAAGACAACAACATATTTACTATATTTAAGGGTATAAATGTCTAACCAGCACTGGATTGAAAGATCAGTACGGATTCCGGCGAAGAAGATGGGTGGATGAGTTTGATTAGGGGGTGGAATCGGGAAGAGATTTTAGGGGTTTTGTCTGATGGGTTTTGCGAGCACTGAATCCATAATCTCCTCAATGGTATGAATTTTCTCACTAAAAATCTTTATTTTCTCTCTGTTTGTATATGTAGATTGAATGAAATTGCTTCTGCAGCTGAAATAGTTGGATCTTTATGTTATGTTTCAGTAAAAAATTGATCTTTGCGTGTTCTTGATATTATATATAGATTGAATGAAATTGCTTCTGCAACTGAAATAATTGGATCTTTATGATATGTTTCAGTAAAAAATTGATCTTCGCGTGTTCTTGATATTATATTTTCAGATTATGGTGTTCATTTAGTTGTCTTATAACCAGTTATCTTATTCCTTTTGTCCAAACTTGATAGTCTTATTTGTGTTTTCGACTCTCTAGGTTCATATTGAGGTTTGCCTGGCGTAGACTTGTTTTTTCAATAATTTTTCCCCTGTAACAAATTTTAATCTGTAAATTGAATATGTGAAAATGAAAATAAGGGATTTTTTTTTACTAAGTGCATCCTAGACAAATCTTCAGCTTTAGCAAGTGTTTCATATGGGTAAAAAAGAGATTTGAGAATCCTGAGTAGTTGAGCGGTGCACTCGGCGCCGTATTGCATGAGATAAGAATCATGAATAGTGAATGATGGATCTAATAATAGCCTTTTACTTACAATGGGGTTTGGGGAGAGCTAAGAAGGAAAGTTTATTTTGATCTTGTGTTGAGAAGAATGACCTTTAGCCTAACTCAGTAACTTTGCTTATGCTCTAGGGCCATTTTTGGGGGTTGGGGGGGGGGGGGGGGGGTTTCATAGCATGAATAACCAACAATGCTACTATCACATAAAAAGTTTTACATAATGGTCACATATACACACATACAAACTGTGGGTCTCCGTCTGACATGTGGGACCCACAATTTGTATGTGTGTGTATGTAACCATTATGTAAAACTTTTTATGTGATAGTAGCATTATTTATGAATAACTGGATGATATGCATTATATGTTCCGTTGTCTGCTCGTTTTAAAATGACCGTGCATGTATGCTTACTTTATTTGCTCACCTTTGATCTTATAACGCATTTAGGGTTAAATTTCAATGATGGTAAGAGAAACTTTAATATGTACAATGTAGAAAATTAAAATAAATGAATAGTATGTTCAATAAATATCTATTAGATTCTTCCAAAGATGCTCAAATTATGTCCCTTAAATATTTACTCTCTCCGTCCGTCTCATAATATATGACGTTTTAGAGATAGTATCATTTATATATAATACCATTAATTTCTCATTTATTACCATACTTATCACATACTCTCTCTCATTTGTAACATTTTTTCATAAGGGATAATTTTGAAAAGATTGTAATTAATTTTTCTAGATTTTCTAAAACGTCAAATAATTTGGAACAAATAAAATCACCCAAAAACGCCATATATTATGGGACAGGGGAGTACTATATTTAAGGGTATAAATGTCTAGCTAGCAGCGGATTGAAAATATCATCACGTTAAATTTTATTAAGAAATTGATATTTTCATATGTTAAAATTATATTTCTATATTTTAAAAATGTTATTTTCACATAAGACTCTTTCACATGGAGGTGAGACCCACTCACTGTTTATGTGAGAATGATTATGTAAAAAAATAATTCTACTATCACATAAAGTGAGTTACATAATGCTCACATAATGATGATGTGACTGTATGTGAGTTGTTGTTAAGTTAAGTGAGTCATGTCAATAACAAATCACATACTGTCACGTCAACAGTACGTGATATTTATGTGATAGTAGCATTACTCTATGTAAAAATATTAATTTTTATGTGGAAATGTAAGTTCTCCTTTATTACTCATTTTTTAATTTTTGATATTATAAAATAATTTGAAGTGTGTCGGCTGACCTTTAGCATTCCTATTCAGTCAAGGAAAAACATCATCGTACTATTTAACTTTTTTTCTAATTGACTAATTCCGTTCTCAGAATTGTAGATTCACTTTTCTGTTTTAACCCCCATGAAGTAAAAATCCTTCTCCTATCATATCTTTGATTTCCCTAACCCTTCTCTCTATATCTATACAGCTATATATTAAAATTTCTCAATTAGCTTGATTTGTATTTTAATTTTCTATTGTTCTCAGAGAAACCACACTGTATTTCTCAAACGGGTTTTGTTAATAACTAATTGTACGTGGAGAAAACTAGATGGCCGGAGAATCTGCCGGGAGGGTGCTGGGTTCTGGCGCCGGAGATGAGTGGATGAGTTTGATTAGGGGGTTGAATCGGGAAGAGATTTTGGAGGTTTTGTCTGATGGGTTTTGCGAGCACTGCCAATCTGTTGTGCAGACTCGAATTCATAATCTCCTCAATGGTATGAATTTTCTCACTTAAAATCTTTAATTTCTCTCTGTTTGTATATGTAGATTGAATGAAATTGCTTCTGCATCTGAAAAGGTTGGATCTTTATGTTATGTTTCAGTTAAAATTTGATATTTGCATGCTCTTGATATTAATATTTTTAGATTATAAATATGGTTCTGGTGTTCATTGAGTTGTCTTATAACCAGTTAACTTATTCCGTTTGTCCAAACTTGATAGTCTCATTTGTCTTTTCAACTCTCTAGGTTCATATTAAGGTTTGCCTGGTGTAGACTTGTTTTTTCAATAATTTTTCCCCTGTAACAAATTTTAATCTGTAAATTTAATATGTGAAAATGAAAGTAAGGTATTTTTTTTACGAAGTGCATCCTAAACAAATCTTGAGATGTTCAAAAAAGGTAATTGGGACTCTCATTTTAAGATAGAGGGGGGTTTATTTTTTTTGGGAGGAAGGATAGGGCACAACATATTTGAGGCTTCTGCTTCAGCTTTAGCAAGTGTTTCGTATGGGTAAAAAAGAGATTTGAGAATCCTGAGTAGTTGAGCGGTGCACTCGGTGCCGTATTGCATGAGATAAGAATCATGAATGAGGCTTTTGCAAGATTTCTATATTTTGATCTTGTGTAGAGAAGAATGAGCCTAACTCCGCTTATGCTCTAGGGCCATTTTTGGGGGGGTGGGGGTGGGGGGTGGGGGTGGGGGGGGGGTTTCATAGCATGAATAACTGGATGATATGCATTATATGTTCCGTTGTCTTCTCGTGTTTTAAAATGACCGTGCATGTATGCTTACTTTATTTGCTTACCTTTGATCTGCAGGGAAGAGTAACAATATGTCAGATACCGATGATAATAGTACTGAATCTTCCCTTAGTTTTTGTTCTACCGACTTATCAAATACAAGCTTAGAATTTTCTAAAAGGAAACCTTCTTGGGGCTCGATACAAACACCAGAATCTGTTTACTTGGGAAGACTGAAAGGAGGTTCTGTTAATTTGTCACCAGCATCAATGAACGGAAAAAAGTCACCATCAAATCATTTAGGCTCTGTTTCATCCTTAAATGTTAGACGCCTAGAAATCTCCCCAGTGGTTGATAAAGGGTTATCAGAGGAGCGTATTGAATTTGCACAATTAGAAAGGAAGAAAAATTTTGAACATATTGAGAGGGTCAATGGGAAGGAAAGAAATATTCTTCAAGGGCTTGAGCTACACACTCGGGTTTTTAGTGCTGACGAGCAGAAGAAGATTGTTGACTGTGTTTATGATTTACAACGTATGGGGCAGAATGGGCAACTTAGAGGTACATATTCTAATGCTTTTTCTTTCAACTTTTGTTATTTTGGTTATAATTTAGAATGGGGTCTCCGTGATCTCAAAAGCCAATTTTGCGATCTTGTTTAGAATGTTTTACTATCAATAGTTCTTTTCTAATGGAGTGTGTCTAGAATTATTAAACTTATGTACATAACAGTGTTACCTAGATCGCGGTTTAATATGGTATGTGGAACGAAAATGGGGGAAACGTCACATGTAGAACGGTAGGGGTAAATTTCTTTGGGTCATTTTGGTACAGAATACGTTTATTCGAAATATGGTACATTATAATAACTTTATTAAAGATATAGTTAAATCTGGCGCTCTCCACCTTTTGTTATTTTGGTTATAATTCGGAATGGGGCTCTGTGATCTCAAAAGTCAATTTTACAATCTTGTTTAGGTTGTTTTACTGTCAATAGTTCTTTTCTAATGGAAGTATGAAACTTATGTAAATAATAATACATTGGAAAACAGGTAATTCAGGGTGAGAGTTGTTGAAAATGCTTTTTGCATGGTTTTGTTAGAATAAGAAGTCTGACCTCTATAACCAATATAACTTTGTTTTAAAAATTATATATTTTTTCCTTTAGATACTATAAACTATGAATTAGTCAAGCAACCCCTCCTCCAATGTAAATATGTCACATAAGATGATACTTGAACCTTTACCCTAAGCTTTTTAGCCTGAGTGGCCTTCACATTCAAGGGTTTAATATATAAAATTTATTTGTTGCAAGGGTCTCAGAATCATTATATTTCTTTGTAAAGAGTGGGGTTTTGGTTTGGTTGTCGCATAGTTGTGCCATTTATTTCCTCATGCTTTTGTATGCTACAAGTTATGTGGGTTCGCCTTCACCACTTATGACGCATTTAGTAGAATTTATGTACTTATGATAACAAGGTCTTAGAATTATTATATTTCTGTATATTTTACTCAAGTTTAAAGTGTATTCTTGGACTGCCAAACAATGGAAATCCTCTTAGTGTATCTCTCTCTTTTTTTGGGTAATAGAACGAACATATTCGGAACCAGCAAAGTGGATGCGAGGGAAAGGGCGCGTCACAATTCAATTTGGTTGCTGTTACAATTATGCAGTGGTAATATTTCTGTTTGTCGCCCTCTTGCAAGCTTTGTTGTCATTGCTGTTCGTATTAGTTTAAGGTACTCGTCTTATTTTGTGATTTCAGGATAAATATGGGAATCCCCCAGGTATAATCAGAGATGAAGAAGTGGATCCCTTACCTCCTTTATTCAAACAAATGATCAAAAAGATGGTCAGGTGGCATGTTCTCCCTCCGACATGTATCCCTAACAGTTGCATTGTCAATATTTATGAGGCTGATGATTGCATCCCTCCTCATATTGATCATCATGACTTCGTACGACCATTCTGTACCGTGTCGTTCTTGACAGAGTGCAATATACTCTTTGGTTCGAATCTGAAGATTGTTGGTCCAGGAGAGTTTGCGGGTCCTAGCTCTATACCTCTACCCGTCGGGTATGCTTTCTGATTCTTATCTTTTTCTTTTCTTTTCTTTTTTAACTTCCAATTCAGTGTTGATCATGTTGTTGCATTTCTCATAGTCCCACAATCACCAACATGTTTTACAAGTGAAGGTTTGTTGAAACCTCAGTCAACTCACAGTCAACACATTCACATCTTACCGTTTAAACATTTCATCAAGTCATCTTTGAAAATACTTTGTGCTCTTATGATATTCGGGAGGAAAATGGTCAGGTTTTGCATAGAAGGGGAGTGTTATATTGTCGCATGAATATCACAGCTGGTTTACAGATTTATTTTTCCTTTTGCCGAAAGAAAAGATTGCACATGTTAAATATCATTTTAGTTTTTAGATTCTTTTCTTTGATATCTTTCCTCAATGAAACTTTAGTTTTCTGTGAAGACTTTTCACTTATTAGTTTTCTGCATTAATTTTGAGAGAGAGAGAGAACACGATAATTGTAGAAATATATAACAAGGATCTAAGTTTCATTTCAATGTGATTGATCTTGTAGCTTGGACAAAGAAATGTCGGTCATTTCTGTAGGTTTACGGAAAAGTTTTGGTTTCATTTCTGAAACGGAAATATATGAGAGGTTTTATCCATTTGGAATGAAATTTTATTCCTTGGTTTATAGGTCCATACCTTGCTTCCAGTCTCAGATAAAGAATTGCACCAAATAAGGGTTCAACGATTACAAGCAAACAAGATAATTCGTTTTAAAATTTTATTATGTCACGCCTCAGTTGAAATGAAGCTACTTGGTTTCATTTTGATATGACTTTTTCTCTTTCATTTTTTTTAAAAAAGTTTTAATTTCAGCATAGAATTCCCATTAGGTGTTTCCAAATGCCTTGTTCGGTTTTATTATATTTTTCTTTCGTCGATGACGCAATAGTTTTCTTTTTAATTATTATTCAGACAAATTTATACTAGGTAGAAAATGTCTGCCTAAACTGAAGGGCAGAGTTTTATGTTTGCTTGCCCTTAGTATACGGGGAACGAGAATCTAAGGCATGCCTTACCCAACCAAGTGCTCTAAAACGATATTTATTAACGTTTACGTTTTCTTTCAAACCCAACCATACATATATACATACATATATATATATATCTGTGTGTGTGTGTGTGTGTGTGTATACACACACATATATATATATATACATGTTTATATTATTTTTATAATGGAGGAACCCTCAACCACTACCCAAACTGGACATCCTAAAATATATGTTTTCCCGAATATCTTCTACTTCAAATACACAACTGCGTGTTGGTGTTTCTACCCTACGATTCAAATCCCTGCATACTCCTTTGATTCCTGTTTGGTGTGTAATGTGCCCTAAGCATATACTGGAGTTTGTCATCTGGATAGCTGAACGTAAACACAAGCAAAAAACAGGTCTTACATACTCTGAAAAACTTACTTTGACAGAACGTCTTATCTGATGAGTATCTTGTAATTATTTCTTTAAAGGAGAATATATGCGTGTGAGATTGTTTTTGACCACTCATCTCTGTCCCTTCCATCATTGATTTCTTATGTGTCTCCGTGTATTTCTTGTAGATCGGTGCTCATTCTAAATGGTAACGGAGCGGACGTTGCTAAACATTGTATCCCTGCCGTCCCAGCAAAACGGTATTAATTCTATCTTCTTGCTTCAGTATTTATGTTTCCACAAAAACACTCATATTCCCTCTTTACTCGGGTCGTTGCAGAATTTCAATCACGTTTAGGAAAATGGATGACAGCAAGCTACCGTACAAATTCTCAGCCGACCCAGAGTTGCAGGGAATAAGGCCTTTCGTCTATAATCCGTTGTACAAATCGCCAGCCCATCAAAACCAGCATGAGCATAAAATTATCACGCCTCGGCTTGCTCCAGAGAGGGCCAATGCGACTTTTCTCATTGGGAATGATGATTTTCCGCCTCTTGGAGGCTCAACATCGTCGAACCGACAACGCAATAAGCCGGTAACAAAAATCACCACCCCAAGCCTTAAGATATAATATCAGCAGCTTGTAGTACTGGTTTATTCTTTTAAGACATCCTGTTGCTTGATTTATATAGCAAGTTTTGCTGGTGTAACATAAGATCAATTTATTTATGGATTTATGGTAGTAACTGGTTATAATGAAATAAACCTGAGACATAAACTAGTGTTCTTTATTGTCATTTCATTTCCTTTTTTGGTCTTAATATTTTATACTTTGTATGGGATAATACAAAAACTTGCAATTCATTGAGCTATCCCATATGGTTATTTTGTCCATCCCCTTAAGTCTTGATTTCATGTATCTAAGATATCACAGCGGGTCATGACTAAATAATGCCTGGACTAGGCGGGCCAAGAAATTCTTGGCCAGTCCACCGGGCAGGCCAGGCCAGGCCGCATCATGCACTTTTAATTATTTTTTTTTGATATATATATATATTAGAACTGAAAAATTCACATCAGCTACTATTAGTGGCGGACGACAGTACTATTTTTGTCGGCATCTGTTATTAATCAGACGACTCCCGTCATCCGTTACTATTAATAGTGGACATGAATTTTTCAGTTTTAATGTCGGCCGTTAGTTCTTGTATTAAACACTAAGAGCATCTATAATCGTAGTAGCAAAAAAAAAAATTCAAATTAAAGTTTGTTGACCTACGTGCAATTTGAAGAGCATTATTTGCTACTTTCATATTTTGTGCCTCATCGGTCTCTTCAATTCAATTAGTTGTACATAAAATTCATCAAGCAAAATAAATGTTTTTAGCCTTTTATCATATGATTTTGATTCTTATGACTAAAGTGGAAGAGACTGTTGGAGATAATTTTTCTGATGTGGCTGACCTATTTGAGGATAAAAATATCATATTTTTCATGTGAAATATTAATTCTTTATACAATGATGTAATAAAATAATATTATATAATTTTTTTAAATAAATATAAACAAAAAAGAAAGATAAATGACACGGCATAAAATTATAGTATGGTTTACCATTTATTGAGCAACTGGTATTCTAACCGCATCAGCAATGTGTACTCTTTTTGAATGAGGAACCATATTTGCATCATTAATCATGACTACTTTGAAGAAGTGCCATTTTTTATTTTATTTTTGTAAATGTGAAGGCGTGAAGAATCAATATTCTAGAGGGCCCACAATCATGGTTATTTAAACCGGATCGGATCGTCAATTCGACCGATAAAATCAGAACATGTCGGTACTCCGGTCCAATTTAATATAATTTTATTAATTTGATTAAAAATCAGTTGACCCGATTCATCGATCCAACCGACAAAATCGATTAATTAACCCAGTGACCTGAATTTTTATATATATTTATTTTTTATCAAAAAAATTTAATATTAAAATTAATCACTTTGTGTAATATTATAACTCAATTTTATTATATTTTAGTTGATAAAAAATAAAATTTTTAAAATTTTATTAATTATTAATAATATATTTTAATATATTAATGATGTCAAATTGGACCACTGACTTGTCCACTCGATTTCTTTTTCGGTTCTATGTTCGAGTTTGAAAACATTGCCCACGTCAGAGATAGGGAACAATGCCACGTTTAAAAGGTTGGGCCCAGCAAGAGAATCCACTACCTAACCTGAGCTGCCACTGACCGAATCATCCCCTACAACAGACATATATCCCTTCCCTCGCATTTAGTCCACCGCCATTTACTATTCCCTGCGTGCCGGCACGTGCTATCCCCCACCATCATCGACGGTCAACATGGTCAAAGCGGGTCCTACACCTCATACATGTGATCTCATCCCATCAATTTCTGGTCAACAATGCTACTATCACATAAAAAATAGTCACAAAAAATTCATATACACACACATATATATTTTTAGATCCCGCCTGACACATGGATCCCCACAATATGCATGTGTGTATGTAAATTTTATGTGACTATTTTTTATGTGATAATAGCATTATTTTTTTCTAGTGAACATTCTAGATAATGGGTCTTAAATATGATTTGAGAATGTTTATTGTGAAAACGGAATACTATATATAATTGACTATTCGGCGTACAATACGTAATAATACCACATATGTTATACGTGCAATGTACAAATACATAATATAATACAAACAATTTTATTATGTATTGCGATAAATTTAGGTTACTGATGTAATAATTTTGTTGTCAAAGTAAATATGCAGTTAACGACACTTTGAACAACGCTTGTTACTCCGACTCAAATTACAATGACAAAGTTTACTAATACATGAGATTAGTAGAAATTGTAGAATAACCCCCACTAATTACACATCTTTCTAAAAAAGTTATTATTATTTTTTTTTTCACGTAATTAATAATCAAAAATTCAATGGAAACCTTCGTAATATATATTAATTTTTTAATGTAAATTGAATAAGTTTCTAATCAAATCGGTAGCTTTTTTCTTTTTAAAAACTTTTCTCTTAAAACAATTGAAATGATTAAAAGTACCACATAATAAATTAAAATTTTATATATCAATATGTTTTTGTTTTTATGCAAAAGAGAAAATAAAATTTTGTTCCGACAAAGTTTGATTACCCTTTACTACAATATTGAGTGTCCCATGAACAAAATATGAATGTTATATAACATAAAATATTTGTTCAACTTCGTCCCGAATTGATAATTAATTATCTATATGTTATATTAATTTATAAATTGTGTTATTGCATCTTTTTGTAATGAGAATGAACATGTATTTCACAATAAAAATAGTTGTGTTATAAATTACAATTGGACCAAACTATATCGGTCCGCTTCTCCCGCCAACTCAGAGGGAGAGTCAAAAAAGAATTGGCTTTAGTGACGGACAAAATCGTTGCTAAAGCATAAAAAAATCGATTTTTTATGTTTTAGCGAAGGTTTTGTTCGTCATTAAAACCGATTCATTTTTTGTTCGCCCTCTGGGTTCGCCGGAGAGAGCCGGCGCTACATGAAATGACACTCAGGTCCCTAACACTGGTGTACTTGTATGCACTTAGTTGTGTACAAACAAAAACTAAAAATAAAATTGTAGAGCTTATATTTTACCCATACAAACGATCTATTATTGTCTATTGATATAACTTTCCAGCACACGACAATGTCGTAGTATGTTTCCTCTCCTTGAACATCAAAATCCCAAGACTTAAAGACGTGGAACCCACACTGATAGACCAAGACAGGATATTTATTTAGGAGGGTCTAAATATTACTACGAGATTATAAATAATTTTAGTGTAATGTTATAAATAAATCAAATCATTCGGGCTTGACTATAAATAATATAAACGAGACTTGAATTCGTTAATAATATGATTCAAATTTAAATATACAAAATAATTCGAATAAAAATATGGATAGAATATGAGTAATGTTATATTCGACTCGTTTAAGATTTAAATTACTCAAATTCTAGATTGTGATTCGATGCATACTCGATTGATACAAATTTGATTAGATACTCGATATATTCTCTTATAAAATATATAAATTTTAATCAAATTAGGATAATTAATTATTATTATTTTGTTTGTTTTTAATTTTAATTGTGATTTTATATTTGTACAATGTAATAGTAAATATATTTTCTCATTTCTAAGTAAAACAACAAATTAAATTTATAATTGTATTTATTATAAAGCTAGTTATTATGTGGATACTCGAATTAGAGCTTGAATTTGAAGATCGCGAGTAGTTTAAAATATAATTCGATTCGAGTCGGATCAAATTCTATAAATGAATATTCGAGTCGAGTCGAATCTAAGTAGACTTTTTCAAATACAATTCGAATTCAAGTCAAATCCGAGTATGAATTTAATGTTTTGAGACAAATTCGAGCAGTTTTCTATTCAATTCGATCCGATTCGTTTACACCCTTAATTTAGTGGGGGTTAGGAGCAGCGCCCCCTAATTGAATATTTTGAATTTAGATCATCTCTATTACATATATATATATTTTAAATTTTATTCAATACATTATATTTTTATATTTGTAAATAGTATAATTAAAATCAACACTGATTAAATAATTTATTATATTGAATAACAAAATTGTTCTAAAAATGAAAATAATCCGATATTTTTTGACCATTTGATGAACATATGATTTTTTTCATCAAAATTTTAATGGTTGAAAACTTTTGAAAATTTGAAACGGTGAACATATTTTTTATAATTCTAATTTTTATATGATTAATCTTAATATCATCAACATATTTTGATCATTACATACAAAATTATTAAGATTAAATAATTAGTGTATTGGATAAAATTAGAGGGAAAGTGTAATGGAGTAGAGTCAAATCCAATTTTTTTGAATAATTTTGTGCTTTTCAGTTGCATATATAACATTCGTGGTTGGCTATAATGTTAATATAATAAATAATAATATTATATATATATATATTTACATAGACATTATTCTGTACAAATTTATTTATAAATATTTAATTTCTTAATTGTTTTAAAAAATAATATAAATTAGATTGTTAGTTATTTTATGAAGATTAGAAAAAAGATGCATATATATAGAGGAGGCTTCATATATATGAGATTGGGAAAGTTAATTTTTTTTAAATTTAATATTATATATTAAAAAGTTTATAAAATTTAAGTGAAATTAATTTTTTATATTACATTTTTTTAATTTATTTAAAATTTATCATATATTATAATTTTTTTTCATCGACACTGACCCCGATGAGGCTTCATCCCTGTGAACACTTGCATGCCTACCACGTGTCTATTTTCTTAAAACGTAGTAGAGGATAATGATTTTTCGCCTTTCTTCAGGTGTTTAGACTAAACCAGCAAATATACAGAGGGGTCTACTCTGGAGAGAGGAGAAAGAGAGGAGAGAGAAAGTGAGGTCTCAACAGCCAATCTCACGCTACTATTGGCCGAAACCGATTTGAATTGCTTTGTTTTGTTCTTTATCCTTGTTTATTTTAGGGTTTTTGCCAATCTATTATTACAATCGATTCGGTGCTTTTGGTTTCAATCACCGGTGAGTTTTACCGTTTGGTCTTATTTTTCTTCTAATTTGCTAATCTTTATTAAGAATTGGCCGAAAATATAATAGGACTATAATAATAATAATAATTATTATTATTTTTGTGTGCGATGGGGTTATTACTTAAATTTTGATGTGAAATGATATATATGTTTTACGTTAACTGAGATGAGATTTGAATTCATGATTATACATACAGATATTCATATATGTTTTTTGTGTTTTTTTTAATTGTGATGTACGGTAGTCTATTGTAATCTATTGGCTGTTTATTTCTCTATTTTATAAATTTGAGTGAATTTTAAAGAGGTTATAATGAATGTTTAGGGATTATTGCTTCTGTTTCTAAGTAATAATTATGCAGAAAAAGATTGAATATGCCAACCCTTCCTTTTTCATCTCTCTAAGTCAAATCTTCTCTGTTTCCCATCTCTCATATTGATTGACTCAAACCTTCTCGATTTTCCCGTTTTAATTAAGCTTCTTTTTAACGGATTTGATGCAATCTCCTAACTACCTTACTCAATACTCATACAGACATTAGCACAATCATACTTGCCAAAAACGCTAGCATGGTACACTCCTGTACTAGAACATCAAATTTGTGATTCAAATTTTCTTCTTCTTATTACTTCTTAAACGTTTATTGCACAAGCATGATTGCAATTTATAAATTAGCAATAATGCTCTTATATAACCCCTTTGGGGAATACAACCAATGGCTAACATCAAAACTAATGGAAGGTTTCATTAGAAACTCTAATATATAAGATATCCCCAATTTAGGTTTAGTACATCCCAATAGAGGATGACCATACTTGTTCAATTTATATCTCTCAACTTAGATGCCATGAGGCGGGCCTTGGAAAGTTTTAACATAAGCAATAGGGATTCACATATCTTCCTGACGTAGAGCACGCAGGGCTTTGAACCCAAATACATTCATGTTAGTAACAGAACCTTCTTCAAAAAGGTCTAATGGTACATAAGCAATAAATTGAGGTTATTCTCCAGCAACGGGGCTCGATTTTGGAGCATCGCCTTTTGTAACGATCAAGGCTGGTAAGTCTATCGGTCCACACAGTTGTCCATGTACCAGTAAATTAGATTTTAGAGAATGCTAAATAATGTAGCTAAATGGGCACCTTGTGGGTATCAAGTAAGCAAGGACATGATGTAATCTAATATCTTATTAGAAAGTTATTCCCACGTTGTGAGTATTTCATACCAACTAAGCGTTTCTTCTAAACCTAATCTTATCGTATTCCTTACAATATAAATGATATCTTACGTTTTTAATTTTGTTTCACGTATCATATTGAACCACAATCTAGGTAACATAGATCACGTTATAGGTTAAAAAGGGTAACATTGATCACGATTTAGTCATGAACATGTACATATTAACTCTACAATTTTGTTCAGAAACTATAAGAAATATACTTCATTATAATTGAGTGCAAGAGACGGCTTTGGTTTTGTGTTTACATATTCATACCAATTTCAACTTTGTATTATTTTGAAGTAATATGCAATATTTTTTAAAACTTTTGCCCACATTAAAAGATTAAAAAGTAGAGGAACTTATTAATTTTAGAAAAACAAGAGGTGTAATTAAGCTGAAAATTGATTTGTATAAGAGATGCCAAAAAGCATGAATTTGTGCCGCACATATATGGGCAATGTTCTAAAAGGCGGCCGGCTGGGGGGCGCCTAGGGGGCCTAGGCGGAATTTTTTATTTTAAGCCAATTTTAATATTAGGTTAGAACGTCAAATGATGCATCATCATCTGGCATATGTTGGTTTTCTCTATTTTTATGTTGGTAGTAGTCTTTGCTAGTTTACTTGTGCAGGTTCACATAATGCTCTTTTTAAGACCTAGAGTATCTGAGGCACACGATAGTACATTTATGAATTATGAATTTGAGTTAGATTTGGAATGTTCTGGTAGTGAGAAAGTTTGAGCATTTTTTATGCTCAAAAAATTCCTTTCTAACTTTCTATTAAGAAAATTGAAGTTTGGGTTTTATGAAATTTTGAATTATGTATAGTAAATGGTCTACTTTGTTGAATGAAACTTTTTTAACTTTTCTGATTTTTTAAATTTGGTACTTGACATTGTTTGTTTATATGGTCTGAAGTTATTTCAGGAAATAATACTCCATCAGTTCCAATATATAAGATTTTGGTTGACTTTTTGAAGTCAATACGAAAATTATAATTGATGTGATCCATTTAACTTTTGAAAACAGTAAATCTTGTAACTAGTAGTGATATTTAGATAGTTTACCATTTTCACAATTTTGTTGTCTAAAACTAAATTAATTTATATCAATTTTGAATTTGAAAATATCTGAAATTGATTTTTAAAAGTCAATGTTGATCCTATAATTTGGAACGGAGGAGTGTTTATGAAGTTCTGATTTTGCAAACATTTTTTTTTTGTGTTTCATGATTATGATGATAACTTTTAACATATTTTATAAAAGAATAATCGAATATATTTAGCTATTACTAAATTGAACCCTACCAAATCTTACATGGTAACACAGACAAAACTTGTATTTTCCAGATTGATTGTCATCAAGTATTGAAAGTGCTATAATTAATTCTAAAAGAATGATTTTGTGATTGTTCAGATTGTGACACTGGAGTAACTCATCTCTGTTAGCTCATGAAAGACAATTGTGTTTGGTCGGCTAGCTTCACATAATCTAGGGTCCTGAAATGAGGTCATTGAATGTCCTTCTGGTCTGGTAGATCATTTTTCATTCAACGATAATGGAGAGCAGCGAAAGGTAGTTCTGCTCTTTAGCATTTACATGATTATAGACTGAAGTCATGAAGGTTCATTTTAAATGTGCTTTCATGTAGTTGATGTTGTTTTAATTCATGTGAAGTTAATACGTTTCAGGAGTAGAGAGAACATCTTTTCAAATGGAGATGTCTATTTCGGTAATTTTAATGGTATGCTCCCCCATGGCCACGGTAAATATACTTGGTCCGATGGAACAGTTTATGATGGTGACTGGGAAGAAGGAAAAATGACTGGGAAAGGAAAGGTTTTTTGGACATCAGGAGCAACATATGATGGTGATTTTTCGGGGGGTTATCTTGATGGTTTTGGCACTTTTACTGGTTCGAATGGGTCTGTATACAGAGGCTCATGGAGGCTGAACATTCAGCATGGGACTGGAAAGAAACAGTATGAAAATTCAGATTTCTATGAAGGTTCGTGGAAAGAGGGAGTACATGAAGGCAGCGGCAAGTATGCTTGGAGTAATGGCAACATGTATATTGGAACTTGGAAAGCTGGGAAAATGTGTGGTAGAGGGGTTATGAAATGGTCAAATGGTGATTTTTTTGATGGCTTTTGGGTCAACGGGTTAAGACATGGGTCAGGATTTTACAGGTTTGCAGATGGAGGTTATTATTTTGGGACATGGACCAAAGGCCTGAAGGATGGACAAGGAGCGTTCTATCCTGTAGGGAGCAAACGTCCATCTCTAACAAAGTGGTGTAGCTTTGACTTGCACAAGGACAAAAGGGAGGGGTTCGTGTCTCATAGTTCATCAATGAATTCAGAGAAATGCAGGATTATGAAACCTAGTGTTAAACGCAGTCTTTCTGAGAAAATGTCATTGAATAGATTTTTTAAAGGTTCAGGTAGTATATCACATAAGAAACTCTTATTGTTGGAAGAAGATTGGAGCCATAGTGATTCTGTTAGAGAGATTGCATCTTGTGACATGTCCTGCATGTTATCTCATACCTCTGATGAAGGTCAAAGTGAGGTGGAGGATAATGGTTCTGTAGTTTATGAAAGGGAATACATGCAAGGGGTTATGATCAAAGAAAGGACTGTGAGTAGTGCTGGACTTTCTAACAAAAGTAAACACCAGTTTAAGGCAAAGGAATCAAAAAAGAAATCACGTGGGAACATATTTGAAGGCCATAAAAGTTATTATTTGATGCTCAATCTACAACTTGGCATTAGGTAAAAAATAATTAAATATGAAAATGGTTTCCTACTATTGCTAATATATAGTCTTACTTTTCTGAGTTGAGTATTTATTTATTTTTCCTTACCTTCTTATGCTAGAATATCGCATTTTATTATCTCATATGGTGTTCACAGGTACACTGTTGGAAAGATTACACCAGTGCCTATGCGTGACGTGCGGTCATCTGATTTTGGAGAACGAGCTAGAATAAGAATGTATTTTCCCAGAAAGGGCTCCCAGTTTACCCCACCACACTATTCTTTAGATTTCCACTGGATAGATTACTGCCCTATGGTATTCCGGTATGGATTATTAGAATGGTACATGTGTGTTTAGACATATGTGACTTATATCTTCATGACTTGGCGTCAACATTTTATTGGAGTTGCTTATCATACCAGAGATATATTTTTTATTAGGGGCTTTTAACTTTTTGATGCAAGTGATGAATGATTGCAGTTGTCTTCTTTTCTCTCTATCTCTCTTCATTGTTTTTGTTTTGTAACTTACGAACTTTTACTTTCCAATTTTCAGGAATTTAAGGGAGATGTTCAAGCTAGATGCTGCTGATTACATGATGTCAATCTGTGGTGATGATGGTCTGAGAGAGCTTTCTTCTCCCGGGAAAAGTGGCAGCATTTTCTATCTTTCTCTCGATGATAGATTTGTTATCAAAACTTTAAGAAGATCTGAACTGAAGGTTTGAACATAAAAAACATATCAAAAACTTTATTTTTGAATAGTGTTTTTACTTATGTACACTCTTAAGAGTCGCACTCAGTATCTGATCCCTGTGCCAGGTCCATGCAACTGCTGGCACCTATTAAACATTTCTACTCTAGATTCTTGGCATTAGCTTTACTAAACTTGAATGCGAAGCTTATATCTCTCTCAGATGATGTTTTCTAAAACATAGAATCTTGTCGATTTGGATTCTCACAAACCATTTATCCTTAATCAGTTTGCCGCTGGTAACTATCAGATTAAATGAATGGTTCCTTGAGGACTTGCTCTCTAACCAAATGAGGCTGGTTCTTGATAAGCATTGTTAGATTCAAAGAAATAAGAACAATAAGGTTGTAAGACCGAGGGATTAACTTTTCTTGAAGGATAGTTGGAATACTTTTCTCGAAGAATAGTTGTAATCCTTTTTCAATGAAATTGCCTACCAAGAACAGAATCTTTCAAGAGTAATAATTGGTCAGTGGTTAGTCTTTCTGGAAATATAGCTGTAATACTTTTACTCCTGGAAGTCATCTATCAAAAAAAGAAAACACAAATACTTCTTCCAGAAATGGCATCAAAAACTTTATGAGAATGGGAAAAATATAAAATCCTATACAAAGTGGGTTTGTTTCTATATTCCAATACTTTAGGTATTAAGTTTTTTTTTTGTTTTTTTTATTTAGGTTTTACTCAAGATGCTTCCTAGCTATTACAATCATGTAAAAGAGCATGAAAACACCCTTATAACAAAGTTTTTCGGAGTCCACCAGATAGCATGGAAAGGTGGAAAAAAGGTATTTGCTTGTTCTATTGCCCTTGTTTTCTTGTGTGCATGAGACATGAGTGTGTTACTTGTGGTTTGTTAAGATTATTTATTCAATTTACTTTCAGGTACGCTTTGTTGTCATGGGGAATATGTTCTGCACTGAATTGCGAATACATCGTCGTTATGATCTGAAGGGTTCATATCAAGGAAGAATTACAAATAAAGATGAGATTGCAGAGGGTACCACATTGAAAGACCTTGATTTGTCCTATGAATTCCACATGGACAAATTATTGCGCGAGTCACTTTTTGAGTAAGTTTCTTATTTGTAATCTTATCAACCATTTCATCCCTCCAAGATGTTATTTGATCTAACAAATAAATAGAAACTCTGAACTCAAATTGGAACTTATGGTCTTGAAATACTTTATTTTGTTTTGATATTGTATAGCAAGATTAATTTTTTTCTGTTTACAGATGGCTAAATATTCATCTAGCTACTGGAATGTGGCTAAACAGCATAAACTCTTCAAATGAGTTCTATTAGAATCAAACTATTATACTAATTTTTAAAATGGAACATGCATAATTTTAATATGTAATGTTCAATCTCATACAAAATGGCTGAAGTGCTTGGATACATAGTTTTACTTTGGCATACTTCCCTGTTTTCATTCCTGGAGTGCGGTAATGTTTTAAATATTCAGCACAGTGACTTATCTGAAAATTACAACACCTTATGAAAATATGTCTTCATGTTCAAATATAGAACCACGTCCAACAGAAAAGACCTCTGTACAGAGTAGTGAAGTTAAATTTTGAATGTTTAGTCCACTGACGATGATAATGGTATTTCTTGTGAGCAAGAAAACATAAATGTTAGCTCTCTTGGAGCTACCAAGAACTAACTATCCATTTCCATACGTATTAGTCCTTCCATAAGGCCAAACAGATTCCCGTGGAAGATTAACCAACGATGATAGGGAGCTGGAGGTAGGGGAGAAACTACGATACAGCCAATAGTTATCTGGAAATCATTTTATTTTGAGGGCAATTATGATGCTTGTCTTTCCTCGTAGGCATTTAGTCTCTTTTTATCTCAATGATATGGTGTTCGCTAATAAAAAATTATATGCTGTCATCTCTCTATCCTGGATTCTTAGATTTTTCTGTGTTAATATATGATGTCATAGTTGCTAGTTTCTCACCTTCTGTTTCTGTGCCAAACATCCGCATAGCTTGCATTGCACGTCTAAACAAAAGCCAATTAGTTGAAGAGAGTGATTATGACCTCATTCTAACCTTAAACTTAAATCTGAAGCAAACCCCTTAATGTTTTGAAGCATAATTTAATAACGAAATTTTCACTTTAACTTCTTGATTTGCTGAAGAACTCAAAACATTTCAAGTTAATCTGAATGAAAGGAAGATAGCAATGATATCAAATTTGAGCTTCCAAAGTGACATAAACACAGAAAATCTGATTTAACTGGTGGAACCAACTTGAAAAGTTTCCACCTGACACTAAAAATTTTGGTGGTAAATTGTGGAAATAACATTTCTATCACAGACTGCTTAAATAGGCTGAACAGATTTTTTTTTGTTTGCACACTATAAAGGAAATGAAAGAAGCATGTCTCCTCAATGCATTTTTAATTTTTACCTTTCTATATCAATATCATATCAGACTGGTGAAGGCCACATCTCCTTCAGACCTCACTCTACCACTCCAGGCCATCCACAACCAAATAAAGCTGGAAAAGAGGGAAAACAAGATATTGAATATATATATATATATATATATATATATATAAATAATATTGAAAACATATAAAACTTGAACTTATATTAAGATTTGATAAGTTTACGCCGTGCTGGTACTTTTATGATCCTTTTCTGGATTGCTATATCTTCTTATTTGTAGTTTACTTCTAAATCTTGACGAACCAATTTCTAGTTCATGTCTAATATATGTATATGAATTAAGAATTTCATTAAGCATGCCAATCACCATGTACTTAAGTCTATCCACAGTTTAATTTCATGCAGAATTTTTTTGGTCCTCTGCTCTTGTGCAGACAAATCTCTCTTGATTGCATGTTCCTAGAATCTCAACAAATAATTGATTACAGCCTTCTACTGGGAGTACATTTTCGAGCTCCCGAGCATCTGAGAGCCATCTTAGAACAGCCTGCCTCGTCACACGAGTCTGAAAGTATATCTTTTGGTGATGGTAAATGTCCCTTTCGAACATCTTTTACTTGAGCCTTCTACTGTAGTTGTTTCTGCTCTTCCCTGAAGGATTTTGTGACTTTGTTATTTCCTTTGTTGGAATGTTTGTGGTGGATCTTCACCTTTACCCATTGATTTCTGTTGCCTAATAGATTTTTTGTTTGATTATTCCTACTGCTTCATAGCTGGTAAAGGCTGTGCCCTGCCTTGTTTTTATCTTTGTAGAAAAGTGTAGCTCAATTTACTCTTTGGAACTATTAATGATATGTGAATGCGTTTCTGTAGAGACTTTTATCTTTACGAAGGGAAGGGTAAAGTTGGAGGATTGAAAGCTTCAGCTTGTATTACCAAATTAATTGAGCCATGCAACCTCAAAGGATTATGCGGGACTGTTTAAAATGGATCTTTATCTCATATAGACATGCATTCTATGTATATTAGTTGACTTCATGAATCCTTGTCTATAACTCTATGACAGCAAAAGAACTAAAACAGTTCATGTAGGCGAGATCCTGTTTATTTTATTTTTCTGGTAAATGGGACTTGAGGAAGAGTTCGAATTGGAAAAGTTTCTTTACTGCTTTTATCTTATGGTTTTTCTACACCATCTATCTTGTTATGCATCTTTGTTATCTTTTGATGATTGGCTTGTAAAGTACTTCTCTTTTTTTGGGAAGAAATATGCATGAAGTATATAGAATTTGACATATATATAGACTACTCATTCACATGTCCTTGTTAATCGTTTCACCTTCATCTCACAACCCAATATTTTAAAAAATATATATGGCCTACTCTTCGAGTCTCTTTAGTTAAATATGTCATGCTTCCATGCACGTGTTTGATCTTTAAGGAAACAAAATTTTTGTTTTCCTTCCTCCTATATAATCTAGTTATTTCTTCGCAACTTCTTGTAATACTTCTCTTGGTGCAATCTCTCAAGGTGAATTATTGATTCCTCCGAAGGGTCTTCTCCTTGTTACCCATGAACCCAACTTTGTCAGCACTACGCCAGGTCCTCACATTAGAGGAAATACTTTGAGAGCATTTTCTTTAGGTCAGAAGGAGGTGGATCTTCTTCTGCCTGGCACTGGAAGGTATTTTTTACTTGTTTTGAATATTTTTATTTATATAGACTGTCAATTTTATTTTATTTTTAAATGAAAAGTTATTGTAAAGAATAACTGTCGATATATTTTGGATATTATTGCTCTCCCATTTAAGTATGCTGAATGGAAATCTCAATGCCTTTATAATAAACCCATAAAATTAAATAGCGGTTCCAGCCGCCATTGCGGTGCTTGTAGTGAAGCAGGGCAAGTTAGACTTTGTGCGACAGTTGTGGACACTGGAAACATGATATTTAAATTCACCTATCTCCTTAAATTCAACTCAACGTACTATTTTAACTCAGGATTGTTTGTGTTTGAGTTTTTAATAAACTTTAGTTGCTATTATTCAATCAAATACGTAGTTTTAGCACCTTTTGTACAATTTTCTTCCTTCCAAGTCTTTTTAAGTCACTAATTTTCATTTAGGAACAATTAGACCTCAAAATGTAATCAGTGACACAAAGATATACTAAGAATTTTTTTTAAAAAAACATATGCTTCACCCGAGACTGCCACCATAACAGTAGCCACGAGCATTATTTTAAATTATGACAGACCTCACAAACCATTACTTGAGAAACATACATCTATGTTTTTGGTGAGATGTGTTCATTCTGGTACTATTGAGATCCATTAACCGAATGCCATGAGAATTTAATATTAGGAGCTTTGAACTGTAGCCTTGCCAAGTTCATGCATGTTTAGCTTCAGATGGACTTTTGTTTCTAGATTAGTGTTCCCGTGGTTAAGGTAAATAAACTTTGAAGTTTAGTTTCATTCATTTTTGCCATTGTACCTCCTCCTCTATTTTAGGGAACTTTGCCTAAATTCTTACGTGTTGAGTATAAAGAATTCTTTTCGATAATCCAAATTATCTTTCTTGTATAGGATGGCCATATTTTTACATTCTTTGAGTGTCCCTGGCTTGTACAATATCACATTGTTGAAAGTCTTTGCTCCAAATTAACAAAGAGCTGCAGTTAGCTTTCCCTTAGTTTGCTGTCGTAAATGATTTTTTTTCTTCTATCCATAATTATTTATTTATCTGGCAAAGCATATTCATTTCACATTTAATTTGGGAAAGAGTGATAATTTACCTAGTTTATTGACGAAACAATATCTTACTTCAGGTTACGGGTTCAATTAGGCGTAAACATGCCAGCTCAGGCTAATCACAGGCTTCTAACGAATGATATGGATTCAGATGAAGTTGAACTTTTTGAGGTTTACGACGTGGTTCTCTATCTTGGCATAATCGATATATTGCAGGACTACAACCTGAAAAAGAAATTAGAGCATACGTATAAATCATTGCGTTTTGACCCTATGTCGATATCTGCAGTTGAACCACAACTATATTCAAAACGTTTCATAAATTTTCTGGAAAGAGTATTCCCTGTTGAACCCTGATGGCAAGTAAGAGCTCTGTTTCTTTATCTCCCTTGTATATAATGTTTTGTAGGGTTTTGTTGTTTTTCGGTGCAAATTAAGGAGGCCATTAAGGGGTAAAAGATTAATAAGAAATAGATTCATAACAATTAACTTCTAGCAATGCTATCTATTGCTAGGATTTCAACAGGAGGTCTTTTGTTTGCATTCTCAAATGCTCTGAGGTTTTTATTGTAAATTCATAATATCATCATAATATAATGCATGCAAATTTCTTTTCATTGGTATAAAATTTCTTTTTATTTGTATACTACAGTTGGATGCTTGAGTTGCTATATATCTATGTGTGTGTTTTTATGAACACTAGCATCAGGTGGTACACGCAATTACGTGGGGGTAAAATAAGAATTTTATAAAATTTAAAAACATCCATGGGTGAGGAAAACAGTTTTATATAATAAGAGATTTCTTAAAGCAGATATTTATTTGAAAAATATAGCCATAGAATTAAATCATGAACGAGAATAGAAGAGAAATATTTTCTTAGTTATGGTCGTTAAATTTGAGACATTTTTAAATTTAAAATTGAGATAATTCATTAAAAATTATAAAATAATAAAATTTATAATAAGTAATATTTTTTATTTAGTTTCAATATTCATCATTACATATGAGGATTAAAATTAAAATAATTTATGTTAATCTTGAGTTTAAAAATATCTTAAGTTCACTTTAAAAAGTCAACAATAATTAAATAATATGAAATTGGTATATTGAGATAGAAAAATTCTATGCGGACATGATAATTGGACACAAGTGCTTTACAATTTTATTTATTTGTATTTTGACCTTCAATTGGGGGTAAAAATATAAATAGGTGAAATTTTAAAATACTCATATTTAATTTTCATGTCTAATTATTATGTCCGCATAAAAAAATATAAATGGTAAATTTTAAAATACTTGTCTAATTTTCAAAATAATTCAAAATGCTTAAAAAATACCCTTTTATTCCATCATAATAGACTTTTTAGAGAAAAAAATGTATTCCAATTTATTTGTCATTTATAATTTTGTAGGATAATAATTATTTACTTTTTTATATTAACCCTAACTTCGTCTCATTGTCCAAAAAATTCTTTCTTTTATTGGTAGTTTTCAACTTCCTTTTACACAAATTTAACTATTAAATGATAGTATTAATTAAATGACTTTTATTAATTCATATGCATGAAACTAAAACGGATGTTAATTATTTTGAAATGAAAGTACCAGACACTTTAAGATGTATGGAGTAATTAATAATAATTAAGCTTTCTGAAAAACTATATATGTATAGATAATTAATTTTATTTGACAAAAAAAATTATTAATTCAGTTCTTGGCTAAATACAATTAAAAAAGTTAATTATTGTTTAATTTGTTTTGAGTATATATGTTTTACAAATAAAAACAAAAAATTGAAAAGCAAGTACTCTGACAACTGAAAACAAAAAAAGTACTTCTCTCTCTCCCTCTCTCCCTCTCTCTGATGTGAAGTTTAAGTTGAATGCATGCATATGCATGGAATCTTTTATAGATTTAATTGAATAATCAACCACATCGAAAAGAGTTTATCAGCTTCAGTGCGAAGTTACTCAATTAAATGCTAGCTTAATTCCAAACTCCAACAACTTCTTTAATTGTTAAAGCAAATATACCCTCTCTCTCTCTCTATATATATATATATATATATATATATATAGAGAGAGAGAGAGAGAGAGAGAGTTATAGACATACAGTTTACATTTGCATTCCATATACATAAATCCATTTATGTATGTAAATGAACGAGTACACAACATTCATGAGATAAATTAATGGCAAAATGAAACATAACTACTCCTGCCATCTATCTAGCTACATCATCATCACTATATAATTAATTGCTTCGATATTTAAAAACAAGATAGATATAGATATAGATACAGATATAGATGGTCATGCATCACTATTCACTTGAGCAGACATGCACCAATGGCTAACTTGTACGTTGCACAGATGCCCTTTCCAGTTGAATGACAGTGTTTTCCCCGCTGTACCTAATTTCATCATTAATGTATATACATATATATATATATATATGCATTAGGGTTTTAATCTTTTTTCTTTTCATTGTATCACCGATGAACACGAGTTAAGTCGAACTGGACCGTGCATGTACATATAACATCTTAAAATTTTCTATTAAATTAAAGTATTAATTATTTATTATTTGCAACGATAATTAATTTTTAGGTGATCAATATGTAGTGGGAGAATAGATTATTCAACTGTAGTTCTTGAAATTAAGTGCATTATTTCGGATTTTAGGTCATGTACGTACAAATGATTTTGGGCATCAAAATTCACAGAAATGACCAGCTCACAAAAACACATACATAATAAATACTCCTTAATTCCCTCGCAACTACTACCTCAGTTCCTAAAAGATTGTCGTTTAAGGTTTTGACACATGAATTAAAAAAATTATTTAATACTAGTAAAATTTATTTGAAATTCTATCACTACCCCTTTATGAAAAATTGAAAACTATTAATACAAGGGAGAGAATTTATTGGGACAATGAGAGAAGATAGGGGTAATATAGGAAAGTAAATAATTTATTCTTCTAGAGAGTTGTAAACGACAAACATTTTAAAAAAAAAAAATTCTTCTAAAACGATAATCTTTTAGAAACGGAGGGAGTAGTTAATTTAGTCCAAAAATGGATATCATTAACTCTTACAAAAATCAAAATGGAAAATAGCAATATATAATCGCTATAAATAAAGAAAAACTAATTAACATTAATTGATTTAATGGGATCCATGGTCCCGTATGTCTACGCAATTCAATATTCAAATCAAACATGGTGGATAGCAATTATAATATAATCACTGAATGAAATTAACATGCAATTCACTTTAAAACTTTCCTTAAATTCATGTGTACAACAAGTGTAACATTAATTCTTTGGGAGGGATGGAAGTAGTATGTACATATTTGTATACATAATACATATATATATATATATATATATATATATATATATATATATAAAGCAATTTAATAGTGATTTAGAAGTTCTAGATACATTTATTAGTTATATGATATCAATTAATTGGGATATATTGTTCGTCTCACAGATAAATGTATGTACAGTAAGGGAGTTAATTTTTGCTTATTGAAGTGAGCTATATATATATATATATATATATATATATGTAGTGTGTATATATCAAAAAACAAAGAAATTAAAGAAAAGAAAAGAAGTGAGCTATGTAGTTAGCTATATAGATAGCTATATGATTGACAGTTTTTACCCGTTTGAAGAAATATAGGGAGGGAGAGGGGTAAAAACAAAAGGCTGAGGCTAATATATAGCTATCTAGAAAAAGTATATATATATATATATGGATGTATGGATGTTAATATATTCACAAGCCCCAGTTGCCCTGAAATCTAGACTCTGATCAAATTTAAGACTTAAAAGACATTCTTTTCAAATTAATTAATTGGGTTTAACTACTTCAAGATAATTCAAGTACCCATTCAAGAAAATCTATATTTACCCAAAAAAAAGATGAAACTTAATTTGGAAAGAAAAGACCATAAACTTTATAAGCTAAAAGTACAAACTTTAATGTCAACGTATGAAATGATGATGCACCTTTTACAGAAAAGATCTAAACTTTAGTAGATCAGAACTCAAAAAAAAAAGAAGTCAAATTGGAATTTAGGTTTGTTGTAAAAACATGCATTGTGTTTTTTGAATTGTGAAAGAGGGTTATATATGTACACGTATCTAAGAACCCTTAACATCATAACATATATATATATATATATATATATATATATATATATATATGATTCAAAGAGATAGCAGATACAATATATATATATATATATATATATATATATATATATATATCTTCTCTATTTTACTCTCACACACAAAAAACACACACAATATATATATATAGATCTATCACACACAAAAGAATTAAAGAAAAAACATGCATGTGTTTGTGTTTTTGAATTGTGAAATTAAGAGGGTTTATATAATATAATACATATATGTGAGATTAACCCTTGACATATTTTTTCAAAGAGCCAGATGATAATATATTTCATCTAGATCTCACACAAAAACAAATACACAGAAACAGAAGAAAAAAAAAATATATATATAAGGATATATAGTGAAGGCTGCGGGGAGATATATGAAACAATTAAATGGTTGGTTTGAGAGGAATGAAGCCTGGTCCGATACCCTCACTTTTTGTTTTAATTTCCCGGCCGGCCGGATCCATTCCTTTATAAGTGAGGATGGGATCAAAAAGTGTTTGCGTCGAGCCAGCCAACATCCCCCACAAACCATTCTCATTTCAACCTTGTTTCTTAATTAGATCAGAGCGATTTGGCCAAAATATATATATATATAGAAGAGAGAATATTGGGATATATAGATTGATATATAGGGCTTGATGGTGGTGGGGTGCATATACTACTCCATAATATTGGAGGCTAGGCTTACGATTATTTATATAGGTGGTGAAAGACGCATGAATTGAGAATCAGCTACCTAGGGTTTATTATTGGTTAATTAATTAATTATAACACAATTAAAACCCTAGCTCATTCATTTCATTACTTTTTAACATTATTCTCCCAAAATATATATATCTACTCAAAACTCCTTCACTCTCAAAAATAAGTCTCATTCTTTTTTCTTTTATTTTTTGTTTAAAAAAATAGAGTTTTATTCTCTTGACGTATATTAATATTACAGTTTTATTATTATGTCAATATTAGAAGTAAATATAAACCAATATATATATATATATACTCAAATTAATTGTGTAAATTTTACAAATCAACTTATCATTGTGTAATTCATGTCCTTTTATTTATTCTATCCATAAATATTTTATTTTATTTTATTTTCTACTCAATTTTCAAATTAAAGACAAAGTAACAACATGACCTAAAATCTAGAAATATAAATAAAAATATATAAGTCCAGATTCCAAAAAGGCAATAGTAATGTATGGTTCCGTTTGGGCATTAGAAGAAGGAATTCTATTCTCATGCAAATAAGATTCCGGGTTGGCCGGGAACCGGTAATGTCGGGTTTTGTCAGCGGGAGCGGTGGACCGGGAAAACCCGCAGTTTGGATTTAGCCCGTTTAACGAGGGAGATGAACAATGAAATAAAAAAAACACTCATCGATTTAATCGCGAGGACGTTGACGATTCAATAGCCGGCGGTGGATTCCACGCGCAGGAAAACGAACGGCTGAGAATGGTCGCGCGCCAAGCGATCGTACGCCTGTGGTGCAGAGTTGAGCCAGGTGAGGGAATTAAATGCGGATGGGTCCCACGACGGAGGAGACAAGACAGCATTGATTTGTGTGAAGGAAAGGAAAGATGGTAAAGAGGTTGGGTTAGGTTAGGGTAGAAGATGGAGTAGATGGGAGGGAGGGGTTTTTGACCTTCTGTGGGGACTACTGTACAGGTAATGATGTCTTAATGATGAGTGACTATTTATATAAATATAGTCAGCTTCAGTAGTGTTATTTGAGGGATGGGAGCTCAACCGTTGGATCTGCATCTATGTGGATAAGATTACCTAAGTAGAGTTTGTGGTAGACCAGGAGTGTGAAGATGTAAAACAATCTTATTCACATGGATGTAGATTCAACGGTTGAACTCCCATCCTTTAAATAATATTATTTGAGAGATTCCTTATTTAAAAGGGACTGTTTATATATACATATTTTTTTGCCATCTTTTATTTATGTTGGGACAGAGAAAGTTGGACAGAATTGATTGAATTTGAATGAATGAATTCAATGTGTTTTTCATCTCTAGAGAGAGAAAGAGAGGAGAGAGAGTCTGACTCAATCTCTTAAACTCGGATTCCCTTTTTTGTCCCTAATTTACCGTAATAAGTAATGAGTAAGCGAGTCGAATCGGAACGAATAAAAAATTATTCGAATTTAAATTGAAATGATAAATTTGTACTCGAATTCGAATTGTATTTAAAAAATGGTCCTCTTACTAAGCGCACAGTTCAAGAGAATATTCTCTTGAACTGTGTGCATATTCCATTGATTGCTATATTTGCACTAAGTTCAAGGGAATATACACACAATTCAAGAGAATATTTTTTTGAACTGTGTGCTTAGCATGTGCCCTAAGAGCACATATTAAGAAATTTTTTTAAAAAAATTATACTCAGATTCGACTCTACTCGAATATTTACTACTCGAATTTGATCCGACTCGGCTCGAATTATAGTCAAACTACTCACGAACTTCAAATTCAAACTGGAATTCGAGTCTCTATATAATAACTAATTTTATAATAAATATAATTATAAATTAAATTTATTATTTTACTTAAAAATGAGAAAATATATTTACTATTACACTTTACAAATATAAAATTACATTTAAAATTAAAAACAAAACAAAACAATAATAATTAATTATTCTAATTTGATTTAAATTTATATATATTATAAGAGAATGTATCGAGCATCTAATTGAAACTGTATCAATCGAGTATGTATCGAATCATGATCAAGAATTCGAGTAGTTTGAATTTTAAACGAGTCGAGTATAACCTTACTCAGATTCTACTCATATTTTTATTCGAAATAATTTTAATGCTCAGATTTGGATCATATTAGTAATGAATCCGAGTTTCGCTCTTATTTTTTTCGAGTCGAGTCCGAATCGAGTAGCTCGTATACAGCCTTAATAATAATGATATTCTAATTCTAATTTGACAATTATTCCCTCCTTTCATTTAATTGTTCTTATTTTTTTTATATAAAAAAAAACTTTTTATGGCGTTTTATTTTTTCTAGCATGAAAACTTTTCAATCTATGAATCCCTCTTTTTTCAGTTTGAGATTTTCTCATTTTATGAAATATTTTGCTAGGTTTATGATCTCTCCGTGAATGAAGTTTAATTTATATTAGTCGGTGAAGACATATATCTAATGTTTTTCAGACTTGAACTAGTTATTGAATCAAAAAAAATTATTTGGTGGATGAGTTACTAGTTGAACCAGTGGTTGAACCGTAACTGAACCGATAACGTTATAAATATATATTATTAGTAATAAATAAAATTAAAAAAAATCTCGTTTTTTATGAACTAAAATATAATAAAATTGAGTTACAATATTACTAAAGTGGTTAATTTTTATAATAAAAAAAATTTGGTACAAAAAATATTAAAAATCAATTCACAGAATCAACTTAACCGGCTTTATTGATTGAATAATTGGTTCTACCGGTGGTCAACCGGTTCAATATGAGTTTTGATCAAAACTGAGTAATTGGTTTAATTGGGATCGGAGTGCCAAAAAAAACTGCCGATCCAGTCCAGGTTTCACAACCTTGCATATATTGAATGTGTGGAGTTATCATGACTGCCTTTTTTCATTGCTCGAGTTAAAGAACTATTCAAATTTGTTTAATTTTGTCTATTTTAAAAATATATATGTTCTCAAGTTTTAAATTTTAATTTTAAACTGAAGGAGATACACCTTGACTCATTATTTTTGTAATTCGATTCATTTATTAATGAAAATTATTCCCTTCTTATTCCATGGTTCTGTAAAGAGAGGGAGAGAGATAACATTTAAGGATATTGCAACTAGTTTTAGTATTTTGCTTTTGAGGGCTCTTAAGCGTTTAATTTTATTTTTGGTTAATGACTATACTCTGTAAATTGATATTCACCCACGAAGTACTTATTTGAATTAAAGATTATTCTTATACGTTTTGTCAAATTTTAATGTCTCCCTCCTCAAAAACATGTTTATAATTTTTTTATTTTATTAATTGTATACTGACAGTTTTAGATGATTTTATTTTTTTCAAATTATTTGACGCTTTATATAAGGAGAATTAGCCATAATCTTTCTAAAATAACCCTTGGTGAAAAATGTTACAGATGAGAGAGAGGGAGATTATGAGACAAGTATGGTAAAGGGTATTCTAGACAATTGATACTACCTCCATTCCATAATAACTGTCTTTTTTTTATAAAAAAATTTAAATTATTTAAATTCCTAGGAGAATAAATTATTTAAATTCCTATATCACCCCTAACTTTTCTCATTGTCCCAAAAAAAATTTCTCTTGTATTAATAGTTTTCAATTTACCATAAAGGGGAGTGATGGAATTTCCTACAAATTTTAATTCTTAAATGATAGTATTAAATGAGTTTCTTAATTCATGTGCATGAAGCTAAAAAGACAGTTATTATGGAATAAATGTAGTACTATATTTAATGTTATACAATCATTTTCTTAATTATTGTGCATAACTCTAAAACGTTATATATTATATTATGGGAGGGAGATATACATTGTATGTTATTTAAATGTTTTAGTTTTACAAATACCATTATTCAATGGAATTTCTTAGGGCACATGCTAAGCACACAGTTCGAGAGAATATTCCCTTGAATTGTATGCCTATTCTCTTGAATTTGGTGTAAATACAGAAATCAAGGGAATATGCACACAGTTCAAGAGAATATTTTTTTCAACTGTGTGCTTAGCATGTGCCCTAAGGGCACATGTTAAAAGGACCCTTATTCAATCCATCAAAAAATAGTTTTTTCCAACTAGTCTTTCTTAATCAATGTCATAAAGCCCAATTATCTACTCCTATTTTAAAAGAAGACATTTACTTTTGAAAAAGGAGTCCATAATAAATGAAGGAGGGGAAAATGCGAGTGAGCTGCAGCATCCAACTGGTTCCATCTTCTTCTACAAACAGAGAGCCCAGTGGACATATTAGAAATGGTAAAAGTGGACCCAAACCCATTCACCTCATTCTAGAAATGGACTTGTTTTAAGCTATGCATAGAAAATGATTTTTGTAAATTACTAACGATTCTAAATTCTCGTGAATTTTGAGAGTGTTTGATAAAATTGAATAAAATAATTTTGAATGTTTAAATAATCTGAATGAACTAAATGAATAATAATTTTGAATACTAAATGAAAAAAATTGTTTGCTAATTGACATATCTGAAACATCTGAATAACAATTTTTTATTATTTACCCCTTTGAAAAAATTCAAATTTATTATAAATTTATTTAATATTACTTAATATTGTAAAAAAAATAATTAAATATAAAATACTTAATTCAGTAATCATTCAACAAAAAAAATTACATTCGGCCATTAAGCCTAAAAATCTGACCGATTCAACCATTTGGACTATTTTTATTCAAAATAAACGTCCTGAATGACTGACCAATTCAACCATTCAGCTCTAAACAAACACTCTCTTTGTCTAGAGTTTTCAACACAAGTTGATCCTAGGAAGGTTCAGTTAATGTTACAAAAAAGAATCCATGGAATCAAAACATGTAAAGAAGCAAGCCAAACAACTTGTGAATATTATACCACCAAGAACTGGTTTTTGCATCCAACTTGTCAAGATTACAACACCGGGATGATCAGAGATAACCACAATATATTTATATAATGAAAAAAACCCAAAACCAGGGCATCATAGATCTTGGATCATTTCAAACCTAATGCAAACGACAACTTTGGCCGCGATTTGTTCTTGCCCAGCAACTTCATCTGGTTTACCTTTTCCTCCTCCTCTTGTTGTTTCTTCCTTCGCAAAGCCTCTTCTTTTTGTCTTTGAAGCTCTTCCAACTCCCTGTAACGCTCTTCCTCCCTCCGTTGCTGCTCTAACGCTTCCCTTCTCTGAGCTTCTTCAACCCTCCTGCGGTTCTCTTCAATCATCTTTTCCAGCTCTTCTTTTTCTTTCCGAGTTTTTTCCTGTACGTACACAGAAACAAGTTACGGTCCTTGCATGACATGAAAACACATGAATGGCAGCCATCACAATTTTCAAACTCCAAGAAACTAAAGTGATGTCAACGCATCAAAACAGGAACAAATATTTTGCTATTCATAAAAATTGAAGTTTGATGGTAAGTGGCTGCAAAAGTACCAAAATACTTGCCTCTTTCTGTCTAGCCTCAATAACAGCAGCTTCCTTCTCTTTCTCAAGTTGAGCTGCAACCTCATCAAGAAGTTTCTTTCGACCCTCTGCCAATCGCCTCTGTATTTCCATCTTGACCTCCTCAGAGTTTAAGCTTTCTTCAACTTTCTTCCGTATTGCCGTCTCCACTCTCTTTGTAGTTTCTTCTTCTAGCAATTTCAACTCTGCCTCCTGTTGACGCCTGATGGAACAAAAGCAAAGTTAAGCAGGAAAAAACCACGAAGGCAAGGTGGGAAAACAATACATTCATTGCTTCCAGAGATGTCTTTGATGTAAGAAAACAGTTTAAAACTGAAACCATGTTTGACATAGCATAAATCCGCCTTGTCCTTCTCTCCTTAATTTATTTTATAATTAATGGCAAACTAACCTTCATGTCGACAAAGGCACTATATATATGCTTATGCTTTTTAAGGCATACCTCTAACAGATTCCTGATCCAAACAAATGAGTTTCAAAAGTGGTCAACAGTAGTTAAAGGAGGCACCCAATGTGATCATCAAATATAACAAGTTGAACTATAGCAGTATCGTCCTTCAAAATAGCCTGTGGAGAAAATGTCAAGTAACCTGTCGCAATTTTAAAATTGATCACTAAATACTTCATGTTTGCATTACAATAGAGTTTTGACAAACAAAAGTTACACATTCTTCAGAACACGACTACAGCTTTGACCGTCTTAACCTCAGGGCTCAGGAACATGGCAATGAGGCAGTAGTCAGGTAGGTGTGGATATTTTTATAGCAAAATAATTACACATCTCAATGTGGATCACTAGCCCAGTCTTGATGTTAGCCCAGAGCCAGTAGCTTGGTGACTGCCAGACAACAGTGAAATCCAAGCTCAGTCAGAAGTCAATTCCTTCAACAATGTGCTTCTCTAGGATAATACCATAACTAATCCCCAGGGCAGTGCCATTACACTCGTAAATTCTTCTTTTAAATTCTCATTTTCTTTCATTTGAGTTCCATTCATTAAAGTTGGGTACAAAAAGGAATAGAATTATGAGAAATATAAAAAAATATGTTTCATTCATTAAAAGGGCTCCATCCATAAATAATCAAATCATTGTATTTTCACTATTTTATCTCCTGAACATGAACCATTATTGTTTTAAGGGAAGTAGGTAACATTTAAGCGTGAATTACCAGAAAGGTGGGAACAAAAGCAACCTTCATCAAGGTCGTAGGCTTTATAATTATCTAAGTCCACACTTTGTTGCACATCTCATTATAGATTCACAATAAAAGACGAGGAAAAAAGAATTGAGAAATAAATAAATCTTGCAAGGATATTCAGACAACCATTACACTTGCTCCGAGCACAGTTTTAATATTTAAATGATAAATCATTTAGAGAGAAGTCACATATCCAAAGGTAACTTACAGTGGCAGTGTTCCAGCACGTTGTCTTACTTGCATCCTACTGTAAAGGAGTGTAACCGATATTACTAAACTCAATGTTTTCGAAAATCACCTTAAAGTTTAAACAATAAGTAGCAGTCGATGGGAAGCACAATTCAAAGGGAAAGTTCTCCTTCAAGTTTAATGTCAGGGTTTGTACTCAATATGTTGCTGTTTTACCAAATTGCATTGTTATATGAATTTTAAGGAGATCAATAACTGCAATTTTCACAGCACAATATCTGTTAATATGGCATCTAATAAAGAACAAGTGCTTTGATCCCAAGATTCGTGAAACTAAAAGTTTCATAATGCAAGCCCAAACTAATAACCTTGTCATAAGAAATTCATAGTTATTCTTAGAATAATAACAATAATAATAATAATAATAATAATAATAATAATAATAATAATAAATAAATAAAGTATTCTGAAAAAATTAAATTTAAATCCTATAATTCAGTATCAATTATGTAGGTTTATTTTTTTTAATAAAAAAAACAAACAAACTAGATGCAACTTGTTTCTTCTCAGAAAATGAAATTAGTATAATCCTTATGGATACTAAAAATAAAAGTAAAAAGTATACATACCTCAAGCAGTAATTATATAAATATAGAATCCACACATTCAATCTTAAAATAAACTTTATATATGTCAGAGGTGCAAATACACTCACCCACACAAAGCCATAATACAAATTTATAGAAGTAAAAGTAGAAAATCAAGCAAAGAAGGTCAATCAATCGACAACCTGAAGCCACCCAAAAATCCCTACATTACCGCATGGAATACAAATACTTGCCACAAAGCAAGCAAGATCCTATAGATTAACCTAAAGCAAGTTAAAGCCATTGGTATTCATGTTTGTTATCATAGTGTATCCATCATCAACAGCACTCCCAGTTCACAATGTATTCAAAAAGCAAATCCTAATAGTCTCTCTCGTCTCTACACATTAGGAAGAAGGAAAAAAAAAACTACTTCAGTTTGCTTGGATTACTTCAGAAATGCTTCAAATTTGAATAATTGTGAGGAATATGCATAATAAAAGTTTAATGTAAGGATATAAATTACATAAAGAAAAACAACGGATAAAAAAGTGTGATAATTAGAATGTAAAATGTACCTTTTCTTCTCTTCCTCGTCTATTTTAAACTTTTCACTGGCATTTTTGCGCTCTAATGACCCAATACTGGGTGATTTATTTATAGGAGACAACGAGGTAGACCTACTTCGTTGTCTCTTATGGCGCCTGGGAGTGGGAGTACGACTCTTGTGTTGTCTTGGAGTTGGGGATCGACTTTTGAGGCGGCGTGGTGATATTGAACGACTTCTTCGTCTGTACAATAATACAGAGTTAATTAGAAACAACTGCAATATAGGACATCAAATAAGAGAGCACACAGCAACATACCAGTCCACCATCTAGCACAATAAATGTAAAAACATGTACAGTTACCTCTTATATTGTTAACAATAAACTGTGTGCTCCATCTGTTATCACAAGAAACCGCTAATGTCACAATCAAGCAACGAAAGGACACCCATCGGAACCCATCACCTGCTCACTTCCCATATGAAAGGGAAGCAACTGATTTCTTAATTTTCCAGTAATGAAAATGTTTACATATCTTAACTCACTCATATTATATTTGTAACCTTCTCCAAAATCTTTATTTAGCATCTTTCAAAATATTCGGTGGAAAAGTAAAAGCTCCCACTAGTCAGAGAGCCCAAACACTATTGCTGAAAGTTAAGCAGTTGAAATGTTACATTGAGAACATAATGAACTACACTTGAACAAAGCATGTAGTTCGTCAACCGAAAGTATGCAGATTATCAAGATGCTTATGGAAAGTGAAACCCTCAGGCCAGCAACATATCATGAGCAATAACCAAGGTACACAACTTGACTATCAAGCCCATCTGGTAGAACATCTAAATCAAAACGAGGCAAAATCATGAGAAAATATTACTGCACAAATTTTTTAAATGAGATGATGTTTCATTAATCATTATAATTCACATGCTAAACTTGACAGTGACAAAAGAATACTAAGAAGCACAGATATTTCTAAGACCTTGATGTAATTGTATTGTATCAAATACAAATATTCCCCAGATAATTTGTGCAGATATTCAAGTGTGTACATGAAAATAAAAAATTTCTAGTGTATTCAAGTTTCAACAAACGTTTAGTCGCAAAGATATAACCTTTTTCCTATGTATACAACTATGATAGTTATAAGAATCAAAATGATTTATATCTAACTTATCAAATCTATGTATTTATCAAAACAAACTCTTAACTAATTAAAAATGCTTGATTGTATCTGAATCAATCATCAACCTTCCATCATTCTGTACAAACCTCCAAATATCTAAAAGGGACAATAAAATTAAAAACTGGATAACCAACAAAAATGAAATTAGTAGGATGATCATACAAATTAATAACCAAGCAATTCGTAACTTGATACAGCAAACATATGTACATATATATGGAGAGAGGGAGAGTTAGAAGGAATAAAGTTAGGGTATCACCTGCTATGAGAGTAAGGAGATCTGCATCTATCTCTCCGGCTTCTACGGCTACACCTGTGTCCCACCGGCGACGACGACGGCGACGGTGAATATCTCCGCCTGTACGACGGCGACCTTGACAAATCTCTATCCCTATCCCTACCCCTACCCATCTCTTCTCCAACTTAACCAAATGATATATTACCTGAAAATTCAAAATCTCACCAAAATGTTCTGATTACATGTTCCGATTACACACGAAATGGTCAACTATTTTACTGAATACAATTTCTCAGGTAATTAATTCCCTTTATATTTTGGATTGTATATGTTAATTAGTCCATATTTTCATCGCCCTTTCCTAGAAAAAAAAACTATAGATTACTTTATGCAAAAGCAGTATACAGGGCGAGAGTAAACCCTAACCTGTTCGGGAAACACTTATAAGAACCCACTTATAATTTTTTTTAATCAAAGTATTTGAAACTTACTTTTTGACTTATAATTAAATTATTTTTGATAAAATTTTTATAATGATTTATAAATTATTTTAAAATAAATAAATTTGATTATATATAAAAATTATTTTGCCTTTATTTTAAAAATCCTCTTAACATGTGTTTTAAGGACACATCTTAAACACACAATTCAAATATTCACGTGAATGGTGTGTTTAGCATGTTATTTTAACTTATTAGTTATTTTAATTGTGTACATCTTATTTTAAGTTATAAGTTATTTTTATCAAACACCTTCCTATTTTATTTTAACTTAATTTGTAACTTATAAATCAAAAAATACTTATAAATTATCATTTAATATGACTTATAAATCATTTTAAATTTTAATTTATAAACTATTTTAAAATAAATCATCCCGAAAAACAGACCTTAAAAATAGAGAGAGGGAGGGGGGGGGGGGGGGGGGGTAAAAGATTTGTTTAGTTGGGTTTTCTCTTTATGGAGAGAGTCATACAAGAAATCAAATTATGACTTTTAAGTTGGTCAACCTAACTCATAAATTATTTGTTAGGAGTATTTGATAATAATTTATTTTTAATTTATAAATTAAAATAAATAAATAATAATTTACTAATATTTATTTAAACAAAACTTATAAGTCATTCGTAATAAGTTCGTTTACCCCTTCTTTTTTGCTAGATATAATTACATCTCTATCCCTCTGCTCTGCTCTCTCTCTGCGCTCGGTCGTCACTCTCCTACGCTCGATCTGCTCCAGTCTCTCTGTTGGCCTTCAATTCCTAGCGGATCCAGGTACCTTTCCTCTTTCTTTCTCCTTATATACTGGCTTCTCATTTGTCTCCAGGCCGACCCAAATCTTCCATGGCGTAATTCGCAACGATTTTACTAATAATTTCTGCAAATTGTTCTCATACATGCATCACTGCTTACAAATATATACATAGATGCAGGGCCGGTCCAAATTTTTTAAGAGTACTTTACAGAACTATACAACTTTTACAAAGTAATTACAAAAAAAGTGCATTCATAAAATAATTACAAAAAAAGTGCAAAAATTCAAACCATTCAATTTCAAATTAAATATAGAAATCTAAAATCAAGGATAACTAATAATTCAAATTCAAATCTTTTAGATCTAACAATAATTTCAAATCCATAATTCAAAATTTAAATCAAAATGAGAAAATTAAAAACAAAAAATTATGAAAGAGTTACTGTTCATCATTCTCCTCCCCCGCCTCCCGCCGCCGCCGCCACCGATATATCGCCGGAGTTGCTATTCTGAATTTTTTTTTGACGATTTGATTACCCATAAAAATTAAAATGGTTACCTTTATACGAAGTTTGGCTACCAACTGCATCACATTCAAAATAAATTTGGTAATCAAATAAAACTGAATTGGTTACCTTATCGGAAGGTTTGGTAACCAACTACATGAAGTTTGGTTACCAACTGCATCACATTCAAAATAAATTGGTAACCTAATAAAACTGAATTGGTTACCTTCATACCAAGGTAACCAAACCTTTATAACAAGGTAACCAAATCTTCATAACAAGGAAACCTTCATATTAAGGTTCGGTTACCTTGGTATGATGGTTTGGTTACCTTGGTATGACTGTTTGGTAACCTACTGCATGAAGTTTGGTTACCAACTGCATCGCATTCAAAATAAATTGGTAACCTAATAAAACTGAATTGGTTACCTTCATACCAAGGTAACCAAACCTTCATAACAAATAAACTTTCATATTAAGGTTCAGTTACCTTGGTATGAAAGTTTGGTTACCTTGGTATGCCTATTTGGTTACCAACGTATGAAGGTTTGGTTACCAGTGGAGTTGGAGAATGGACCGGTGGTGGAAGGGAAGCAACGGGTGGTGGAGGGGCCTCCACCGCGGCCAGTGGCGGGGCCTCCACCGACGGCCACCTTGGATCGATTTGGGGGAGGAGGAGGAAGGGGGAAGAAGTGAAGGGGGGGGGGGGGGGGGGGCGGGGCGGGAGGAGGAGAAAGGGGTGGGGCGGGTGGGGGTGGAGGCGGAGGGAGGGGGTGGGGCGGGAGGAGGATAAAGGGGTGGCGGTAGGAGGCGGAGGGAGGGGTGGAGCGTTGGCGGGGGGAGGAGAAGGGAGGCGGAGGAAGGGGAGGGGAGGGGAGGGGAGGGGAGGGGGTGGGGTGGGGAGGGGGCGGGAAGAGGAGCGGCGGAACAGTGAGGAGGGGGAGGGCGGTGGTGGAAGAGTAGGAAGAAGGCGGGTTGGAAGAGGAGGAAGAAGACTGAGTGAGAGAGAATCATGAGAGATAATTGTGGGAGAGAATTATGGGAGAGAATCGTGGGAGAGAATCATGTGCATAATTAAAGGGATAAGAATGCACTCTTTTTGTAATTAAATATTGCATATGCACTAATTTTATAAATATTTTATTTATGTATTTTTTTTGTAATATTTTATTAAAATGTACTATAATATGTAATTGTTCCATTTTTTGGGCGCCTCAAGTTAAATCTTAAATTGAGACCTTTTTTCTTGTATGATTGTACTTGTAGCTACTAATTTACTTGAATTTTTTTTTGAACATTTTTAATGGGCTCTAACATATATGAATTATTAAAATTTGGGCCTCAAGCGTTGCTTAAATGGCTTAACTATTGGACCGGCCCTGCATAGATGAATGCTTGCTTATTGTATTATGTATTTATGTGACGTGTGTTAGATCTGAAACATATTGAGGTACACATCTGACAATTTAGGGAAAATGTGCGGTATTTCTTTTTGAGATTTTTTTATTTATAAAAAAGTTCATAATCCTTCTGAGCTATAACAGAAACTGATAAATTTGGATCACACAGTGTATACTTCTTTTTCTCATGTATATCTTTGTTGTTCTCTCGTCTTTAGAATTTATTAATATTTTTGATGGTCTGGTTGATTCGGCTGAGAAAGTCTGGTGTTCATTTTAGCTACCCGGAAAGTCTTCTAGAGTTTTCAGCGTTGACATAAAATGAAGCTTTGACATGTAATGAGCATATACTACTATTAACTTTGTACTTTAAGAACTACTTTATTTTAGGAGTGTCGAGTGAAGATTAAATCTCTCAGTTGGTCATCATAAAATAGATTTCCCAAAAAACTAGAATTTCTCATTCTGAATTATTTTTGACAAAAATATTGATCTATAAGTTCATCAATTGCCGGTTCTAGGGTTAATTCAGTTTGCTTTGTTCCCTTTCATTAGTTGTGAATTGATTGCCGGTTCCAGTGTTAATTCAGTTTGTTTTGTTCCCTATTCTTTAGTTGTGACTGCGACTTTTGCTTGTTTCTGGATACAGATAAAGTTTAGTGAATTTGTAGAAAGACACATTGGGGAGACGGGAGTAATACCGGAAGCTGAGACGGGAGATTTCCTAGGAAAACTCCGTAGTTTTTGGTTTTACACAGTTGGTCAACGCCAAGGTTTATGGCTCTCAGGAGGGCCCTGGTACACTTTCTTTCTTCTTTTTTTCTCTAAAATATTACTGACATTGTTAACTAAGTTGGTTAGCTGGGATTAAGTTTTGTGCGTGGTCTATGGGCTAGGTTTTGGTCATAACAAAATGAAACTGCCTGTAGTAGTTCTTCATAAGGGATAATTCTATTTTCTGTTATCGAGCATTATATATTTTGTGTTTGAAAGTATTTGAACAATTTATACTGTTGAAGCATTTCTTGACTATAATGTTGAATATTTTCTGATTACATAGAGAAAGAAGATTTTATTGTAAAGAAAGAGGTATAATCGACGAGGACAAGGAGTCCTCCAGATAAAATAAAATTTTGAAAAGGAAAAAAGACAAATTTCTATTGACCAATTTCAATACGGGGACAAATAGAAATTAAAATTTGAAACAAAATAAGAATCATTAGACTCAAATGAGGGGAGATTGGTTGTTCTGACAATAGTTAATGTATAAGGAAACAGGATTGGGTTGGGATGATGCTAAGAAGAATGTTGGTGCGTTTGATGAATGGTGGCAAAAGAAAATTAAGGTATCCTCAATAAACTTTATACAATTATTATATAGTAAGTTAGATTTTATTAATTCTTTTCTATTAAGGTAGTCTCTTAAAATTCTTTTTTTGTTACACTATATACAGATGAACAAAGACTACCAAATTTTATAAGAAAAATTGCTCAATATATATCATGAGTTATTTGGCAAGTGTGGTTGCTACGGGTGAGGGTGCATATGCAACAAGTTGAGGTTCGCCCCTCCATTAGTGTCTACGCAGGGATCAGGAGTTGGTCATGATGATTATTTATTTTGATGTTGATATCGAAGGAGATGCATATGGTGGTGGTATTGGTGGCGAGGGTAGTGGGGATAGTGAAGATCTAGTTATGGGAGTGGTGTTCGTGAGGTGTTTTATGATCAAATAGCCAATCAAAGAGGCTATCAAACGAGAATCTTAGTAACATACAAAAAAAGAAAAAGGTAACAACTCGAGAGTATCTATCCAATAAAATTGATTCAATGTTAAATATGATGTTAAACAGAAGTGCAACCACAATGACATATTATGTACAAGAGTCATTCATGCCTACTCCAAGCGCATGCATCAAGTTATTGAGTGAGCTTCTAAATGTGCTTCCAAATACTTTATTTTGGAATTCTGCCTGCGCCATTTTCATGAGCAAAGATGCAAGAGAATTATTTGCAGCTCAGCCAGATATTGAGTCGCGCCTATGATTCATCAAGTCACTTGTGGACATGAAGAACTCTAAGACGCCCCCACCTAGTTTACTTTTTTGTTTCGATTGAATTTTTATTTATTGTTGTAATGAGTTGTTTTATTAAATTTGTAAGAATTGTCTCTTTGGACTGAACTATTAAGATTATATTTTCTGAAGAGATTGTAATATTTATAATACTATGAATGTAATTGCAAGTTGATATTTGTATTAGTTGAATTTTTGTGCTCTTAAAAAGGACATCTTAGAAGGGCTTTATATTTTGGGTCGGATGAGATTTTGATAAATCTCTAGCTATTTACATTCTCAGATGTATTTAAGGATTTGGAATTTTATCCGCTTTTAGTGGGTTTCTCTGATATTTGAGTTGAAAGTTGCTACTGTGGTTTGTGGTTTTTTAAGATCTGAGGACTGCATTGGTTTGTGTTGTAGAATTTGGCTTGCGATTCTGAGTAAATGCTGTTTTAAGGAGATTTAATGGGTGTAATTGTAAGAATTTAAGTTCTGTTGTCAATTACAGGTGCGAAGTCAATTGGGTCAGGTATCAGCAGCCCATGTGACAAGGGAAATGCTTAAGAATGAGGCGATTATTTCCTTCTACAAGGTTTGCTTCTCGTCTATTCTTCCATTAATTTAGTTTCTTGAACCTAAAGTAATGTAAGACCTAAACAAATAATATAGTCACTGTCAAAATTTGTAATGGTAACATTCAAAATGCTTCTATATTTTTTTTCTAAATTTCAGTTTCTTTTTCTCAAATATGATTTATAATTTACAGGTCTCGTTAGGAATGAGTAAGAGTTAATTGAAGTTTTTACTTGTTTAGTTGTTACTGCTGTTAAAATGGATATGAATCATATTCTAGCATAAGTGGATGAAGGGATATTCCATTTTTTTAATGCTAGTTTTCTTGATAACGATCATGACAGTGAAGAAGAGTTTATAAGAAATATAGAGTTTGGATATTCAAAAGTGGTAGGAAGAAGATAAAGAATGGTTTCTAATGTCTAAAATGTCTGCTCTTGGAATATATATGTATTATGAGAGTTTTATTTGTGAGGAACCATGTTGGAATTAAGAACTGGATACATGTTGATAATGGAGATACTAAATGGTCATGAATCACGATTTTATCAGGATTTTCGTTTATATAAAAATACTTTTTTAGAATTGTGTGGTGATCTTAGAAATCATTATGGATTGAAACCCAAATATGATATCGTTGTGGAAGAACCAGTAGGCATGTTCTTGATGACTTTAGCACGACTGGAAATAGATTGATACAAGAGGACTTTTCAACATTCGGGAGATACTATCAGTATGCATTTTCATATGGTGTTAAATGTTGTCTTACAACTTTCTATATACATTATTAGACTGGATGTCAATTATAATAATGGAGCACAATATCATGTGCCCCAGAATGACCGATATCTCCCATTGTTTGAGGTGTAAATGTTTCTTTTTCTCTTAATAAAGTGTATTTTAATTATACATGTTGTATGAAGTTTTCTTTTCCATATTTTATTAGAATTGTATTGGAGCAGTTGATGGTACACATATAAAAGCTCGACTTCCAAAAGGGCAAGAAGTTCCATACATTGGGAGAAAATGCATTCCTACACAAAACATAATGGCAATACGTGACTTTAACATGTGCTTTACATTTGTATGGTTGGATGGAAGGGTAGTGCTCATGACACTCGTATATTCACACAAGCACTTATAAGAGGAGCTCAAGTTTTCGCACCCAACTGGTGGTATGGTCTCGTATTTTTATATTTTCTTTATAATTTAAAACATTATTTTAATTTTGCAAAGCTCGTTACTGCATAATCTGTGTTGTACGTATTTCAACACTTGTCTATGTATACTAGTCTTCCTTGCATTAGGGTGCTAACCCCTCAAATTATAAATGTCATTTAAGTTTGGTAATTATATGAAGGTGCAGTTGTAAATGATAAATACAAGATCATCTAAGTTTCATCTGGAGGAAGTTTATAAATGATAAATATTTTTACTTGTTGACTTACAGGGGAAATATCCTCACTCCTCGTTATACCATCCATGATATACTCGACTGTTCTATGAATCCATTTCTACACAATTCCTATACAATTGAGATGATCCTCTGAATTTAATTTTTTTTTCAATCTCGAAATGAGATAACCTCCCGGTACATGACTATTTTATGTAGACAGATGTGATCTCTCTGAGCCTTTCAGATCAAATCGTTATTCTAAAAACATCCACGAGTAAATAGTGTTCAACTACAAGCTATAAAGTTTACTTGCAAACAAGAGAATGAAAACAATATGGATATGATATATTGCCAGGTGCTTGCATTGTAATCAAAAGATCCACCTAACGGCAACAACGAACTTCCTAATGCATACATAGTCCTGCTATTCTTCTTCTTAGCAGTTATATTAGCTGAAATTTAGAAACAGAATTTTCAATATGACAAAACAAATTGATAACACTTGCTACCCACTGTTCATTATCTTCTTCTCCTGAAAACCCATGAAAAATTAAATATAATATCAAAATGCATTTCATCTTCACCTGAAAAATTCCCAACCAAAATAACTCACAACCCACTGTTCATGATCTTCTTCTCCCCAAACAAAATCATCTATTATACATTAAATTTTCAAAAACAAAACCAACAAAATAATTAAAGAATCTGTAAACCAACAAAATAATTGAAGAATCTATGGTTGTGAATCAAACAAGTACATATCTGACCGTTGCACCAGCTTCAGATCTTGGAAAAAATCGAATGACCCGAACGATTGCGAGGATGAAGTTGAAAATCGAATGACCCGAACGATTGCGAGGATGAAGTTGACGATGACAACAAAACCCTATAAAATTATCTTCTTGGGCTCTTTTCAACAAAGATGTCAACTTCACCCTTCAACACTCATCATCATCAATCCCAAATGCATATATACAGAGATATATATACACGATTATATAAAAGTGCAGGTACGAAGAGGGAGAGTGTAAAATAGACGGAAATTCTCGTAAATTAATTGGGTTTCTTCTAATAATTATTACAAATTTCAGTTTTAAACCACCACCATTAGCATTCCAACAAAATCAAACACTACCCATATAATAATTAAAAAGAGAGAGTAGAGAATGAGAAAAATGCTAGTATACCTTCGGATCTTATTGCCTTTGCCGATCCAATATCATTCCTATTAGATTTCTATTCAATACATAAACTCTAAATCAAGCCCATCCCATCAATCTTATTTCAATCAATAACTCATCTTCTCACAATCATTTAGGATTTTTTAGTTACTAACCGAGGTATTGAGATCAATCCAAAAGAGGAGTCAAAATCCAATCTTTCCTCTCTAGTTTGAAACGTATTATGTTTCTAGTTCCGTCGTCTACGGCTGGGTTTTCAGTTCTTTGTTCTAATCTTGAAGATGGTTTTTTTTCTTCTTTTTTTAAATTAATCTTGTTTGTTTAGTTAGAGTAAAGAGTAAAAAAGAATAATAAAAAATGAGTTGGAAACTTTATTGTTTTATATTATAATTATTATTATGCTCAGCATATTAAAGGCCACATTGGATCATTATTGCCACATCAACTTTTTTTAACAACTCAACAACTTATGTGTCAAATTCAGTTTAAAGTCAAAGGATTTAACGGTTTTTTGTAACGGTTTGTAAAAAAAGTAAAGTACAGTGAGTTGACTGTAACAAAAAAAAGTTGAGTTATCCATTTGTAAGTTAACCTAAAATAGAGTGACCAAAAAAGAATTTATTTATCCCTACACACATAACATAGAAAGACTTGAATGATCTCCCATAAAACTTAAATGCATCCACACAAAAAACAACCAACAACTAAAAAGGTGAATTTAGGCTTTCTTTCTAGTAAATGATTGATTAAAAGTTTCAAAAAAATGACAAACGATTTGTTTAAACCAAAAGAAAAGAATGTTCAATATTTACTTACTTCTCCCAATTATAAAAACAAAATAAAATAAAAAATTGTATACTGGGCATATAAGCTCAACCTCTAATTCTACCCTTATAGCAAACCACTTCAAGCTCAATGAGACTATTTAGAGTCTAATATTAAATACAACATGCCCATATAAAGGTAGCTCTAAGTTTTGAAGTCAAGTGTGATTTAGGGTAACACTAGGGTCTCAAATAGTGTCTCAACTCTCAAATGATAGTGTCATCATTACATTAGTCAAGTACAACTCTTATGTTTGGCCAAATCGTAAAGTATCATTTGCCTTATTCAATATCACGTCACTTAAGACCCCTAGCATTATCCATGATTATATGATGATTTGAATTTCTTCTTTATTGATTTGTCTTCCAACAAAAGACAAATCAATGTTTTATTCTTAAATCTTCGGTTTTATGCAAGTGGCATAAATTTTTTACATGGCCCGGCCCAGCCCAGAACCCTAGCCCTATTACTAGGGCCTCTGAAAGGGATGGGCATTCATTCCCTCCCTCAGCACAGCCTGGCCTAGACCCATAGTTCATTCCTAGGTAGAGATGAAAGCAATTAACTTAAAAAAGGACGACATATTATACACTTTTCAAAATATCTATAGAGAATTACTAACAAAAGAAAAACTAGAATATCTTACTTAAATTTGACTGTCAAGGCTAAAAACTTTACTTACAAATAAGAGTGTGGAAACATTTGATATTGGGAATACTATGGCCTGGACCCTGAAGCTTACATTGTAATCACAAGACTGAATGATTTAAATCATCCAACTGATGGCAAGAACTTCTGACGAATAGCAAGGAGAGTCGGATCCTGTTCTTCTGTTGAGAGTAGATCCAGTAACTTGGAGGCGATAGATGCATCTGTGGCGAAGCCCCTACTAACCATTGTTTCTATGAATGCACTTGCTTCATCATACTTCTTATTTTGAAAACATCCGCGGATAATAGTGTTGTAAGTGACATCATCTGGCAAACAATCATTACCTTCCATTTCCACAAGTAGCTCGTTTGCTTTCTCCAATAATCCTTCTTGACAAAGCGCTCGGATCTTCATTGTGTAAGTCCTAACATTTGGCTGCAACCCTTTTGAAGGAAGGCTATCAAAAAGATTTCTTGCCATCTCTAACTTTCCAACTTTGCACAGTCCATTAATGAGGATACTGTAAATACAGGTATCAGCTATTAAACCATTACATTCCATTTCATGAAACAAGTACACCGCTTCATCAATATACTGGTTCCTGCAAAGGCCTCCTAACAAGATACCACATGTGAAAATATTTGGTCTATAGCCTTGAGCTTGCATCTCATTAAAAAAAATTTGTGCTGCAACACATATGCCTTTCTTAAATAGCCCTTACAAAATAGTGTTATAAGTTACAATTGTGGGTTTCAAACCTTCACGGTGCATTTTCCGGAAGATGTCTATAGCTTTGTCTACTTCTAACTTCTTGCAATATCCATTTATCAATATGGCATAGCTAAAATTGTTCGGCACTATCCCCTTATTCATCATGGTATTCAACACCGCCAAAGCTCCATCCATTTCTCCTCGCAAACAAGTACCCATCCATGAGCGCACTGTAGGCGACGACGTTAGGATTCACTCCTATTTGAATCATTTTTTCTAACACATTTTCTGCATCTTTTACCTTCCCTTCTTTGCAATACGAATCAACCAATATAGTAAAGGTAATCACATCTGGAGAAACTTTCGTACTGTCCATCTCACTTAATATTTGCTTAATCTCTCCCCCATCGACCCAAGTTACATAGACCCTGAAGTAATGAACTGTAAGTTATAACACTCAGGTGGTATGCCTTTCTTAATCATTTCAGAGAAAAGATCCAAAGCATCATCTACTAGTTTATCCTTGCATAAACTATCAATGACGGTGTTATAAACCACATTATCAGGTTCACAACCACCTCTTTCCATTCTCCTGAGCAACCTAATAGCCATTGAAGTGTTGCCTGCTTTGCAAAGCCCATTGATTATGGTGGTGTACATAACTACAGAAGGTTCAATCTCTTTTTCCCTTAAAACTTCTTGAACAATTCCTCTGCCTCCAGAAACTTGTTTTCTGGAAGGAGCCCCCTTATGAGAGTAGTGTAGGTAACGACACTCGGAACAAAACCATGCTTGAAGATCCCACCCAACATAGAAAACCCATAATCCACACGATTCATGTGACAACAACAGTTTATCACCGTGGAAACAGTATATATATCAACTGGAATGCTTAAAGCGCACATATCTTTAAACAGAGAGACAACAGTCGAATAAAGTTTCATTTTGACCATAGCAGCTAGTAATCGACTGAAATCGATGACAGAAGGGAGGGGTCGCATTTGGAGCATTGAATCGAACAGAAGAAGAGCATCTTCGGGCTTATCAAACCCTGATTTGCATTTCTGTAGGAGTAATTGTCGTAGTTTTCTACGAGGAAGGGGATTAGGATTAGGATTAGGATTAGGGTTAGGGTTAGGGTTTGTTAAGATTGGAGATGTATGAAGTGGAAGATGATGGAGTAAGAAAAAAGGACGATTAAAGTAGTAGGAATTGAGAGGAGATGTACTACTACCTGGTGCTGAGAGTTTGATGATTTGTAAAATGGATGATGATCTCAAAGCAATTCCACAATATCCCCTTCTTCCCATTTCTCAACAACCTGCCTTCAAAGCTCTCTCTCCCCTTCTCTTTCAAATTGAAATGCGTATATAGAGAGACTGGAGACGGAGCATGAGTGAAATAGCATTTAATAAACTATCTAAATAATTTTTAAATTTAAAAATATTAATTTTAAATTTAAAAATATCTCAAATTAATTTAAAAGCTCTCTTTAAAAATATGTCAAATATAATATAGAGACTAGAGAGAAATGGTTTCCATTCCTTTCAATATATAGTAACATCATTTGTGAACTTTTTAAGGGAAATGATTTATATGTTCACAGATTTAAATTTACATTTTATTATAATAATTCTTTTTTGACTGTTTGTTTAAGTTTTTTTTTTTCTTTCAATTATTTTGAGTCTTGCAAGTTCCAAAATAAAGAAAGAATAATAAAAATTAAAATAATAACAATAATAATACTATATTAAAATGTCTAAAAGAACAGTAATAATAATATTGATTAATTAAGTTATAGATGTTATGTCAAATTGTCAACAACAGAAAAAAAGACAAAACTCATATATATTGAAGATATGCTTCTTTTTAATGTTTTAACAATGTTGGAATGGTGATTCTTATGATAAAATGTTGAATGGACATATCTTTTATTAATATCCTTTACAATAATCTTTATAATTTATTTGAACTTATAAGTTAATATTAGTTAAACACCTTCACAACTTGTTTTAACTTAATTTTTAACTTATAAGTTAGACATGTGTCGAACACTTTATCTACAATGTCTTGCAACACGCAAGTCTTCTTTTTACATAATCTTTTTTATATTTTTCTTTTATATATATATATATATATATATATATATATATATTTAAACTTTATAATATTACAATTCAAATATTAACGATATATTTCATTATACAATAATATTTTGAAGACTTAAAGATAGGTACAACCACTAAGCACAAACAATAACTTGCACTACATTTTAATCTATTTATTTTTTCAACCATGTTTTGTCATTATTGCATTATTGCATTACAACCACTAAGCAATAAACACAATCATTAATGTATGTGATTATTTTATGTGATAGTAGCATTATTGTAACAAATAAGTGGGAAAGACCAATTAGATGAGTAATGCAATAATGACAAAACATGGTGGAAAACAATAATGCTACTATCACATAAAATAATCACATACCACCAGCTAACGTGGCACCCATGGATTTGTTGTTGACATGACCCACTTAACTCAACAACAAATTCATGAGTGCCACGTCAGCTATATGTGAGCGGTATGTGATTATTTTATGTAATAATAGCATTATTTTATTTGTTGTTTCTGCGATCCAATCAACATAAAACACTATCCATTAATCCACTAAAAGCATGGCATACAACTTGGCAGTAATATCACTCAATAGCTACAATCCACACATACAGTAGTGTGGAAGATATTGTTTCTGTAATCAGATAAACAACATGAGCATATTTAAAACACCAACTGTGAAATTAAACCAACAGCCAAATTTAACATTCTCAAACCCACGGTTTAAACACGATCACAATAGGGTAAAAGAATACAAGTGTAAATCATGTGATTACAATGCCATTTGAATTATAGAAATGCATCCTTCTCCAGCAGCTCGAGCACTTCCCGTTTGTTGTTCAACTTGGCAACATCAATTGCTGACTTACCATCCAAGTTTTGAAGGGTGCTGCAACAAGGGGAAAAAAATAAGATTTAAACAACTAAATAAAACAATAAGCAGCAATGAAATGTTCGCCCTAGAAAATAGCTTACACAGCGGCACCATTCTCCAGAAGAAGTGCTACGCAATCCTTCCTTCCGTAACCAGCTGCATAATGAAGAGCAGTATTCTTATTCTTATCCAGGGCATCCACCTTTGCTCCAGCCTCGAGAAGGACCTGAGCGCATTTCAACTGGAATTGCACCAACGCACGTTTGCTTAGCTCAATAAAACTAGAGGGAGAGACAGAGAGAGAGACAGAGGTGCTCGCCACACTACCATGGAACTGTTGCTTAGCCTCATTTCCAACAAACAAAAAAAATGAAGTGTGTAGTTCTTTAGCAACAGTTAACGGCCAAATATCCAAAAAAATGCACGCCAAATATAGCTAGTTGGCAGTTGGTCAGGAGTCAGTCAGAACAACCATATTCCTCAAAGCATCAACTAAGGACATCCCCCCCCCCCCCCCCCCCCCACCATCTCTTCTTTTTTGTCTTCATTCTTACAAAATTTATTTTCTTCCAGTCTTTCTTTCTCATCCTAAATGCAACCAAAGATACTTGGTGTCATAGAGATAAGACCCCTGGAATTAAATATTTGTCCCCTCACCTTCAAACAATTTAGCAAACACATTGCAGGTGAGATACACCACAAGGTATTTGTTTTCCAGCTAGAAAATCACCAAGGTCAATGAAAACTATAAATTGAGGTCAACAAGGTATTCTAATTCTTTTGTAAAAAGTAGAAGTTGGCAACATCCTACAAATAAAGTTTATTCCAAGTGGCCCACGGTATATAAACCTAAAGTTAATATGATGAACACAGGTATATCTCTTAAATTAAAATGCTCATTTGCTATATTTATTCAATTAAATTAGGAAGCACTTTAGGGTTAGCCACAAAACTAAAGGAAATTTCCAATTAAATAATCCCCCACATGAAAATAATTAGAGCTCAAGGCGACTTGATTATTATAAATAGAAAAAGTAGAAAGCAGATACAAAATAAGTTTAGTCCAACTAGCCCAAAGGATTAAAAAAACCACTTAAAATTTTGGCATAACCACCTAGCATATTAAGATTCAGGGATGAGGGGGAGGTGGGAGAAGTGAAATAAGAGAGAATATATGGCACTAGTGTAGAAAATGCACACAGAACAACCTTATAGATTTAAATTCACATATTGGGGAAACAAACAACAAGGAACTAAATGATCCCTTGGTTTTCAGCATATAAAGTAACAAGCTGTAGCTTTTCAAAAGCTCCAATCAGCAAGTTCAGATAATTGACTGAGTACGGGTAATTCCTTGAGAAGATAAACACACAAAAGTGTACAGGGGCCAAAAAGGTCTCAAGGTACTATCAATCATACCTCACCATATCCACATGCAAAATGCAAAGCTGTCCTTCCCTCTGAATCCTTCTTCATCCTTATCAGCACCCGAAGCTAGTGCATTTTTCAAACCCTAATTATTATAGAGCAATAACAGGTCAACTACCTTGTAGAGCCACAGAAAATGCACTCAATGGTAGGGAGTATAAGACATATTAACTTGATATTAATCAAGCACAACAAAGAAAAAATGAAACTTGGTGATTGATAATTGGTCTCGTAAAATATAAAACTCAACAGGACTTATGAGAAGGGTAAAAAATAAACTCATAGGTTCGAAACTGTAGATCATAGTAACTGAGCAAGGTGCCATGTTAAGATGTCAGGACTCGGTGTACATATTCTTATGGTAAACATTCAATTAAATGAACAAAGAGATTTTCCTTTCTTTAAGATAAACTAAAAGAGTAGATTATATTTCTCTCCCTCTGTTTTCTCCCATTCCCCGTGTTAAAATAAGGCCCATCCCGGTGCAATATTGGTCATAAGAATTTTGACAACATCGTATGCACAAATGGTGCAAAGTGTTTGATTGCAACAAGTACAATCTGGTTCGTTCAAATGCGCAAATGCTGCAATACATAACTATTTATTTAGACAGATGTGATCTCTGAGCCTTTCAGATCATATCATTATTATCAAATACTTCCTTGGTAAAACAACTCATTCCAAAAATATCCACAAGTAAATAGTGTTTGACTACAAGCTATAAAGTTTACTTGCAAAGAAGATAATCAAAAGATCTAGTGATGCAAGTCATCATATCTACCTAATGGCAAGAACTTCCGAATGCATAGTCCTACTCTTTGGATGAGTAGAACCAATTTTCTCAAAGTTAAGGATTAGGGTTAAGTTGAAATATGAATTGAAATATTATTGATAACAAACATGGATTCAAGCAATGTTCTAAAAAGCGCTAGGCGGGAGGCGGGCGGCCAGGGGGGCCTAGCGCCTAGGCGGGATTTTTTTAATTTTAAACCAATTTTAATATTTTATCTTATATTTATCCAAACAAAACAATAATATAAAGCAAAACAATCTATACTAAAGATAATAAATGCCTTTACTTAAAGTTCAAATACATATCCATATTGTCAATGTCAAAGTTCAAACACAAACATGCAATTGTTCAAAATTCAAACATATCTTTAACGTATTAGTTTTCTTCATAAACAAGATTACTATTAAATAATAAAATTTAAAATTTCAAGAATTCATTTCAATATTAAAACTTAAGAAACTAAATATAAATTTAAGAATTATATTGAATTAAACTAAATATTACAAATGTATCATTATTTATATAATTTGAAGTTGATACAAGTTCAAAAAATTACAACTATAATAAAATTATCCATTTTAACTTGATCTTGTTAACTTCTTGTTGTAATTTAATATGCTATAAACTGCATTATGAATATGGTAAATTATTAAAAAAATAAATATATCAATATTTGGTTTGGGTAGTTATTAAAATTAAAAAAAAAACCTCTTCGCCTAGGCTCAGCCTAATTTTTTGGAGGGATTTTTTTGTCGCCTTAGGTCTAGGTGAGGATCCAGGAAGCTTAGTGCCTAGGCGAGGCGCCAGGAAGGGGCCTAGCGCCTAGGCGGGGCGCCATGGGGGGCCTAACACCTAAGCGGGGCCTAGGCGGACCTAGGCGAAAAATTTTAGAACAGATGTACCTGCTCGGTAATAATATTTCCCCTGTAAGTCAATAAGTAGAAATAATAAGATAAACAAACAGAGACAATAGAGACATTGTATTCTTCTTTCTTAGCGGTTATATTAGGTGAAATTTAGAAACATAATTTTCAATATGACAAAACAAGTTGATAACACTCTTATATGCTACGCTAGTAATTCGACCTTTTAAGATGAATCAATCCTAAGCAAAAACGGGTTATATCATTTTTTTGTTGTTTGTCTAACGAATTCTCCTGGCTGGGAAACATTTATAAGTCATAACTTTAAAAAAATAACCATATTACTACAACTGTCTCAAAATATATGCATTTGTTTTGGATAATTGTACTGTAATAAGGGCCATAATGGGATACACAACATGTACACACGTAACATAGAAAGACTTGAATGATTTCCCATAAAACTTAAATACATCCACACAAAAAACAATGATCAACTGGAAAGGGTGAATCTAAGCTTTCTTTCCAGCAAATTACCGATTAAAAGTTTCACAAAAGTGAAACGATATTGTTTAAACCAAGAGAAAAGAAGGTTCAATATTTACATACTTCTTCCGATTATAAAAATAAAATAAAATAAAAAATTGTATACCGGACATATGAAGCTCAACCTCTGATTCTACCCTCATAGCAAACCACTTCAAGCCCAATGGGACTATTTAGAATCTAATATTAAATACAACATGCCCATAGATAAATGTAGCTCTATGTTTTGAAGTCAAGTGTGATTTAGGGTAACACTAGGGTCTCAAATAGTGTCTCAACTCTCAAATGATAGCGTCATCATTACATTAGTTAAGTACAACTCTTATGTTTGACCAAATCGTAAAGTATCATTTGCCTTATTCAATATCACGTCAGTTAAGACACATCACTTAAGACTCCTAACATAAGGCTGCAAACGAGCCAAACAATTCGGACTCGATTCGGGCTCGACTCGAAAAAATTACGAACGAGACTCGGATTCGTTAATAATATGAGCATAAAAAATAGTTTGAATAAAAATATGAGTAGAATCTGAGCAATGTTATATTCGACTCGTTTAATATTCAAACTACTCGAATTCTCAATTGTGATTCGATACATACTCGATTGATACATATTCGATTAGATACTCGATACATTCTCTTATAATATATACAAAATTAAATCAAATTAGGTTAATTAATTATTATTACTTTGTTTTATTTTTAATTTTAATTGTGATTTTATATTTGTAAAGTGTAATAGTAAATATATTTTTATCATTTTTAAGTAAAATAAAAAATTTAATTTATAATTATATTTATTAGAAAGCAAATTATTATGTGGAGACTCGAATTCGAGCTTGAATTTGAAGCTCGCGAGTAGTTTGAATATAATTCGATCAGAATCGGATCGAATTCGAGTAATAAATATTCGAGTCGAATCTGAGTAGAACTTTTTGAATACAATTCGAATTCAAGTCGAATTCGAGTATGAATTTAACGTTTCGAGTCGAATCCGAGTAGCTCTTTGTTCGCTTCGGTTCAACTCGTTTACACCCTTATCCTAGCATTATCCATGATTATATGATGATTTGAATTTCTTCTTTACTCAACAAATTAGTGTTTTATTCTTAATTCTTCAGTTTTATGCAAGTGGCATAAATATTTTACATGGCCAAGCCCAGAACCCTAGGCCTATTACTAGGGTCTGTGTGAAAGGGATGGGCATTCATTCCCTCCCTCGGCCCAATCTGCCCTAGACCCAGTTCATTCCTAGGTAGAGATGAAAGCATTTAACTTAAAAAAAGACAACATATTATATACCTTTCAAAATATCTATAGAGAATTACCAACAAAAGAAAATCTAGAATATCTTCTTAGTGACTGTCAAGGCTAAAAACTTTACTTACAAAGAAGAGTGGAAACATTTGATATTGGGAATACTATGGCCTGGATCTTGAAGTTTACATTGTAATCACAAGACTGAATGATGTAAATCATCTAACTGATGGCAAGAACTTCTGACGCATAGCAAGGAGAGTCGGATCCTGTTCTTCTGTTGAGAGTAGATCTAGTAACATGGAGGTGGTAGATGCATCTGCGGAGAATCCCCTGCCAACCATTGTTTCTATGAATGCACTCGCTTCATCATACTTCTTATTTTGAAAACATCCGCGGATAATAGTGTTGTAAGTGGCATCACCTGGCAAACAATCATTACCTTCCATTTTCACAAGTAGCTCGTTTGCTTCCTCCAATAATCCTTCTTGACAAAGTGCTCGGATCATCATTGTGTAAGTCCTAACATTTGGCTGCAACCCTTTTGAAGGAAGGCTATCAAAAAGATTTCTTGCCATATCTAGCTTTCCAACTTTGCACAGTCCATTAATGAGGATACTGTAAATACAGATATCAGGAATTAAACCGTTACATTCCATTTCATGAAACAAGGACAACGCTTCATCAATATACTGGTTCCTACAAAGGCCTTCTAACAAGATACTGCATGTCAAAATATTTGGTCTATAGCCTTGAGCTTGCATCTCATCAAAAAAAATGTGTGCTGCAACACATCTGCCCTTTTTAAATAGCCCTTGCAAAATATTGTTGTAAGTTACAATCGTGTGTTTCAAACCTTCACGGTGCAATTTCCGGAAGAGGTATATAGCTTTGTCTACTTCCAGCTTCTTGCAATATCCATTTATCAAAATGGAATAGCTACAAGTGTTCGGCACTATACCATCATTAATCATGGAACTCAACACTGCCAATGCCCCATCCATTTCTCCTCGCAAACAGTACCCATCTATGAGCGCATTGTAGATGACGACATCAGGATTCACACCTCTTTGAATCATTTTTTCAAGCACATGCTCTGCATCTTTTACCTTCCCTTCTTTGCAATACGAATCAACCAATATAGTAAAGGTAATCACATCTGGAGAAACTTTCGTACTGTCCATCTCACTTAATATTTGCTTAATCTCTCCCCATCGACCCAAGTTACATAGACCCTGAAGTAATGAATTGTAAGTTACAACACTCGGTGGTATGCCTTTCTTAATCATTTCAGAGAAAAGATCCAAAGCATCATCTACTAGTTTATCCTTGGATAAACCATCAATAATGGTGTTATAAGCCACAGTATTAGGTTCACAACCACCCTTTTCCATTATCCTGAGCAACCTAATGGCCATGGAAGTGTTGCCTGTTTTGCAAAGCCCATTGATAATGGTCCCGTACATAACTACAGAAGGCTCAATCTCTTTCTCCCTTAACAACTTCTTGAACAATTCCTCTGCCTCCAGAAATTTGTTTTCTGAAAGGAGCCCCCTTATGAGAGTAGTGTAGGTAACGACATTCGGAACAAAACCACGCTTGAAGATCCCACACAACATAGAAAAACCATAATCGACACGATTCGAGTGACAACAACAGTTTATCACCGTGTTAATAGTAACTACATCAACTGGAATGCTTAAGGCGCACATATCTTTAAAGAGAGAGACAACAGTTGAATAAAGTTTCATTTTGACCAAAGCAGCTAATAATTGAGTGAAATCGATGACAGAAGGGAGGGGTCGCATTTGGAGCATTGAATCGAACAGAAGAAGAGCATCTTCGGGCTTATCAAACCCAGATTTGCATTTCTGTAGGAGTAATTGATGTAGTTGTCTACGAGGAAGGGGTTTGGGATTGGGATTGGGATTGGGATTAGGTTTATGGTTTGTTACGATTGGGGATGTATGAAGTGGAAGATGATGGAGTAAGAAAAAAGGAAGATTGAAGTAGTGAGAATTGAGAGGAGGAGATGTACTACCTGGTGGTGTTTTGATCAGGAAAATGGATGATGATCTCAAACCAATTCCACAATATCCCCTCCTTCCCATTTCTGAAAACCCTTTCTTTGAAAATCTCTCTCTCCCCTTCTCTTTGAAATTGAAATGCGTATATAGAGACCGGAGACGGAGTATAAATGAAATAGTAGCATTTAATAAAATATTTAAATGATTTTTAAATTTAAAAATATGTCAAATATAATATAGAGACTAGATAGAAATGGTTTCCATTCCTTTCGATATATAGTAACATCATTTCTGAACTTTTTAAGGGAAATGATTTTTATGTTCACAGATTTAGGACAGAGGTAAATTATAATTAACATCGAAAAAGAAGCCTATGTAATGCGGTTGTTATTAAAATTTTATATAAAAAAAATTAAATTCACATTTATTAGAATAATTCTTTTCTGACTGTTTGTTTAAGCTTTACTTTCTTTCAATTATTTTGAGTTTTGCAAGTTCTAAAATATATAAAGAATAATAAAAATTAAATAATAATAATAATAATACTACTATATTAAAATGTCTAAAAGAACAGTAATAATAATATTGATTAATTAACTCAGGGATGTTATGCCAAATTGTCAACAAAAGAAAAAAAAAACTCATATATATTGAAGATATGCTTCTTTTTAATGTTTTAATAATGTTGGAATGATAACCGACATATCTTTTATGAATGTCATTTACAATAATCTTTATAATTTATTTAAACTTATAAGTTAATATTAACCAAACACCCTCACAACTTGTTTTAACTTCATTTTTAACTTATAAGTTGAATAGGTGTCGAACACTATTTTGAAAGACTAAGAGACAGGTACAACTACTGAGCACTAAACACAATCATGTATGATCAAACAATAACTTACTAGAATTTTACACTACATTTTATATCTACAAACAAATTCCTCGAAAAAGTAATCAGATAGCATCCAACATAAGCATATTTAAAACACCAACTGTGAAATTTAACATTCTCAATCCCCCGTAAAAAAATTGGTTAAAACACGATCACAATAAGTGTAAATCATGTGATTACAATGCCATTTGAATTATAGAAATGCATCCTTCTCCAGCAGCTCGAGCACTTCCCGTTTGTTGTTCAACTTGGCAACATCAATTGCTGACTTACCATCCAAGTTTTGAAGGGTGCTGCAACAAGGGGAAAAAAATAAGATTTAAACAACTAAATAAAACAATAAGCAGCAATGAAATGTTCGCCCTAGAAAATAGCTTACACAGCGGCACCATTCTCCAGAAGAAGTGCTACGCAATCCTTCCTTCCGTAACCAGCTGCATAATGAAGAGCAGTATTCTTATTCTTATCCAGGGCATCCACCTTTGCTCCAGCCTCGAGAAGGACCTGAGCGCATTTCAACTGGAATTGCACCAACGCACATTTGCTTAGCTCAATAAAACTAGAGGGAGAGACAGAGAGAGAGACAGAGGTGCTCGCCACACTACCATGGAACTGTTGCTTAGCCTCATTTCCAACAAACAAAAAAAATGAAGTGTGTAGTTCTTTAGCAACAGTTAACGACCAAATATCCAAAAAAATGCACGCCAAATATAGCTAGTTGGCAGTTGGTCAGGAGTCAGTCAGAACAACCATATTCCTCAAAGCATCAACTAAGGACATCCCCCCCCCCCCCCCACCATCTCTTCTTTTTTGTCTTCATTCTTACAAAATTTATTTATCTTCCAGTCTTTCTTTCTCATCCTAAATGCAACCAAAGATACTTGGTGTCATAGAGATAAGACCCCTGGAATTAAATATTTGTCCCCTCACCTTCAAACAATTTAGCAAACACATTGCAGGTGAGATACACCACAAGGTATTTGTTTTCCAGCTAGAAAATCACCAAGGTCAATGAAAACTATAAATTGAGGTCAACAAGGTATTCTAATTCTTTTGTAAAAAGTAGTTGGCAACATCCTACAAATAAAGTTTATTCCAAGTGGCCCACGGTATATAAACCTAAAGTTAATATGATGAACACGGTATATCTCTTAAATTAAAATGCTCATTTGCTATATTTATTCAATTAAATTAGGAAGCACTTTAGGGTTAGCCACAAAACTAAAGGAAATTTCCAATTAAATAATCCCCCACATGAAAATAATTAGAGCTCAAGGCGACTTGATTATTATAAATAGAAAAAGTAGAAAGCAGATACAAAATAAGTTTAGTCCAACTAGCCCAAAGGATTAAAAAAACCAGTTAATATTTTGGCATAACCACCTAGCATATTAAGATTCAGGGATGAGGGGGAGGTGGGAGAAGTGAAATAAGAGAGAATATATGGCACTAGTGTAGAAAATGCACACAGAACAACCTTATAGATTTAAATTCACATATTGGGGAAACAAACAACAAGGAACTAAATGATCCCTTGGTTTTCAGCATATAAAGTAGCAAGCTGTAGCTTTTCAAAAGCTCCAATCAGCAAGTTCAGATAATTGACTGAGTACGGGTAATTCCTTGAGAAGATAAACACACAAAAGTGTACAGGGGCCAAAAAGGTCTCAAGGTACTATCAATCATACCTCACCATATCCACATGCAAAATGCAAAGCTGTCCTTCCCTCTGAATCTTCTTCATCCTTATCAGCACCCGAAGCTAGTGCATTTTTCAAACCCTAATTATTATAGAGCAATAACAGGTCAACTATCTTGTAGAGCCACAGAAAATGCACTCAATGGTAGAGAGTAGAAGACATATTAACTTGATATTAATCAAGCACAACAAAGAAAAAATGAAACTTGGTGATTGATAATTGGTATGCTAAAATATAAAACTCAATAGGACTTATGAGAAGGAAAAAAATAAACTCATAGGTTAAAACTGTAGATCATAGTAACTGAGCAAGGTGCCATGTTAAGATGTCAGGACTCGGTGTACATATTCTTATGGTAAACATTCAATTAAATGAACAAAGAGATTTTCCTTTCTTTAAGATAAACTAATATTTTCTTTGCATCAAATAAAGCTTTTAGAAAATAAACAAAAGACAAGAAAAACTTGGTACACTTCAGAAACTCGACAGGTTTTTATACAACAGTGCGAGTTGCTTCAGCAAAGAGTCATAAAACCTTAATTAGAATGACCTTTATCTGGGCTAATAACCTTGTCATATTAGAATGCCTGGCTGCCTCTTTGTTCAGGGAAGAACCGGGAGGAAGAGTGGGAAAAGGACAAGTGAACAACCAACCTCTATTTCCTTGAAAATAATAGGGCATATATGTCTTTCTTGCCAATGCAGGTGCAAAGTTAAAAAGATGAACGAACTTGTTCGTTTAGTACTTCATGATAAATCTATGTCACTTCAGGTACATAAATAGTAAATACAAAACAATTGTGATTAATACAAGTATATATGTATGAAAAAAACAACCAAACTCATAACCAATAACGTACTTGAACTCATAATCTCGAGAACTAAAAAACCAGTAAAACCTAGTAATAATTACAAAGTAACAAAAGACGAGCAATTAGTTAATCCACCTAGTTTTTACTTCCATAAAAAGAGGGAATTTTATTAGAAAGGAAAAAGAATGCGAGAGAGAGTGATACTACTTCTACAAAAAAGATTCTTCCACATTTTGACTTTGATTAAAATTATTATAAAAAATTCAATACATTTGTAAGTTGTAATGAACCAAATAGCACCTAGGACAAGAAAAAACACGAAACTAAGTTACCTCCACATCACCAACACTAGCAGTGTGATGAACAATGGATTCATCCTCATATTCCACTTCATCAGTTTCATCTAACCCAGAGGTTTCAGCAGAAATGTCAGCATCTCCTGGAACTGCAAGACCCATTGCTTCACCCAACTTCTGGAGAACGTCTTTGTCGTTCCAGTACCTGAAATATAATAGTCAGATAATATGAATACAGCTGAAGAGAATTATTTGCAGATAATATTCGTCTTTTTCAGGAAAATAGGATTACTAGCAAAGCCAAGACTTACTAGAAAAAGGTTTAGTTTACAAATAGCTGAAATAGTACACGCACGCCAATGTTTTTAAGGGGAGTCCATCCCAATGAGTTGGATGGGAACGAGTCACTGGGTTATCTCAATAGTTTCCTACTATGATGTATAGAATTTCAAGGTCATGCCTATATAAGTTGATACAATAAGTACATACGGGTAATGGTGTAAATACACATATTTCTTTGAAAGTCCAATCAATATCGACATAGATACGAAAACGACAACATTGAATAAAGGAAAGTGTCATAATATCAATAGCCAGTCAAAATTTAAGATCACAAGTTTTTTTTTATAAAAGAGAGAGAGACATTTTTAGGTTCACCTGATCTTCTTTCAGTATATTGTGACAACCAGCCACATTGAAGAAGTGAACAAACACCTACACTATATGTATTGCCATGAAGATAAACAATGTTTTTTTTAATATTAATTGCTAGAACAATAGAAATGTGTAGAGCATATCACATCACACACTACACATTATTCTATTCATATTTTAAATGATAAGTACAAACAGAAGCATCAAAGACCTCATCATTGCAGCCGGGCCTCCACTTTCTATTTCCTCTAAAATAGGTTTCAAAGACGGATCTTCTTTAACACATGCCATTCGTTCTTCAAACTGGTCTTTCTGTAGCTGGATTGGACAAGCCCTGTAGCATTTGAGACATAGATGGGTCCTGCAAATATAGACAAATAAAGTTCACTTTGCCATATTGTAATTATTTCATACTCTGGTAATCAATACTTTTCAGAAGATCAAAGAAGCTAAAAAGCTGGAACTACCTGCATTAATGCACTGCCAAGACGCTCCGCCATGCTCATGAATTGGGGATTTTGCATAACTTGTTGCATGGTGGAATAGTACTGTTGTGTATCAAACTGTGGTATTCCAACATCAGCTCCAGTACCATGAAATGTCTTTTGAAGCTGCTCAGCCATCTGAGTAAATGAAGGATCCTTGGCTATCTGTTCTGCTATTTCCTTGACGCTTGGGTCCTGCATCATCACATCATGCAAACCTTTAATATGGGGAAATCAAATCAGAAATATCAATAATCACTTTGCCATACACAACTTTTATCATTGGCCAACTCAATTTGAATTTTGCCCTTTCCAGTCTCCAAACTGAAGTGCTCTAGAATCCAGATATTAGTATATATTAAAATCAAATAAATTTAATGGCAATGCCAGGCAGTCTACCTTCCAGACATTCAACTTATTCTAGCTTTTGTTTATTTGGTGCAAATGCAGAATAGTAAAGTGTTAGATTTATTTAAGGTAGACTCTAGCCTCCATAAGATTATACTGCAGGGAGTGGTTATGCCGGTAGAGATGGTGGGGAGTCTGGGGACGATCTGTGAGGTTATTCATGCCATTCTGGGATGCAAGACTGAAGTGCTCAATTTTGACTGACCCTCTTCAGGGTCTCTTATGTCTAATTGTTTGAAAAGGAGGAAGGCAAGTCCCAGGATATGGGGTTTAAGTTTTCAGGTTTTGAAATTTTAACAAAAAAAACAAAAAATAAATCTAATTTAGAATTATTTAAAAATATATATATATTAGTATAACAGTATTTACATATTCACTGGGAGTTACATGAGTTTTATGATTTTTGTGGTCAAAATTGTTAACGAATATTTGGAGGAAACAAAAAGGACTCAAAAGAGCCTGACATCCTCAAACCAGAAGATGAAAAAAGTAACCTGTCATCACTAGGATTTTAAGAAAGTTTTAGGAGTCTATCATGGTGGCAACAGAACTAGAGTTTACTAATAAAAAAAGAATTAAACGTAAGCATGAGCAAAGTTTATGAAATGGGAACTCAAGCCCATTGAACCGCACCCTTTTTCACTCCCTCCAAGGTAACTGCATCAAACATAAGGCAATGGTAACACAAATCTGAGGGACGAAAAGCCTAACAGAAAAAATTTACTCTAACAAAAGAAAGAAACCTAACTCAGGATAATCGCTAGACAAACTTTTTCATGACTTTGAGAATTATTACAGGGCACTAGCCACTAGATAGGGGTTTAGCCTTTTTGCTTAGATTGTTGAAAATAAAGCAAATAAACTTATTTGGGGGAAGCAAAGTAGAGAAGTTTAGAATACAAAGGTTTAAACCGCTGCTTAGATCCTGTTTGTAAAATAAGAAGTAAACCTAAAAATTAAAACGACTAGCGGCATATAGTTTCTTTCCCTAAAATAGAAACATCATTCAAAATTCCACAATAAAATAGTAATGACAATGATATCACTGACACAGGGAAAGACAATGTTTATGATAATATTAACATCAAGTTTAGTGATAACTACAGACGTCATATTTTCTTTCTCATATTTTGAGTTAATACAGCCAATAAATTACATGTGCAGATTGGGATCAAATAAGGCCAATCTTCTCATATAAGGCCAAATTACTCTAGTATAACAATAAGGTAATGAAAAATATCATATACTCATTTGTATTAGGGGCAAAGATCGAAGAGTACATTGAGTATGCCAGTCATAGCTGAAAAATCAAAGGCACTTGGGGGAAACCCTGGCACCGAGTATGGTCTTCTCTGTCCTGATTGCGTCTCAGCTGAGCTTGGTATGGAGGAATTTTCAGTCTCTCCTGGACCGATCTTTTCAACTGAAAAGATAAGAAATATCAGATCTTCTAAAAAAAAATAATACAATAAAGAGATCAAGGGCGTAGCTACACACAGGCTACGGTGGGACTATAGCCTACCCTAAATTAAAAATTAGCCCAGTAAGCCCACCCCAAATTTAAATACTTAGCAGTTAGCCTATATGTTGTTCTAGTTCATTTATATTTTTATCAAATATACACTATTTCTTTTTATGCTACAATAGATTTCGAGTTGGTGGGATTGAATAACAGGTTCAGTGAAAGAACAAAGGAACTTCTTATTCTTAGCTCATCTTTGGACCCTGCAGATGGTTTTAAGGCATTTAACATTGATAATATTTGCAAACTTACAGAGAAGTTTTATCCTCGAGATTTCTTTAAACAAGAGTTGCATCGCTTAAGAAGCAAGCTGACAATTTATGAGTTTGATGTACCTTATGATGATGTGCTCAAGAATGTTACTACTCTTGCTGAGTTATGCCAAGGATTATTTAAAACAAAAAAATCAACGACATATCAAATGATTGATCGGTTAATTCGTCTTGTTTTGACTTTGCCGGTTTCCACAGCAACTATAGAGAGATCATTTTCAACTATGAAACGTATCAAAACAATATTGCGCAACAAGATAGATAATGACTTCTTAGCTGATAACATGATTGTCCACATCGAAAAGGAGTTCACTGAGAACTATGATGCAGACTCAATAATTACAGAATTTGTTTCTATTCAAGAGCGAAAAGTGCAATTTGACTAGGTATGTTATTATGTCTTGGACGTACGTTCGTTATCAAAATTTTACTAATGTTATAGTGAATTAGTAATGATTTTGTTTATTATTCAATTAGTTACGTGATTTTATGACATATACAGTTATCTTAATATATGGTTTAATTTAAAAAGAAAATGTATGTAGTAAACGTTCACGAAAAAAAATTCTAGCCCACCCCAAATCATAATCCTAGCTCCGCCCTTAAAAGAGATTAATTATTTTATCTAATCCATAAGTGATATACAGCATGAAAGAAACACATATCTACATAAAAAATCTTCCATATGGGATACATTTTCTGTCTATGACTAATTTAAATAACAGGAGTGCTTGAGTTATTGAATACACTAATACTACGCACTTGGTTACATATTAATAGATGTTCTTGTTGTTGGAATGTACCACTATGCATTTAATGTGTTTTTTTATGAATGTTTAAGTAAATAAAACTAATTGTATTATTTTACTCCCTCCGTTCCTAAAAGATTGTCGTTTTAGAAAAAAAAATTGTTCTAAAATGTTTGTCGTTTACAACTTCCTAGAAGAATAAATTATTTACTTTCCTATATTACCCCTATCTTCTCTCATTGTCCCAATAAATTCTCTCCCTTGTATTAATAGTTTTCAATTTCCCATAAAGGGGTAGTGATGGAATTTCAAACAAATTTTACTAGTATTAAATGACTTCCTTAATCCATGTGCCAAAACTTTAAACGACAATCTTTTAGGAAAGGAGTTAGTACATGGAAAAGAAAATCGAGAGTAGTTACTAACGTAGTTCCCTTGCAAAGATCGGAGATTAATTACAAATGGAACTTGACAATAAAAACAATGACAGCAATTCAACCCATACTGTCAACTTCGAATGAACTTGCATATATGATATATGGAATTACACTCTAAGAATCAGGGGAAAAGCAAAACAAATAAAAACATACCAGGTTTAGTTGCCGAATCATCCTTATTATCCACCTAAAAACACCACAAAAAATATAATTTCAGCTCAATAATCAGCTTATGACCAAAAAAATATAATCAATAATCGCTTAGTTAAAAAATCAGAGCCAAATCTTTTCCAATAGCTCATGATTTGAACACAATATGTAAATAGTTTGATCAAATTATAAGCAGTGAAATCCTAAAACCATAATTATCCATAGAATTAGCGACTTATCAAAATTACATAAATTCAGATGCATAAATACAAAAAGAAAACATATAATCGACTTTATATTAGCTGAAGGAGCATATGATTCACCTGAGACATAGTTACGATCGACAATTTGGGTGTACGTAGAGAGAATGATATGGCTAACAGGCTAAGCCAGCGCTAAGGAGGAGAGAGAGAGAGAGAGCTTTCTGTAAAATGAGAAAATGGTACAAAAAGCGAGACTTTTGTGGGCCAGCACAATCTCATCTTTTAAATATGAAAGGCACCGATTTATCCTGCCAATTGGACCGGGCGAGTTTTCTATTTAATTATTATGCCTGCCTAGAACAGCTCGTGTAATGTAGCCATATCTGAATTCCACCAACAATGTTAGACTCACATAACAAATCTCACATAATACTTACATATACATATATATATATATATATATATATATATATTATGAATTTTCGTCTGACATGTCAAACTCGCAATATATATGTGTATATATGTGAACATAATATAATATTATTTATGTAATAGTAGCATTATTTGAATTCCAATCCGTCGTAATTAGAAGTTTGACACTGTATTTGTGAGTTCAATAATATTTTGGTAATAAAATAAATTATAATCGCGACCCCACTTTTTTTTTTAAAAGAATCTTTGAAATGATATTTAAGAGAGAGTACTATTTAAGAGGGGTGTTTTAGATCTGTACTATATATATATTATGTTTGTGAGTTTAAAAAAAAATTGATTTAAAAAATACATTACAATATCACCTTTACGAGACTCTGCTTGAGAAATCATTATAGTTAGGATGGGTACAGAGTTATTTATGTAATTACTGTAAAGATATAATACAAATTTTGAGAATAAAATAAAAAAACAAAATTAAGAAAAACAAAATTATAATAAAACTAAACTTGTAAGGAGGAAAAAAGGGTATTTGTGACACAAACTCAAGATAAGGGTTACTTTCACTGCACTATATATATATATTGGTATTTTTTAATATGTCTCCCATATCTTTTAAGGTTTGAAAAGAAATTTTTGGGGGAAAAAAATGCTTTAAATCTATCTCATTATCTTCCTTTAATTTCTTTTACTATTTTACCTTACGAGAGACTATATTTGAGAAACCATTGTATTACTAATTATTATTTTAAATTCGTTTATTAGTAATAAACTAATATTAGATTAAATAATTATATAACTTATAAAACTAAAAAAATTTATTCTTGACTCAATTAAACTAAACAAACAAAATATATTTTTAATTATAGTGTAGATAGATAGACAAATTACATCGCAAAGTTTAATCTCATTTATTTCTTTTCTCTCATTTATAAGGAAAAAAGACAATGTCATAGTTCTTCACATTCTCGTATACTCCTCCATTGTCCCATAAAAGATTCTTAATTTTTTTTTCAAAAAAAATGCCAATAAAAGATGCTTAAAGTATAAAATATAAATTCAAAATACTATATTTGATCTCAAAAGTATTTAAATAGGATTTATTACTTTTGGAAAAATAAATAATCGTTTATGTATGTATGTGTTTTTTTTTTTCTTTTTGAGACAAATTGTTTGATTTTTTAAACTTATGTCATGTGGAGTTGAAAAATATGCTTAAAACATTTATTGTTAGGATAAGCTACGCGACTCGAAATAAAAAATATTTTTAAATTTTTATATATTATTTATGTTATTTTTCCTATTATTAAACACTTAATCACAAGTTTATAATTTTATATGTTTACATGTTTATAATTTTATATGTTTTAAAATTAAAAGATTGAATTTAAATTTTAAAATGCAAAAACTTGTATGTTCAAAATGTATTCAAGTCAAAACAAATAAAACTTGTCATTTTAGAGAATTAATATTTTTAAAAAGGTCCTCTTAACATGTGCTCTAAAAGCACATGCTAACCACACAGTTCGTTTGAACTGTGTGTATATTCTCTTGATTTCTATATTTCTATATTTGTACCAAATTCAAGAGAATATGCACACAATTCAAAAAAACATTCTCTTGAACTGTGCGCTTAGCATGTATCCCAAGACACATATTAAAAAATTCATTTTTAAAAATAATATTTAATATTTTCACAAGATAATGCAAAACTTACTTGTGATAATATCAATTTTCATCCTTTTCATGCATTTATGTTAAAATTAAAAGATTCCTTTTTTAATGTTCAAAATGTATGCAAGTTATCTATGAAAAACAGAAAAAATCTGAAGAAAATTATAAACTCTTCCACTGCACGATCGCATCCTAATATCATCAATCTGAGGTGAAAAGAAAGGGTAAACACCCACAAATATAAATACACCAATTTATATTTCCCATAAAATATAATTTTATTTGCACGGATGCATCAAGAAATTCAGAACCATATTTCGTGGATCTACTTTCTTTCTGGGTCTCCAAAAACAAAAATACAATATTACAAAATCAACCACAAATGATCCAGCAAATTATCAAAACAGTCCATATTTGACACACATATCTAAGAAGGATGAACCTTTTTAGAATTTGAAGTAACTGCCTTAACAGCTGATCTCATCGAAGCCCCAGCAGAATTCAGAGCAGCTTCAATATACTTTTTAGAAGCAAACGTAGCAGCCTTTTCCATACTATTTCCCATCTGCCTTGCCTTTTCAGCTACCTGAACCAAACCCCTCAGTTGTTCTCTCGATTCGCGCTCCATTTCTTCTTCGAAGCGCCGGAACTCCTCCATCGCGCTCTCCATCACCGAATCGAGGTACTCCTCTGCTTCTCCCATGGCGTATTCAGCTTCCTGCACTTGCGTTTCGTGTTCGAGCTCCATGGCCGCCCAGGCTTTGTAGGACTCGATCTCGAAAAGTCTCATGAGATCTTCGATGGTGGAGGGATCAAAGTTCTTGTCGTTGAGGGATTGATCGGAGAGAAAGGTGAATTGGGCAATTAGGGATTCCATTTTTCCTGTTTGGGAATTTTGGAATTGTGGGTTTGGTTGAAGGAAGAAAATGGGGGAGGCCGGGAGGGAAAGTGGGTGGAGAATAATCAAGTGTGGTGTGGTGTCAGGTGTGTGTGTGTGTGTTCGGATTCCTATTCTACTAGTGTTGTTATTTTTAGTGGAAGAATATTTAAAAAAAGTAATTTTAGGAGGGGAAAAAGATTATTAAAAAGTTCTCCATAACGGTCAGAAATAAAATTCACATTTTATTTCTGATCAATCATCGGTATTTTCAGAGTAAAAATAATATTCTCTCAAAAAAGTCTAACGATTATTTAATTTTTTTTATGATTTTTAAATAATTTATAATATTTATTAAAATTAAAATTTTTATAAAATTGAGTGATTTAGGTGTCATTTGAATACATGTAAAAAACAGGGTTGCACAGAATGTACAATTCTGTTTTTTTACATATATTCAAATAATACCTAAATTACTGAATTATGTAAAAATTTCAGTTCCAATAAATATTATAAATTATTTGAGAGTCATAAAAAAAATAGCCGGTCGGTAGAAATCGATTCCCATAGAAGGACTCTATTCTCTTACCCAATATACAAATGATATTATGATAGTGACATCTACGCTACATTTAGATTGTAAGAATGAATGTCAGAATGAAACAACTTATTTTTATAAAATAAAAAAATTTATACTTGATTGTTCAATTATAATGAAATGAACCGTTCTTATTTTTATCAAATTGGTGAACTTTATTATTTGGAAAATGAAATCGAATGACTCATTCTAGTTAAAATAGACTATTCTTTATTCCACTCCTTTATTAATTTTATTCTTTCAATTTCAACGTAACATTAACACACTAAACGACACTTGTTACTTTGATAATTAATAATATTTTTAGTTTAGCAATATCAATCCCATGTGACTTTAATAAAAATTAAGAGTTGATAAGAAAGTGAGGAGAGAAAATAATTATTATTTTTTTATAGAGAACTAGAGAAGTTATAATGTGACAAAGAAGGTAGTTTTTTTTGTTGGCCCTCTCCTTATCATTAGACTATTATCATATTTGATCTTCTAAAATTTGTTTAACATACTTTTACAACAACAAAAAAATGATAGTTTTGTAGGAATGAAATCAATATTGAAGATTATTGAGAAAATTAGACAAATGATAAATGTATTTTATATTTTGCATGTTATGCGTTGTTATAAAATAAGATGTGTCCAGTTTTAATTTTTCGGGAGATTGCAAATACTTAGAAATGTGGTGCATATCTAAGGTTGTGTATGATAAATTTGACGATTAAAATCTGAATGATTATAAAAACTGATTAAGATCTGAATGGTTATGAAGTATGAATCTAAAAAACTGTTTGATAACTAAAAAGTAAGTTATCTCTTAATGACACTATTTTACTATTTTAAATGATAAATTTTTATTTAATAATTTTAAATATTCAATTTAATAAAAATGAGTGAATAATATTGTTGAATATATTTATATAAAAAAAATTATCAAAAAAATTTCATTATGAGGTACCTCTTAATTATTAAGATTTCATTTTCTGTCTTACCGATTAAAAAGCATTCAGAGGTAACAAAAAAAAAACAGCATCATGCCTCTTAACGAATAAAAGGCAGTCCATTAAGATGCAATCAGATGTAAACAAACAGCACCTCCCAACATTATATCTAACAAAACAAAAAGGTTAAATAAAAATTTAATACTCCCTCCGTCCCAAAATAACTCTTAGTTTTGACTTTTTAAAGTCAAATTGACTATTTTTTAAAGTTATTTTTTGTACCATTTTTACAGAATATAGGTGAAGAGGATATAACAAAAAAAAGTAAATACAATTTATTACTAATACCAATTTTTATAATGTTAAAAATATATTTATACATGCTTAATTATTAATTTTAGAAATAGTCAATTTGACTAAAAAAAATTAAAATTGAGCAGTTATTTTAAGACGGAGGGAGTAACATTTTATTTTCATAAAAATGAGATAAAGTATATAAAATAAGAGTAAATATATTCCTACTTCAGTCAATGTGCACTTTTTGTCTATGGCCTCTACTAAGTTTATGACTTTGTCCACTTTATATAGGTTTAGTGTTCACTTAATTTAATGATTTATAATTTATCCTAGTTTTATGTTATTATATTTGACATACAGTATTTATTTATATAATTATCATTATATTATGTTAAATTAATTTTTTTTATAGTATATTTAATTATAAGTTTTATTATATATATGGTACCAAAGTCCCCCACTAGACATTAATCTTAGGTTCGCCCTCAATATGTTATTTGGTAGGGTCCATTAGTATAAAAAAATAAAAGTATTCATCATTTTATATATTCTTGTGGAGTCATTAATAATAAATTTAAAATTTTTTTACACTTTTTTCTCTACTTTTTTTTTTTTTTAATATGTATACAAATTATAATTTGCTCATATTTTCCAATTCAATCCAATTACCATATTTTTATAGTTGTTAATATTATAATTAAAATCGATATCGGTCAACCAATTTATTATATTGAATAGCATAATTATTTCAGAAATGAAAGTATTCCGACACTTTTTCACCATTTGATGATCACTGTGAATTTTTTATCAAAATTTTAATGGATGAAAATTTGTTTAGACTTTTAACGGTGAAAACATTTTGTATGATTTTAAATTTTAAGATTAATCTTAATATTATGGCTTAAATATAAATTACTACCTTAAACTATTGACATTTTTTCACTTCGGTGATTGACCTTTCAATTTTTTCAATTAGGTCATTAAACTATCAATTTTTCCACTTTTGGTTCAATTGAACCTGCCACGTCATAAATTGATGACATGACTTGAACACGTGACATGTAAAAGCTGATGTGTACTCAAATTGTAATTAATTTAATATTTAGATATAAATTAATACCTCAAATTATTGATCTGTTTTCACTTCGGTGATTGATCTTTCAATTTTTTTAATTAAGTAATTAAATTGTTAATTTTTTTCACTTTAACTCAATTGAAATTGTCACGTTGTAAATCGATGACGTGACTTTATATATTGAATGTGACTGATGATGAATAAAAGAAGACTCGCTTTATTATAAATTTAAATTAGTTTATAAAAATTAAGAGGGCATAAATGTAATATAACATTACAATTTAACTATAAAAGCTTAACATATTTTTAACATGAAAACATCTAATTTAAGAGATAATTTTTTTAAATGATAAAAACTAAGTAACAATAAAAATATTATTAGCACTATCATTAATATCTAAATTTGAAAATCTAATAGGAAAACAAATAATTATCATTAGGATTTTTTTTTTAAATATAGATATCACAACAGTTTAATCACCGAAGTGGAAACAAATCAGTAGTTTGAGGTAATAACTTATATTTAAGTCTTAAATTAATTACAATTTGAGTACACATCAGGTTTTACATGCCACGTGTTTAAGCCATGCTATCAATTTGTGATGTGGCAGGTTCAATTAGAGCTGAGCAAGGAACCAAATTAGAACCGAAATCGCACCAAAAATCGCACAAATTGCACCAACGGTTACGGTGTATGTGGTGGTTTTAGTTGGGTAGAAAAATTAAATTTACAATTTCGGTTTTGTTACTAGCCAAAATCACACGCATAAAATTAAAACCGCACCAAATAATCATCATGTTTTTTTAATTTTGCTACGAGTATATATAATTTTTCTACTTTAACATATTTTTCTCATTTTATTTTAGAAGACAGATATTTCAGGGTTGAATGAAAAATCATCGGTATCAATTATGTTTGCAAATCAAGAGTGGATTGCTATTTCCTAAATCAAACGTGATAACATAGTATTAATCAACCATATAATTGTCGATGCCTGGAACTATTTTGCTAAGTTAGCTCCATGCATGATTGTGTTCACTGCGTAATACGTTTACAGATTCTTAGATTCATCAAAGGTTCATTAGTTGTGGCCACCACATTGAACAGATTTTGCATGAATATTTTTTGGTGGTTTAAACCCGAGAGGTGATTGTGAGATTTAAAGAAGCATTGAAAAGCTTCCAAATTTATTTTCCAGATTAAACTGTACTCACAAGAGGGGGGGCGGGGGGCGGGGGGGGGGGGGGGGGGGGGGATCAAACTGGAGTTGGTATGTAGCTTGTAACCAAAATTTTGGTTTTGTTATTTCAATTGGTTTTGGAATCGAAACCGCATCAAATAAAACTGCACCGTACCAATCACAAACGGTTTAATGTGCAATTTTAAATTTCTTAAACCGCACCTAAGCGATTTCGTGTGCGGTTTAAATTTCAAATCGCACCATGTTCACCCCTAGGTTCAATTGAACTAAAGTAATTTTTTTTTATAATTTAATAACCTGATTGAAAAAATTAAATGGTCAATCATCGAAATGAAAAAAGGTCAATAATTTAAGATAGTAATTTATATTTAAGTATATTATTATTAACTATCTATTAACATATTTATTAGTATAAAGATCAAATAATTGATATATTGGATAAAATTAAATTAAATGTATAATAGAGGGAGCCAAAACCCCCCCCCCCCCCCCCCCCCCCCCCCCCAAAAAAAAAATAAAAAATAAAAATAAAATATTAAGTTAATCACCAAATTTTAGGTGTGAGAATATGCTATCTTGTCAAAACTTATTATTATTTCAATAGGAGATTATTCACTACCTTAATTTAAGCCACTAATTTAATAAGTTTGGAGGAATCTAAAAAAACTTCATTTTCACCACCTTTTATATTTGTGATTACAACTTCATTTGTAACTTATTTTGAATAAAATAAGACGCGACAAACAAATTATTAATATGTTTACAATAAATAATTTGATTATGTAATGATAATGTTATAGTAAAATAAAATTATGATATAATAAATGTATAATTTTTAACGCACGTGTAATATAATATAGGATAATGATCTTGCACAACTTTACATGTCGATTTTTTAGGTGAATAATTATAGTCGCTAGTATTTTAATAATGTATTTAATATAATTTATTAATTTTATAATTATATTCAATCTCATATATTGATATAAGTCGTAGTTATAACCGTATTTTGTAATATATGTCTAGAGCTCTTTCACGCGAATATAAAAATTAGACATAAATATATTTAAATTTTATTTATTTATATTTTTATCTTTTATTGGGCTCAAAATATAAATGAGTGATATTTAAATATTTTTGATATGCCTAATAGTCAACATTACTAAGCCCATGAACCTGATTTTGCCTGGCCCATTTTATTGTCGTCAAGAAAAGCTACTAAAAAAAATAAAAAACCAAACAGATTTGTACTTTCAGGGGAGAGAGATCCAAATCCCAAGTTTGTTTTTCTTCGATCGTAGGAGCAGATAGGATTCGGTCAGTATAGATAGGATTCGGTCAGTATTATACATAGAGATATAGAGGGAATGGAGGAGAATGGTAACGTGTGCAGGGGTTTGTTGTTGCCGCTGTTGATGATGCTGCTACTTAAAGTACAGAAGGGTCAAGCCATTTGGTTGAACTTACCGGAATCCGGGACCAAGTGCGTGTCGGAGGAAATCCATAACAACGTCGTTGTTTTGGCCGATTACGTCGTCATTTCAGATGATCATGTTCATCCCACCCCCACCATCTCCGCCAAGGTAAAAACCCTCATTAGCACATATATACTGTTGCATTAGAATTTGAACGGAATGGTTATTTAAATTTTCTCTCTGTTTTTGGGTATGTAGATGTGTATGTTTATCTTCCAATTGGCGAATTTGATGTGTTGAAATAATTTGAATTTTTGATGGTGATTTGGGATGGTTCTTATTAGGTGATGATTTGGGATTTTATCATTAGGAATGATTCTAATTCATTAAGCAGATTTAATTTTATCTGGAATGAAAAAGTTTCTAATTAAGTAGTTTTTTTTTGGTACAAAGCCTGTTTTTAATTCATAGCCATAATTGTGGGGAAAATGATTTTGGTGTTGAAAGTCATGTGTAATGCAATTCTACTTTTTCATCCACTAGATGGAAGTAGCTCAATTTTTTCTTAGCGTGAGTAGATGGTAAATGTGAAACATGAGGGTAGCTTAACTTTTTAAGGACTTATTATGAAACTAGCTCAAAGTGAAAGACAAAAATTTGAGATTTCGTAGGAGAGAGTGAAAGTTTGTGATCAAGAAAAATCAAAATGTTTGTGGCATCTTATTTCGCTAACCATAAACTTGGAATCACAGTTTGTCATCTATATTTTTAATTTGTTAAAGATCACTCTGCAAGAGTTGTTGGGCCTCTACTCGCACATAAGTTTTCGTGCTCATTCTCTTTTGGAAAGGAGGTTACATCTTATTATATAGAAAAGGCATTGATTTTCTCTAGTGAAGTACTTCTGAGAGAAATATATTCTGACTAACAAGTAGGTAGTTGACAAATAGCAATCTGTGGGCTTCTAGTGGACCAGAGTAAGAGCAATACACTAAGGAGTCACCAATCTCTTCTCCAACTCTCGCAACAGTTTATGAACTTGGCCATTGGGAAATTTAAATTGCAACTATTTCCTGGACTTCCCTGATTTGGTGATTCCATGGACCTAAAAGGCTGAAACTTCTGTCACATTCCCTAGCAAATCTCTGTTTCCTCTCCTCCCTCACCCCCTCTCTCTTGTTTAATTTTTTGTACTTGTCACTTTTTGGTCCTCTAATTATTTCTTTTTCTTGTGGTTCATTGTTACCGCTGCCTTCTAGGACAGGATTGTTTAGTTTCATTGTTTTTTCATTTTCCCCCTTTCTTTTGTTATGTAGAGGACTCCTTGTCCTGTTTTCATGTATCTCTCTTCTTCATCTGTTAAAATTTCTTTTCTTATAACCAAATAATAAAAATAAATCCTGCAATTGTTTGTCTTAGGTCCAGTAACAGGAAACATTACGTAGTAAAAGAAATAGAGGGTTCTTTATTCTTCAGTGAACCTGGTTTCTTTAAATGCCACGCTTCTTACTTCGTATCTTCTTACTCCTTTTATTCTTGACTTCTAAAGTTGTTGGTGCTGGACTTTCAACCCGAGCACCAAATTTTGAAAACATCTGGGACATGCATCAATAAGGGAATATTCCTCATTCTTCTTGGTGTAATGTTGTGTTGTAGAAATTAGCAAAAAAAAAAAATGTTGTGTTGTAGAACAATGGCTTTCTTTTAATTATCTTGGAATATCACTAGCTTTGCGTCTTTAAGGACCCTCACAGGGTTAAACTATATTGACTATTTTAAAAAAATCTAGCTTAGCCTTAAAGGTCTAGGAGTCACTAATAATGCTGTCTCTTTCTTCCCCGGGCTAATGGTTTATGAAATTCGAAATAATGGCTATTAACTTGGTACTTTACTATTTGGAGAACAAGGATGTGATTCATTGGCATCCAGTACATCTATTATGCATGAATGTTTCTTAAAATTTTGGGTATGATTCCTCAGTGTTCTAAAAATCCCCGCCTAGGCACTAGTCCCCCCTTGGCACCCCGCTTAGGCGCTAGGCTCCCCTGGCGCTTCGCCTAGGAACTAGGCCCCCCCTGGCGCCTCACCTAGACCTAAAGCGGTAAGAAAATTCCTCCAGAAAAGTAGGTGGGGCCTAGGCGGCGCCTAGGCAGAGAGATTTTTTTTATTTTAATAACTACTCAAACCAGATCTTGATATATTTATTTTTCTAATGATTTATCATATTCATAATAGAGGTTGTAGCATATCAAATCACAACAAGAAGTGAACAAGATCAAGTCAAAATGAATAATTTTATTATAGTTGTAATTTTTGAACTTGTACCAACTTCAAATTATATAAATGATGATACATTTGCAATATTTATTTTAATTCAATATAATTCTTAAATTTATGTTTAGTTTCTTAAGTTTTAATATTGAATTGAATTCTTGAAATTTTAAATTTTATTATTTAATAGCAATTTGTTTATGAATAAAACTAATACGTTAAAGATATGTTTGAACTTTGAACAATTGCATGTTTGTGTTAGAAATTTGACATTAGCAATATGGATATATGTTTGAACTTTAAGCAAAGGCCTTTATTATTTTTATTATAAATTGTTTTGCTTTATATTATTGTTTTGAATGGATAAATGTAAGATAAAATATTAAAATTGGCTTAAAATAAAAAATTTCGCCTAGACCCCCTAGGCGCTAAACCCCTCCCGACCGCCCGCCTCCCGCCTAGCGCCTTTTAGAACATTGTGATTCCTAGGTTGTCATCTTTATAATGTTGCTTTTCCGTTTCAGTCATTTCTCACATTCTTTTTGTTTGTGCTTTCCTTTCAAGCAAAATGTAAATACCATTTATTTCCTTTTTGTAGGTGACATCTCCTTATGGGAACACCCTTCACAACAAGGAAAATGTGACACACAGTCAATTTGCATTTACTACAAATGAGGCTGGTCAGTACCTGGCATGTTTTTGGGTCGATCACCATGGAAGTGGAGCTGTAAGTATTAACTTGGACTGGAAAACTGGAATTGCAACGAAGGATTGGGAGTCAGTTGCCAGAAAAGAGAAAATTGAGGTGAGAACACACACACACACACATAATAATCTATATATGGGGCTTGATCCATAAACACAGTTAGTTGGTAGCCAACGTCTGACATATTATATGTTGGACGATTTTCATTTACTCTTCCAACATATTGTATGCCGGATGGTTAGTATAAAATACCATCTGACATATAATATATTGGACATTGGCAAATCAACTGTGGTTATGGATCATTCTCCTATAAATGTGACATGTATGCGTGTATGTGTGTGTGTATATATATATATTAGTCATTCAAGTTCAGGAGCCTCTCGTCAAAATTTTAAATTTTGCAACCTCATGGTAGTATAGAGCTGAAATTTTTCTTTCCCCAATGACTGCCTGCTAATTGTCATGCTACATGCATCTATCATGTGGAAGAAGGATCCCCATCTAGCTTTAGAAAAGAGGGAATAGACAGGCCAGAGAACTGCTCTCCGAATCTTCTTTTTTTCGCGTTAGGCACTGGAGTAGGAAGTAGAATAGGGAGAGCGAGGGAGGCTGTAATCAATGTCAATCAACTTTTCCCGACTCGAATAGAAAACCTTAATTTATGCAGTTAGTTAGTGCATTAGAATATTGTGAAATACCCAATCTTTATAATTGAAAGGTAGTAAAAATATAAGGTCAGTTGTCTAGGCCTTGTTCCTGAACCATTTTTCAAAATAATGGAATCATGCTTTATTTATATATATTTTATAATATATATATATATATATATATGCAACTATTGTAAGTTTGTTTGCATGTTATAGATATGTTGTTATCGGTTATCTCTAATGTGCTCATGTATAGCGGCAAATTTTATCATGCAAGTGAGAAGATGAATTACTTGGTAGAAATAGGATAACTAGTTTTTGGAGTCAGCAAGATTTCTTTGGTTGCCTAAATGATTGCCAGAAGTCTAATATATGATATATCCTTTTCCATCCTTAATGGTAGGGTGTTGAACTTGAGCTGAGAAAGCTTGAAGGAGCAGTGGAGGCCATCCATGAAAATCTACTTTATCTGAAGGGCAGGTGATAATTATTATTGTGATTAAATTGCACCTATGACTATTGAAATCTTTCTTTTGTTCTTACTCTTTTACTTGCAAAATTATTTTTTGATGTCCTGCAGAGAAGCTGATATGAGGATAGTGAGCGAAACTACCAACTCTAGAGTGGTATGGTATAGTATCATGTCCTTGGGTGTCTGCATTGTGGTTTCGGTTATGCAGATAATGCACTTGACACGATTTTTCCAAAAGAAGAAACTAATCTAGACTGACTTAGTTTATCAAGTTTGACAGCTGATCATATGCTATATCCTTTCTTTCTTAATTCTGCTGAAGGAAAATTTTGATCCTATCATGGAGTATCTAGCTTGTGTTCAGTTTTTTACTGGTTGAGTTAGCGAGAAAGATTTTTTTCTTTTCTTTTCTACATATCCTAGGTAAGGAGTTAAGGACGGACTAGAACAATTTTTTGTGTCCATAATTCCTAATTAATTGGCTTTTCTTTGCTTTGCAGCGTTTTCTTTTTCTGCTTTAACAAATTTTAGAATCTAGGTTGCTAGGAATCGAGCATTTTTCGAGCTCACCCTTATTTTGGCTCAGCTTGTTATAAATGAGTCCATAATTTTCAATCTCGGCTATTTACTCGGTGAAGAGCGGGGGCAAGTTCTCCAAGCTCACGAGCTCAGCTCAATATTATAAATATTGTTATGAATGACATTAGTGAATAGGTTGAGCCATGAGGTGATAGCCGAATTTAAGTAATGTATATTTTCTGTTTAGTCCTTTGTTTGAAAGATCTAAATTAGTATATTTTCTGTTGTAATCCTCTGAATTGTGTTAGAACAAACAAAATCCTTAAAGATTGTAAATAGGAATCGAGTCCTTTGTATGTGATACGCAAAATTTTAATTGCGAAAAATATCAATACATAGAATTAGTAAGAATTATAACAGGACTTCACTCCCACTTATTATGGATCTCGTTACCATGAAGTTAACTTTATGATAAGTTAGTCAGTTGACATGTAGAAAAACAGATCACTTCTCAGTCTGCAATGCCTTGGAATCCAAAGTCATCAAACAATAAGAAATCAATAAGTCTAGGGGACATTGATGTAGTGACATTTCTAACGACTTTTTTTTTAGCAACTCCTAAAAAATGTATAGTATTTATTCCAACTAGAATTTTTACAGGAAAAAAAACAATGTCGTTAGAACAATGTCGCCCCAGAAGGACTCATAAGAAATAGCATACTACAATGCACCTCCCTCGGAAGAAATTACTTATTTCAAACACTTGGCATGGCTAACAATTACCATCTTAAAACTAAAACCTAGCAAATCCGCATTTCGGTCCATTTCACTTGGAAGCTCTTATGTGATGATAATGACAAACATGGAGTCTAAGCATAGTTGGAGAAATAGAGAATACAGGGAATGGCTTTCCAATGGGAAGCGAGACGGAATTGAGTGAGAAAAAAAAATGTTCCCTTAGCTTTATTCTATTGAAATAATCTTGCGGTTTATGTATCTGAACCTGCAAATCTCCTCAAAAAAGTCATCTGCACTGCTGTGGGTGCTCTTCATCTGTAGAATCTTTATTGTCATCTTCTTTAGATTCTTTCCATACTTGACCAACGACTCGAGTGTGTTCATTTTCTGTTCTGCATTTAACGGTGACCTCACCGTGATCACCACCTCCTCTAGGCAAGGAATCACAAAGCTCGGATCGACCTGAAAATTTACACATATATTACTGTATAGAACACGAAAAATCTGAAACAATGTCGTCCGTGGACAGAAAAAAAAGCACCACACAGACTCACATTTTTCAGGCTGTTCTTCTGGCAAAGGGCAGCGAACAATGCGCCGTGAATGTCAAATTTTTGTAGCTTTGGATGGCTATTGAAGAATTCGACAAAGTCAATCTCCGGAAAGGGTAGAAGAGCCTCGAAATCGCCAGTGAACTCCACCTTCATGTAAAGATGTTTCACCTCGCTTGTCAGTTGAAGAATTTTGCTTATTGCATCCCAGCACCATTGCACCCCTCTTACGGACAAGGACTCGAGGGCTGTAAGCTTTCCAAAATCCACCATGTAAACTCGCCCTGAAGGCAACAACATAGGGGAAAATATAACTAAAGTAAGATTCAGATAATCAAAAATCAAGAAGAGAAATGATTAAATGTAATGTTCGACTCCCATTGATATCAAGCATAGGGGCCATGGAACGCGGGCTGAAAGCCTTGTTCGGGGAGAGGATACATAGTCTGGTCGCAAGACCGAGAAACTCTTTTTTATCAAAAAAAAAATGTAATGCTAGTGGCTTTCTTACCAGAATTGTTGGCAATAGAAAGAGTCCTCAAACATTTGGTCTCATGAACCCTAATCCAGCTACAACCTTGTAACTCGAGGGATTCGAGCTTGGGAGACGTGACAGATAGCGAACAATTACCAACACCATAAAAGTCGAGCTTACACTGCTCCAGTCGAGGCAGCTCGATCGAAACAGACCTCAGCCCCTCGCAGCCAAGTAGTGACAGGTTGGTTAGGTTAGGACACGCCCGAAGTGCGTCAGATAACGCGGGGTCCTCCAATCTTGCCCCAACAATTTCAAGATTCCTAAGCTTCAAAAAAGTGTCCCATTTTGGGGAATGAATCATTAAAACACCCCAAAGCCTCAGCGACTCCAAATTCCATGCAGCTCTTATGCACTCCAGCTTTGAGGGGCAATCCATACAGGCTTGTTGGTCAACAAGATTGTCCATTCGAAGCTCAAGATTCCTCAAGGATGGCCCTTGGAGCGATAGCCACGAAGCAAGGCCCTCACTGGAGAAAGGGCAATAAACAACAAGCTCTTCCAGCCGGAAAATTGACGAGACCATCTGCATTATAATGCAGTCAGGAGTGCTCCCGCCGCCTGTGAGGTTATCGAAAATATTTCGAGGGAAGTAAAGACTCCTAAGGTATGGCATTGCGTCCTTCCATCTCTTAGAGACACAATTACAATATGCCACATCCTTGGCATTGCTCATGTGTGACAAAATGTATTGGACAACGGCATCAGGCAGGTCATCCATGTTTCTCTGGACAAAAATCAAACAGTTAACAGTCAGTTTTAAGAGACCATCAATCAAATTCATGAACAAATTAGCAGAATGCATCCTATAAAATACCACTCCTTTAATCACAGGGAAAAAGGTTTATTTGCTCACAAATGAGACTGAGAGCACTCATAAAGATCTTAATCAAAATGGAAAAGCTTCCACTTATTGTTCTTGAAAGAGTTACCTGATGCTGCCTTATCCTATCATAATTTTCAATTCTAACTCCTTATGATCTCACTAAGATTATCGGCATCGTAGCAAAAGCCTCCAGATGTTTTAAAAGGTTCTTCACCATAATGCAGTAACAAGAAAGAGCCCCAACTTCCCCACTTGAGTCCATGTTGTTCAGTCTACAGACACTGATTTTCACTTGTGGGGAATGTTCATTTAACTTCCCTTTTAATAATCAGTTGCATGTCATTAAATTCTGTTTTAATAGGATCTTCATCTAATGTGTTAACCAATTTAGCTTAATCAGTTTTATGACATGGCATAGGATAGAAACATTTTGGGCATATGGAAAAAATCAAAGGTAGAGAGCTAAATCAGCATTTAACCAAACATTTGGGGCACAACTGCTATCAACAAATACACAAAAACAAAAGTTGGGCATTGCCTATGAAATAACAGTGAGCTAAAAGTGAAAGTCTTGTATAATATATAGAGGCAATAATATGAAATGGATACAAACCAAACCAGCATATAATTCAGATATGAGACGAGCCCAGATGATAAATTGACTTGAATTCAAATACCCAGACGGATGAATCCAGTGTGCATGTGCACACCTACTCATAATTAAGCAGAACCCAGATTAGCATAGAGATTAAATCTCCAAAAAAACAGATTCAAATCTAGATTTTATGTTTCAAGTGTGAACATTCAATAGGAGAAATGAAGGTATATCGGGGTATACAACAATTCAATCAGCCAAACATTTGAGCCACAGAAATTAACAAAAAAATGCAATTGAATCAAAACCCACAAGTTCTAATACATAAATGTGTGTGGAAACTTACTTACAGTATAGAGATGAATTAGGTACAATCTTGGGTTGAAAAATGGCAAAGATTTCCAAGCTTAATTTGAGTGAGTTTCATTTACTGTTCAATTCCAAACAAAAGGCTCCCCATCTTTCCAGGTCCATATATATATATATATACACACATATATATAGATAGATATAGATTGCTTGTGTGGGTGGTTGTAAAAAATGTTGTGTAGTGAAGAGAGAGAAACGCGCGTCGATCTGGAATCTGCAGGTCTTTTCAAAATTCAAAAGGAGAGAGAGAGAATATTTTGCGAGTTGAAGGAAGTAGTGAAGTGTTAAAGCATCCGCTTTGAGTTTTGAAGTTTTTTGAAAATTTGGACCGTTCAAAGTTCAAACAGTCCAATCAAACACATTCATAAACTAAATCAAATTTTGTTCAAACATTGGAGCGTGAATTTCGATGTGCGCCTCAATTTCATAACTGGGCTGGACCCATGAGTCTAAAACATGGGCCTGCTAGAAAGTTATACCAGTAGTTCTTTTCTTCTTTTTTTCTATTGTGAGGAGTTCAATTGAAAAAAAAAAGAACAATATTTTTAGGATGAAGTTATGAACATTTGAACAGAGAATTTTTGTAATGTGCATGTTACAGATTTTAGTTCTTAAAAATTCAACGGCTGAGATTGAGTATACCATTAATAATGATAAGGAACTGATATAAATGATAGTTCCACAAAGTCCATTTCACATAAATAGTAAATGGACCCCACACCCACGTGAGTGAGAGTTTCTGAAAATATCAAATTTTACTTGTGGCAATATTAATTTAATTCTTAGTTCTAATATTCCTAGTTCTTATCTTCTAATTTTTTTCTTTTTTGCAAAAGTCAAAAAAAAAAAAAAGCAAAAGCAAAAATTAGAGGCTCTAAATTTTAGCAACAATGGTGCTTTTATAAATTTCAAAAGATTCTCTTTTTAGGTATCGTGTTGATTTTTTAAAACTTTAAACCGAAGAAAATTTTGTAAACTTTTAACGTGTCTATGATAAATTTTAATATACGTTAAAATGATCAAATAACACTCATTTGACGTGTGTATATGAGAATAAAATAACAAATTTATAAATTTCGAAGGATTAAATAAGAAAATATAAAGGCCTTAGAATTAAAAATGAATATCAATTATTCACTTTCGAAAACAATTTTTAAAATTTTATTTTTCACCGTGTAAATTGAGATTAGAAAGATAAGTGGTGGATAAAACCTCTCATAGAATGAATTAAGTAGAAGACAAGCATAGCATAGCTCAACAATTCTAACCAACCTTGCAATAATATTCCATCAAATTCTTGGTGGTTGGCCACTTTCGTGGCGTATATAATTTTCCATAACCATTATTTTATTTAAGTGATTAAATGGTGAAGAAAATGAATAATCCTAAAGGGCTGATGTGGAATTTTAAGAGTAGACACCTTTATAATCAAAACAAACATAATATAATTAATTATTCTCTTCGATACACAAAAGAATTTCATTTATAATATATGCAATATTACTAATGCAATTTTTATTTTATATTGATCATATTTTTAGAAAATTTATTTTATTATAATTCATTTCTAGGATACATTTGATCCTAGGGGCATAAGGGAAAAGCTAAGAAAGGGGTCAAAAAAGCATAGTAAGGGGAGATTCCTCTTCTAATAGACTATCAAATTTTTGTCTTGTATTTATCTTTAATATAATAAGTGATACGTAAAAGAAGTTATGATGAGTAAATTGAGGATATTATGTCATTTTATATTGTTATCAATAAAAAAATAACTCTTTTTATGGAACAGAAAAATTAACAAATGAGACTTGTTTACTGTGAATAAGGAGTAATAAAATTCACCGAATATGAATTTAAAAGAATATATAAAAAATACTACAAAGAATTTCTTAAAACTTCATTTTTTGAAGTCCTAAAGTGTTTTTTTTAAGGGCTCACTTTCCTTTAATACTCCTATTCAAACTTACTCATGACTAAAATCCTATTCCTTTTGTTTTGTTTGACAAAAGAGTACAATTTTATTGTGAAGGTAGTGATGCGTATAAATCGGTTTATGTTTGATTATACATTAGATTCTAGTTCCACTACATACCTTTTATGTGAGGCTTTAATGTTAGAACTTGCAAGTTTGTATTCATTATAGGAAAAGGAAAGAATATATATATATATACGATCCCTTTTTTCAGCGAACCTTAAGTAACGAATCAAGAACGAACCGGCTATAGCGACGATTTTTTCTGTCGCTATAGCATGCAAAGCCGACGACATAACTATGGCGACGGTTCGAACCGTCACTATAGCTCAAAAAACCGTCGTTATAGCCGGTTCGTTCTTGATTCGCTATTTAAGGTTCGTTGGAGAAGGGGATCATATATATATATATATATATATATATATATATATATATATACACTTGTGAATTATGTACATCCCTTCTAATTAAGAGTAATTAATTTCGATCAAAGATGATACTCTAATGATAAGATTATTTTTTTTAATATAGTTACACGTTGGAGTTGATCATTTATAATCTCTCACACATTTTACATTAAGACTCTCAAATTAAAATATAAGTATAGGTTTACCTGTGTATGATATAATTGAGTGGTTTTTTAAAACCCGAATTCAGAAAGCATAATGAATCCTTAAAATCAAGAATACAATCACAATTAAAAGAGTCCTCTGTTATACGTTGTGAAAGTTTTCAACCGACACCAGATAAGTACGAATTAAGAAGGATTTTACTTTAATTTATTCTATATTATCGCATACACTTTCACGTCTGTTGCAATCCAATTTCGTCAAATATTTGTTGACATCTATATCATTTTTCCGATTAAAATATCAATATACATAAACTATTAATGATCTCTTTCGGTTTATTATTTCACTAATGAATTTGGTATAAATGTTAATGCGATTAGAACATGGTAAGATTATGTCAGCATAATGAAATTTGTCCTATCCTTATTGTATTAGAAAAGACAACATGTTACATGCATTGTTTTTGGATGCTTACAACAAGTCTACACTACATTTGGAAGAACAAATATATATATATATATATATATATATATATATATATATATATATAGCAAGCATAAAAGCTAAAACTTGTTCTTTTATTCTTATAAGCATATGCTAATTTTAAAGTATGCAAAGCCACATATTGACTTCTAATTCAACAATATATATAGGGAGAAATTGCCGCACATAATTGTGTATGTTTTATTTGTGTATAGTCGGCCAAAATTACGTCGTTTTGACAAATTTATTTTTGATTTCTGATTTAGGAAGAGATAAGCTGTTTTTTTATAAAACAAAACTGTCAAAACGACGTACTTTTGGCAGACTATGCACAAATAAAATATAAACAACTGTGTATGACCATATTATCTATATATATATATATATATATATATATATATATATATATATATATATATAGGGTCAGTCTCTCTAGCGAACCATGAAGAGCGAACTAAAAACGAACCGGCTATAGCGACGGTTTTTTCCGTCACTATAACATAGAAAGCCGATTTTTTATGTTATAGCGACAAAAAAAACCGTCGCTATAGCCGGTTCGTCATTAGTTCGCTTCCTATGGTTCGCTAGAGAGACGGACCCTATATATATATATATAAAAGGTTGATAAAAACCGCACTAACGGGGGTTGGGTTTAAACTAATTATACCGTATGGTCCAATAGAAACTCCATTACATGTAATCTCACCCATAATGTTTTATATAATCACCATCTTAAATTAGTTTGACCAATTAATCGCCCTAGTGGTCAAGTTCTTTGCTTGGTCATTATCAAAACCCAAAAACCAGTATATCATCTTCAAGAATTGAAATGGATTGTCAATCATCAATAAGATCAAAAGAAAATGCACCATAAAACTTATAATAATTAGTAAATTCTTTATTTGTTATTTATTGTGTTTTATAGAATAATTATTATTATTATTATTATTATTTATTATTGATATAAAATGAGTACTATTCCTAATTTTATTTCCGTTTTTTCTTGATATTACTACTAAACTAACAACTTATTCCTTCCATTCTAAAATATAATATCAATTTTGATATTTTTCAATTTAAAATTAGCATAAATTTATTTATTTTTAATTGAATATTATAAACTAAGTAATAATAAGTTTTATTATTTTTGAAATAATAATAAATAAATAAAATTTAAAAAGTCTCAAATTCACCTTTTTAAAGTCAAAACAGATATATATTTTGAAACATAAGGAATATTATTTTTAGAGAAATAAGAAATAAAAATATATTTTAATATTTATAAATTTTGAAAGTGAGATTATTATTATTATTATTATTTTTTGTAAAAAGGAGGGAGATATAGTTTTAGTTACTATTACCGTGCACATTTGAATTTCAGAAATGTGAGTGGAGGATTAATGGTGACAAAACATTTCACTTTTATCCCATCAACCCCCCACTTTTCTCTTCACCTTTGCTTCTCCTCAACGTTGGGTACCCAAATCACCATTTTTAAATCAACCCAATTTTCATTTACTTTACTGTTAAATTATAAAAGGTTGCTCAAACTCGGTGACAGTTGTGTGGAAGAGTGATGAGAGGAGAGAGAATGTGCACAATGAACACTTGTCTCCCATTCTCATCAGAGTTATTTTGAGTTGCTTGTTCGTATCTGCAGCATTTTAGAGAGAAAGAAAAGTGGGTATTTTTTTTAGAGAGAGAAATAGAGGTGGGATTTGTACAGATGCTCTGCAAATGGGGAAAATCGGTCAGCAACTCCCTCTGCATCAACAACAGATTAATGGGGATTCGTATTTGGGAATTTTATGTGAGGGATGTTCGATGGGTTTTTCTAGAATGTGTAAAGTGTTCGATTTTAAATGTCTTGTTGTTTTGATTCTCAGTGTTTCAGTTTTTCTATCTGCAATCTTTTGGGTTTTGCCTAATCACTCGAGAAAATCTGGTTTTGATGCAAAAGATTTAATCAAGCACAGTGGTATGCCTCTTTCTCTTAAATTAAGTAATTAAATTTTTTTTCTTCTATTTTTTTATATTGTTTTTTCTTATAAAGTTTTTAGGTTTGCTGGGTTGTGAAAATGGATAGGGCTTGAATCACTTTGTTATTGTAATCAGTGATTTTAATTTTGATAATTTGATGATAGTTGAATTGAGTAGGATATGTTTTGGTATTTCAAGTGTTAAGTGATAGTTTTGTCTATAAAAACTTTCTAATTTTGATGGCTAATGGATAAGTTTTATATGGAATTCTAGTCGTGCAAATATGGTTTTTAACCCGTTAAGGAGATGGAAATTTGTTGGGGTTTCTAAAATTTGTGTTTACTATTTTTTCCTTTCATTTTTCTGGTAGTTCACAATTTTTTCTCTGTAATTATTTTTGCTCTTATTTTGTTTAAATATGTGCTATTTTTTTTTGGTTTTTTGGAAGGGGAGAGACTGAATTTTAAAATTTTAAAGAATCTAAAATTACATATTTCCACATTAATAATTAAAGAAGATCTTGAAATTCAAATCTCGAAGTCTTGAAGCGCCCTCCATAAGGAAGCTACTTTACTGGCTAAATTTCATTTTATAGCTATTGTTGTTCTGTTTCTTGTCCGGTCAAAACTTAAAGGATGTAGTAAATGTTAGTGTCATTTTATTTTTCAAAGGGATGCTTCATAATTAAGGTACTTTATGGTTTGAGCAGATGGGATGGTTCTCTGCTTGAACATTTGTGAAATGCCTATATTAAGATTTGTTTGATTTATTGCGGCTGCTATCATGCTATGCATGCAAGTTTCAGTCTTTTCCCCTTTAATTACTTCAGATAAAGGATTTTTGTTGTTTGTGTTTTCTCCTTCTGGTTAGTTCATACTAATCATTTTGGTGGGAAGCTCTATTTTTTCTTTCTTAATTTAAAAAAAAAAAAATTCTTTTCAAAACTAAGTCTTAGTAGATTTTTGGTGATAAAGCACCTGGTAGTAAGAACACTTCCACAAGGCCGACATGTCTTTGTTGGATTTGTGTCGATTATGTGTCTGACATTTTTATTAATGTATCTCTTTATTAATGGTTGTAATTATTTTATTTTATTTTCAGCCTCTGTCCAGGCATTCTTTAGACTACAAAAACCTGTTTCGGTGCTTGTTCCTCGCATTGGGAAACTGTTGTATGATATCAACGAGGAAATAGGTGTCCCTTATACAAAGGTTTATATTTAGATTGACTAGTGTTTTATATTTTTATGATATTTCATTCATTTTTATGGGTGAAAATTGTCCTAAACGTTGGCAATTTTCGACAGGTTGCAATCCTATCAATGCACCCTGCACGCGTATCTAACTGGACCAATGTTATTTTTGGCTTTCTTTCTGATCCCATGAACGTTGGAATAAATGTAGTGTCTTTGAGTGTCCTGAGATCATCTTTGATAGAGTTGTTTCTTGAACAATACAACTTGACTCTGACAACAATGTTTGGGCAGCCGTCTTCTTTTGGGATTTTGAAATTTCCTGGCGGGATCACTGTAATCCCTGAGCCATCTGTTTCCATTTGGCAGATACCACAAATCTTCTTTAACTTTACCCTCCACAATTCAATTTATGAAATAAAAGAAAATTTTGCTGAGTTGAAGGAACAGCTGACAATGGGGTTGCATCTAACACCAAATGAGGTATAATTTCTTCTTCTTCTTCTTCTTCTTCTTTTTTTTTGGGGGGGGGGGGGGTGCAATTTTAGTAGAAACTTGGTTATATGATATTTCATACAGAAATATGGACAAATTTTACAGTCTGGTTTGGGTATAAGAAATATTATTTAGTTGTAAATTTGTAATCTGCTTCTACCAAACACTGAAATCCTCCCCACATTCGGAGTTGCCATAACATTCCTCAACATTGATCACTGCATCCAATATGACATGGTAGTGAAAAAATAAAAAACAAAATAAATGAAATGGTATGATATGGAGTACCCGGTGCCTTCTAGTGGCACATGCTGGTTCTATATAATTTTTGTGCACATTACTTCCCAACTAATTATTTTGACTTTGAAAAAGTGGTGAATATCAGACTTCATCTTAATTATGTACTAAGCACCCACTGACCTCCTCACATATATTCTCTTCCACACATTGGATGCTTATTTATCGTATTCCGCATGCAGAATATGTATGTGCAGGTCACAAATGAAAACGGCTCAACCAGAGATCACCCTGTTACAGTTCAAGTTTCAGTCATGTCAGACTTGGGGAGCATTCTACCCCAGAGATTGAAGCAATTGGCTCAAACAATCACAGGTTCTCCAGCAAAAAATCTTGGGCCTCGACAACTCTGTCTTTGGTAGAGTTAAGCAAATCAGTCTATCTTCCTACCTTAATAGTACACTTCAAGCATCCTCTCCGACACCTTCTCCTGCCCCCTCTCCAGTGCAAAATGAATATGCAGAACCCTCTTATTCCCCATCTCCAGCTATTTCTCCATATTTTTCACCAGCTCCCTTACCCCACTTCCGTCATTTACCACCTTGCTTTGCCTGTGATGCTTCTTCACCATCTGATGGTAGCTTCCCAACTTCATCAAGTCCCGTCAATGGTCCTCGCCATTCTTTACCTCCCAAATCAAATTCTCCTGTACATTCAATAGGACATACTCATTCACCTCACCCAAGTCCGCATTGTGGTTCTGATATATCACCTAGCCCCTTGGCCCCATCTCAATCTAACCCACTTTCTCCTAGCGTTTCACCTCATTCTTCAATTCCTACTCCACCTACCACGGCTCCCGAATCACAGATGTCCCCAGGTCTCTCTCCTATACCAGTTGTATCCTATGGCTCTAATCCAGGCCAGGACAAGGAGAACGGGCACCGTTCGGTGTCTCCTCTAACCTCGTCATGTAAGTTACTGCTTACTACTACAGATTTGTAAATTCTCTGTATTTCCTTTCACACCCACCAAAAGAAGTAAACTTTTTATTCCAATGTCTTCCTTTTGCTTTATCTTAATTGCTACTTACCTGCATTGTATTTTAGTTGCTATATTTGCTTATGTTGAGTTGCATAGTGTTTTATCATTTGTTTCTAATTCAAGGCCGGCGATCACATGTTTTGTTAGAAGAAGTATTATTGTTCTTAGTCTTTTATTTATCCACTTGCATTTTGATTTTGTTTATATATAGCATTGCATTTATATGGTTCCTCTCTTTGTTAGCATGTGGTCTTCTGATGTTCACTAATGGATAAAATTCTTTAATCATACACATTTGGTTAATATATTTCCCTAGGTTATGTTGGATGAATTACTGAACAAGCTACTTAAACAGTTGAACCTAAACTAGGGGACATTGGATTTGTTAGTTATTGTGACTACGAACTTGCAAATACGACTTTCAGTTTAGGAACCTGGTATTAAAAACACCACATAGGGTTGTCATACGCAAAAAAAACGACTGTGTGAAAGTCTTTCTTTGAAGAAGTCGTTCAGAATTTGGTAGCCACGGGATGTTTCCTTGATTCAAATCTCTCGTATATAGTATGGAATCATTAAATTTGATCCATGGACCATTTATGCAATGCATTTGTGAAGAAAGCTGAAAGAGAATCCAGTTAAGCAGATATAAAAGCTATACATCTTGTGTGTTATATTCTTCAAGTAAGATGTCATGAGCTCTGCTGTAAATGTAATGCTAGTTGAATAGTTTTATATTGTACAGCCTCTTTCAAGCTGCTTGAGGTTTTTCCCGAGGTCAAGCACCACTAATTGGATCATAGACGATCCATCAGGTATGATGTCCGAGTATTGAAGATGTTGTGTCATTAGGATGTTCCTTCAAAGTGTCTTCTCTCTAAATCATAAACAATCTCGCAACTGTAATTCACGGGTTCAAATTTATAACGGCTTGATCATGCTATTGTATCTTGGATGTGATGAAGCCACCATAGTTGACAGTAAAATATGCTTCTTGCAGAAGTAGAAAGAGGAAACTCGTTTCTATGTTCTTATGGTTGTTTGATCTTCATGTGCTTATCTGTGGGCGATGGCTATAGTTAAATCAATCAAAGCTATGTTAATGTTCTCTTTACTTTTGCAGCTTATGTAACATCTACTCCTTTGAAGACTTGGCTGTTCTTCGTCTTCCCGATCCTGACATTCCATCATTTACGCTAGCTAGTCATAGTATCTTCTTGTCATACCATTGGCACACAGTTTTGCTCTGGCTAGGAAAACTGAAGCTTTGGTGGAATGTTTTAGTTGGGGTCCTAAGGCAAGCCATATAATATGTAAGAGTAATGTTACATATACAAATTATTCTACAAATATTTTATAAACTGCTGATTTGGCATACTCTACCTCAGCTTTTTATGTGGAGCTGAAGACTACATTGAAGCAATTTATTGATCAATATGTTGAGGTGAAGTATGTCACATCAGCAGTTTGTAAAATGTTTGTAGAATAGTTTGTCCGTAACATTACTCTAATATGTAAATGAATAGGAGAAGTTGCAGGTCGAAGTCAAAAGGTGGCAGGCCTCTATCTGTTCTTCAGCGCCATAAAATGGAATATTTTTCCCCAAGGGAATTATGCCTAAAGATGTAGATTATCAAGAACTGAATACTCCTGATGCAGTCTTTCAAGAAGATGCCCTTTCCCCTCCTCACTTAATAAAGCGAGTGTGAATTTTGGAGGTTCTTTTTGTGCACTTGCATTGTGGAGCTTAGCAAATACGTTTACAGAAGAAACACAAGTTTACTAAATATTTTTTTTGATATTTTTTACATGAAAAGTATCATCACAGAAGTATAACAATCGTAAAAATCGTCGCAATAAGATCTATAGCGACGTTTAATGTGAAAATATGAGAAAGTCATACAAAAATATCAATTTTTTGTTTGTTTTTGGGACTCAACTGCTGTTCACAAACTTGTTGAAAGATTAGCATATAGTATACAATTACATGAAATTGCTGTACAGTGCTTTTAGATGACTGCTAGTTCCTCTACCAAGATGAACTTCCGTCTAAAGTTTAGTTTATAGATTAAATTTTCATGAGATTGTGATCACCGTTACATGCTCATCTAGCACTTGATTTGGCAAGTTTACAGGTCGAGTTTCACAACAAATCCAATCAATCAATCAACTGATCTCTATCAAGGTCTTCTCTTTGTTTTGATGAGGGAGAAAATCGGCGCCTTATCAACAAAAGCCCTACGCCGATCATTGAAAGGGGACTCGTACTTCCACGCAGGACCAATAAGCCATGATGTGGCAACTCCTCCTATTAAGCCTCCTAGCTGGAATTCAAGTGTCAGAAATCATTTGGACGAAAAAATAAATGACATGAATGGAAGCCAAAAAAGGAAAAAAAAATGGAGATAGATCTTAGAATTTCGTTATCAAACCAAGTGATAATGGGGGACTGCAGTAATTGTTGCGGTTTTATTAGCACAATTTAACAGATTATACAAATGGTGAATTAACATATGATTTGAATCTACTTTTGATAGGATAATATCAAATATTAAATGAATGAAGTATTCTGTTGCCAATACTTACATGCCCCCAGTTATCAATTCCCTTTGACATAAGTCCGATACCCTGCAAGATGGAAGCTCATTGAAATCAAGTCTATCGTAATAAGTGTTGTAAAATATTTAAGGGAAAAAGAAAAATTGGCGAAATAAGGCTTTCTATGAAGGGGGTGTAGTTTAATCAGAAACCTGATTTCCTGGCAAGTTGTAGAGGGAAGCGGTGGACGTACCATATTTAGAACGATGACATTTGCTATATGCTGCAAGTCTCCCATGCCATCATTATTTAGGTTCCTATGCCGCAATACAAACATTGCATAAGATCCGACCTGATCACAGGTTGGATATAAAATTTGAAATATACCAAGAATGTTTGAAAAAAAGGATGGAACAGTTGAAAGTTCTGTTTTTTCTTTGAACACATTTTACAGGTTCACCACTATGATATATCACAATTATAAATACAAACCATTCTCTCGTAATCTGTCTAATGAACAGACTGAAGCATGTTTTAAAGTTATTTTCTCATTCACTGATATGTCACAAGTCTGAAACTTCCCATTCTCTTGTCGCATGCATAGACCAAACAGTAAGAATATAGTTTGATTGTATAGTTTAAGGTAACTTACTAATCCAAAAATTGCTCCAGATGCACCAACTGCCGGTGCTTTACAGAGCCAATAACTCATTGCTGAACCTGATTCCTTGCAACAAACATTTTAGTGACATGGTAATTCTTTCTTCGAATATAAAGCAAATCAGTATTTCATTGTGAGTACGAGTTTTACTTGCAATTGCAGAGATGATATAAACTGCCATATATCTTTTAGGACCGCTAATTTTCTCCACCGTAGGACCAATAGAGTTCAGAGAATAACAATTAACCTGAAAAGCTAAGAACTCTTTTCAATCAAGACGCTACAGATTAGTCAAAAAATAAAAAAATAATAAGCACAAAAATTTAAACCAGACCATAAGGTGTCCAATATTTGCATGCAAAAAGGAAGATGAGACAAGTCTCCACAGCTGTCCTTTATCTATTAGACTATTAATCTGCAAGCATGTTAAAATTAACTAAAGTTAATAAACCTACAAAATCAAGTCAACATTACAAAAGACGATATATATCTGAACTTAATTTTTATTATTTTAGAAAGCATGACCTTAGCACCCCAGAGCATTAGCTTCCCTTGAGTTGCAAGTTGTGCAAGGTAAACCCTGCAGGCATAAACTGTCACCCATGAACAATATAGTGAAAAAAGTTAAAAAAGTAGAAAGTAGACCAAGGGGCCCAATATAAGTAAGGAGATAAGATGAAAAATTGAAAGAAAAAAAAGAGAGGAGTGTTTAAAAGAACTCCACAATGGCTTTCATTTTTTTGATGGGTAATTTTTCTATAATCAATACAAATTTGTTCAATTTATATAGCATATCACTACTCTATTGATTTTGTAGTAGATTTCAAATAAATCAAGAGTGCAACAAGATACTTAATACTCACAAAACATTAATTGCAATGAGTGTATTGGTCAATCCTCTTCCGCTAAATGAGTCTTTTCTGGATGTGTCCAATTGTGACTTCCCTCCATCTCCACTGTTGTTTCTACTCCCTTCTCCGCTAAAGAAAAATAATCCAGACGAGCAACTGGCTGCCCATGCATCATATGGCCATTGAAGAAGCCCTTCAAATTGAAGGGTTCTTCCAGGCCACACTCCCTTTAATCCAGGCACATGACCAAGAAGAAAGATATTCTGTTTACAAGAAAAAAGTATGGGAAAGATCTCTCTTAAACATTTGGCATCAATAACTAATCTGATCAGGGATGAACATTGCCGACTTGGTTAGTTCCATTCAACTTTTCTAAAATAAGTAAATAAATAAAATACTAGAAGTGGTTAATTGGTTTGTTTATGCCTCAATGCTTGTTTCTTCTGAATATCTATGAAGAAAACAATAACATTCCATCAATTGCAGGTAAAACATGGTATAGAGATATTTGCTTTTGATTCCAAGAACTTTTTACTAGACATGCAATCTCAATTCTGAATAATCAAATATTTTCTTGTCTATTACATTGACTGTCTAATTTTGTCACATTGAAACTTAAGTGTTGATACAAAAGTATAGGCTTCTCCCCCCCCCCCCCCCCACACCCCATCCCCATCCCCATCCCCATCCCATAAAATTTGAGTTTTACCATGCTTCTTTCATGCCAACTTTGGATGTCTCTATGAGCAAATAAAAGACACTTTGAATTGAAAATTTCCTTCAATTTTTATTGTTCTTTCTATTTTGTAGATTTGCTATCTTGCTTCAATTCTTCCATTACAAGTCAATTTTTTCTGAGTTGCCAAACTTTGCTCCTCATAAAAATTGCTTTGACCCATGAAGGATATACTAGATAGTTTTACTTTCTTAAATGAGGGAAAGAAAGAAACTGCAACTTCATGATTTTCCTTTAGTTATTCCAAATAGTTGTTGAGCCGAATTAATAGTACTAAATAATGTTTACCCCCCCCCCCCCCCCCCAAAAAAAAAAAAAAAAAAACAAAAAAAAACAAAAAAAAAATTGATACCTTTTGACTTATAAAAAGAAAATTTTGGACTGAGCAAAATAACGAAAAATTGTTCATGTAACCAACCAAATAGTTGTAAGTTGGAATTGTTCCATATCAATATGAAATTCAAGATTTTGTCTAAATTAAGCATACACTATAACTGATGCTTGCTTCAGCAAAATGAAATAAAAAAGCCCTCTACTTTCCTGTTCTCTATCATATTTCAGTTATGTTAACTAACTCCTATCTAAGGGTTATTGAATGGATAGCTGAACAGCTGAAGCATCAAAATATTGAGTGGATTTATTCAAATTTATTATACTGCCCAATGGCGCAGTAATTTGTCAAATTCTATTGTTCATAAAATAGAGGGTAGAAGACGGGGGTACCTTACCTTGATAGACGAGTGAAGAACAAGCCCTAGATGGTGGTCGTGCTTGATAAAGCGGTGGCGGAGAACATCGCCGAGGCGGAGAGCGGCGGAGGTGGTGATGAGGTGAAAAGGCGAGGGACCCACTCTAGGACAATTGAAATCCTGATGATGATGGCTGATTAGGAACTGAAAAACCCACCATTTTCTCCGCTCCTTAACAGTGACTGTACCCAATAACCTATATATACATATACATATGTATATATATATATATAGAGAGATAGATAGATGGGATATTTACAGCACAGAAACCAATCTTCAAGGTGAGACCTGCTTCTCTTTTGCTACCTAATCGCTGCTGATTATAATTGGGTATTTTGCAAGCAGTTGTCACAAATTGCAAAACTGTCCCTCATATTTATCATTTTTTTTGGTAATGTTTCAATTTTAATAATCACTCAATAACTTTTATTTATTATTTTTTCAAGTAAAAGATAATATAAAACAATGAAATGATACAATATAATTATACTACAGTTTCATATCATTACTACTAAATTAAATATTTAAAAATTAGGAACAAATAAGAGACAAACATATACTCTCTCGTACCAAAATTAGAGATACAATTTGACTTTTGAAATCAAACGACTACATAATAAACTTTAAAATTAACATGACTCATAAAAATTAAAAACGAAAATAAATTTTATGATTAATAGTTTTTGTTATATACTATACAATTATAATTATCGTATCAACTAAAATTAAATAAATTTACGTCAATTTTAAATTTAATATGTCGTCATTTGACCTCAAAAGTCAAACTGTATTTAATTTTGAAAGAGAGAGAGAGTATGTGGTTAACATTAATAGATTTTGTAAATAAGACGGCTTTGTGAAAGGGGGACAAATGAGACATGTTGTAGCATTGTAAAATAGGGAAGTGGTTAGCATGAAGTTTATTTGGGGTAAGTTGATCAATAGAATACTGACGTATATTAGCATTTTATTAGCCAATTGACCAATTTACCAAAAAAATAACTTCATATTAACCGGATCCGTAAAACAGGCTTCCATTGAGACTTCTTCCATGAAGTTGGTTATGAACTCTGACAAATGTGCTGCCTCTTGATAAATGAAACTGCATTATAAGATTTTTCACTAAAAAAGCAATTATTCAAATTAGTAAAATGTTAAATAAATAAAAAACTAAATTTAGAAAATCGTCCGAGGGCGCCGCCACCACCACGAGTTATCTACATCATTAAAGTAGCAATGTTGTTGTTAGTTTGAAAGTTTATAACATTTTATATGAAAAATGGTAGAGTTTTGAATGTATATAAATAACATCTTATATGGGAGTGGTTAGAATGAAGTTAACTTTACTCAATTGTCCAATACAGTGTCGACACGCGGACTGGGAGGTGATATATTTCTCTGCGTGTCGGCACTGTATTGGTCAATTGACTAACTTATCATGAAGTTAACTTCATGATAACCGGATCCATCTTATATACCTCGTGTAGAAGTAGTAGTTGAATTGTGACGAGTCCAGTTTGACAGCAAACTAAAAGGCCATATAGAGAACAAAATTTGAGTCCAGCTCCAGTTGAATGGAGTTCCTCACCTCTTCTTCAAACATATCATCATCTTCATTAGCATCATCATCATCATTTTGAGATGCATTGGGTGCAGGCAATAGCTCGTAACGACAAACTGGGCAAGAATTATGAATGTGCAGCCAAGGAACAATGCAATGGGAGTGGTAGAAATGTTTGCAAGGCAGTTCTCTAGCTTCCCCACCAATCTCAAATTCATCCTTGCAAACAGGACAATGCGAGTCGTTCATCAAACGGGCTGCTGTAAGCATTAGCATTGGCAATGCTTCAATGACAGAAGCCGCAGCCGGCCTTGCCCTGCCCCTGCCCCTGCCCTATCGTTTTGTGTCAATTCTTGGATCATTTCTTCAAGAGACGGTTCCCGAGGAGTTCCCTGTCTCCTCGGGAACCACATTTTGGCGTTGAGGCACGAGCGTTTGAGGCCGAGGAGCCCCCGTCAGGTCGTAGGACAATATAGGCGCGGCTATTTACGTACTCGAGGTTTAGTGGCCTAATTGATGTTGGCTCGAGCATGAGAGTTAAGGAGTCTAATAATTCTAGCAGTCCATTGAAATCTTGGACAAGTCTATCAACCGCATACCGGAGCTGACCTAAGCAACGCGGACAGAAGATTTGAGAAAAATTAGCTGAGGCGATTCTAATGGTTCTTTGGCATTGTTGGCACCAGAAGTAATGATTTGGGCGATGGGGAGGGGGTGAAGACATTGTTTAGGGGGAATTGGTTGAGGTTTGTTTCCGAGGAAATTTACAAGGGGAAATGAATGAATGGAAAAGGTGAGAAGAAAGAAGGGAATGTGATGGAAGGTTTTATATGTTCATTTTTTCAACAGAAAAACACAAAGGGATGGCTTAACACGTGTTGTTGCATATGTAGATTCTTCTATTTGTTCCAAGAATTAACTTGTTTCCTACTTTGCACCAAGTTTTCCATTAATCATTGTCTCTGCCTCTTAACAAAGTAAAGGATGAGTAAGCTATGATGGTAACTTACATGTTCTTTTCTTTTGTCTTTGTTTTTTTTTAATAATTTATATATATATATATATATATATTTCTTTTTGAAGCAATTTGTTTAGCTTTACATATGTTCTAAGGTATTATTTAGCTTTACATATGTTCTAAGGTATTATTTCTAATAAATCGGTGGGGCAAGCTTGAACGCATTGAGTACCTTCTATAATAATAGCCCAATTTATAAAGTTTTTTATTTGTATAACAATCAATTATTTTAAACAAAATAAAAATACTTGATAAAAAATCTCAATATTAACTTTCAAAATTCGTTGGAAAAGATGAAAAATAAACAAATTAATATTTAATGTAAAGATAATACTCCCTTCGTCCCTTAATATATGTCGTTTTAGAGTTGTGCACAAGTATTTAGAAAATGATTATATTGTACTTGTATTGAAAAAAAATGGTGTTATTTATTGGGCAAAAAATAATGAGCGAATCAAAGTTATATTTAATACTTAGAGTAATATTAGAAACTAGGTAATTAATACTTAATTGAAATTCTCAAACGACAAATATTAAGAGACAAAAACACTTTTCTAAAACGACATTTAAAAATGGACGGAGAGGGTATGATAAATGAAATCATTAATACTTCTTTACAATTTACAAACGACAAATAAAAAGGAACAAACTTCACTCTCTAAAAAAATAAATATAAACGAACGGTGGAAGTATTATTAAAATGCTCATTTTTGAGTTTGAAAATAAAATAAAATAATTTTATACAGTTATAGTTTACCAAATTAGATGAAAAGTATAGTTATTGGTAAATAAAAATTTGAATAATTTTATTTTAATACTAGAGCATACTATAAATAATGTAATCAATTTTTTTGAGAAATACCTTCCCAAATAAAACTTAGTTTTTGGAAAAAATCAGCGGGTTAATAATTTCGACCATGTGTAGATAGAGTAACAATATTAGGCAATATTTTCCTAAAACAACAATAATTAGAGTCTAGAGATGGACTAAATTACAAATCTAGTCCTTCTATTTGTTATATTTTTGTAAAAGTGTTTCTTAAATTAATTTCGTAGCACAAGTCTCATAGATATATTAGTAGTGCAAAATTGCTCCTCCAACTCTTTTTGTCAATAAAAAGTTGGATTTTTTCGAATTAAATTTAACAAAAAGTGCTAACATATTATTCATGCATAAAGTAAGGTTATTATAGTCATGATGGTAATTAGACATATTTGAAATACATTTAAGAGCAACAAAATTCGCATTTACGATTGAGAACCGACAAATGTGCGCTAAGATGTTTCAAATTAAGGTTCAAATTCATCTTAATCAGACCATGAGTTTTAAGTTAGAACAACAAAATTCGTATTTACGATCGAGAAGCGACAAATGTGAGCTAAGAGATCTCAAATTAGGGTTCAAATTCATCTTAATCAAACCATGAGTTTTAAATTAGAGCTAAAATTCATCTCAATCAAATTGTATTTTATAAAATTAAAGTTACAAGTAGTTGTCAGGGTTTAAATTAATGTTGCAAATAGAGCGGATAATTCGTTTGTCACATTGGGAACATAATGAGGAATAATTTTACATGACTAATGCATCTATGAGGGAGACTTGTGCTAAAAAATAAGTTTAAGAAACACTTTTGCAAAAATATAATAAATAGAAGGGCTAAATTTGCAATTAAAAGAAGGGTAAAGTTCACATGATTTTATGAGGTTTCACCAATTTTTCACTTGACCATCTATAATTTAGAAAGGTTACATTTAAACATATGAGGTTTTGAGCTGAAGTGAAAAAATTATATTTTCTTTTCAAACTAATTGTAGTATAGTTGGTATTGTTGACAGTAGCGACTAGCGAGTAGGTGTAGACTTTAGTTTAATGAATGAATTGATGTTGTTCCTTTGATACTATTAACAATACCAACTACTCTCTCTGTTTCATAATAAGTGATGTTTTAGAGTTGGACATAATTATTAAGGAAATGATTATATTGTGACGCCCCCAGAATAGGTCCAGTCCACCCAACCCATTCTGAGTCGCCAAATACATGGTACAGAATTCAAATACAAACTTTATATCACACGGTCGTGCAAAATACGACCACACAACTGTGAGTGTCAATACAAATCGTATATAATACGAAATATTAATATTCAAATTCACTCTTTATTTATTACAATAATTATCCCACTATTTCATAAAAATAGCGAGGACTACTACTGCTCTAACTCGGACCATCACTCTGTCCCCCGACTAGTTCCCGCACCGTTCTCATTTCCTGAAGAGGACAATAGATGAAAAGGGTGAGCTCAACTAGCCCAGTAAAGAATATTATGACTAAGATAATGAAAAATAAATTATCGTTAGCCTTCAACAATTCAGATAAAATATAATGGACAACCAATTTTAGATCAATATTCGCAGCGGAAATAACAAATCATTAGAAGAGTTAAGCAGAGAATGAAGTCTACTATCTTCTATGATTTAAAAGTCCATAATCAATATTTTATCCCTGTAACATCAATCAATATATGTCTCAAATCAAATATTCATCTTTGCACTACAGGCCAAAGATATTCATTTGCATCATCAGTAGTCATGTTCATCTCAACACCTGTCATCTTTGCACTACAGGCCAAAGATATTCATCAGGTAATCATTCATCTTTGCTCTACAGGCCAAAGATATTCAGTTACATCACCTTTTAAGACTGAGGATGATGAAAAATATTTAAATAACGAATCCAGTGAGATAAAAGACAAAGACTAAGGATTCAGATTTTAGTATATTCAATTCAACAATACTTCATAATAATCAATTGTGGAGCAAAATTCAAGAAATAAAGCTCAAAACTTGGATATAATCAAAGATAGTAACTTTAACAAGCAATTTGGACAAATAGAAGAAAAATAAATTTTCCCGTGACTAGTGCCGTATACGTGAATAGTGCCGTATACGTGAATAGTAACCCCGACGGAAAAAGTAAGAATTTCAACATAAAATCCATGAAAATATTTCGGTATAATGATATTGAAAAGAATAACATCATTTACGAAAGAAATAACATCCCTTACCTCAAAAGAATAGTACCTCTGACTGGAATATCGGATATAATATCGACGGAAACTTGCGCTGAATACTAATACTCAAAGTATAGAAATACTCACAAAAATACGCTCGATATTATAGAGAGAGAAAACTTCGAATTCTGGTGTGATTTTCAATTCTAACCTAAGCACCCTATTTATAGGAAAAGCTTAGGATGCCAAAGGAGACTAAAATAATAAAATATTATTATTTTTAAAAAAAATCTCCGCCGCCGGCTGCTACCAAAAATCTGATTTTTCAACCAACAACAAAAGTGGGTCCCACCCTTTATAAAAAATATTTATTTTCCGAAACTTCAATAATTTATAATAAATAGCCCCTTTGTCAGAAAAATACAAATTCTATGTCCTTCTATAGGAAATTTAATTCTCTACAACTTTGCAGAAGAAAGTTTTTCCAAATTCCCAACATAAATTATCCGAAATCCACAAACAGATGATTTTCCACACCAAAATATTGATAAAAACACATCAGCACTAATTCCTTCTTTAATATCCACAAAATAAATATTTTCTTATCATATAAATCAATAATTAATTATTCACAAATAATATTATAGAACTACAATATTGACAACCAGGTCGTTCCCAGGAAAGAGGGGGCCTTCCGATAAGGACTTCTCCTTACTGGCGCGCAATTAAATAACCCCTCCTAGACAGAACTTCCTTAGACATTATCAATAATGCTATCTAATAATATTATTCAAATAATATGAATTATTGAGTTGATAATGCGAAATACTGTGAAATGACAATTATTGAATCAATAATACAAAATATCAACTGTAGCCATTATTGAATCAATCATATAAAATAGCAACGTAGCAATTATTGAGTCAATAAAATATCAATGTAACAATTATTGAGTCAATAATATAAAATATCATCGTAGCAATTATTGAGTCAATAATATAAAATATTGAACAGTAATTACTGTAACAATAATTGAGTAAGTGCCTTCTCACGTAAGACTCAATAATTCAAAATACTGTGCAATACCGTGTGCTACTGTGCAACACCGCGTATTACTGTATTTTAACCACCGGGTATTTCAACAGTACTAACGGTAACAACTACGCCGTTATTTTATAAAAAGGTTATTTCTGTCGCTTTCTATATCCGACAGTTATTCCGTTGTGGGGTCCACAAATAGCTGCGCCGTCGTACGAATATTCCCCGACAACAAGAATATTCCACGACCAAACGAATATTCCCCGACAACAAGAATATTTTATAACCACTTGCACATTTTTAAAATATTTGCACATTTCACCCATAACTTTCATATTTATCAATCAACACCTTACTATTTCAAAATAATATATAAAGAAAATTAAATCTTTATTCATAAAAGTTGGGGTCTTACAATCTCCCCTCCTTATGAAATTTCGTCCTCGAAATTGACGTACGTACCTGGTATGTCGAAAAGGTGAGGATACCTCGCTTTCATTTCCGATTCCAACTCCCACGTCATTTCCTCAATTGCATGGTTTTTCCACAAAACTTTAACTTGAGGTATAATTTTCGAGCGTAGGACATGCTCCTTTCTATCCAAGATCTTGACAGGTACCTCCTCGTATGTTAAATCTTCGGCTATCTCGTCTGGTTCTAACTCAATAATGCGGTTTGGATCTTTCACATATTTACGTAACACGGATATGTGAAACACGTTATGAACACGAGACATGCTTGGAGGTAAAGCGAGTCTATAGGCCACATTTCCTACTCGGTCAAGAATCTCAAATGGACCAATGAATCGTGGATTGAGCTTTCCTCTCTTCCCAAACCTCGTAACTCCTTTCCACGGAGCAATACGTAATAACACATGGTCCCCAACATTAAATTCCACGTCCTTTCGATGAAGATCCGCATAACTCTTTTGTCGATCCTGTGCCGTTTGTATACGTTGTCGGATCATTTGGATCTTTTCTGTAGTCATACGTACTAACTCCGGTCCCAACAATGTTGCTTCACCCACCTCGTTCCAACATACTGGAGAACGACACTTTCTCCTATACAACGCTTCGAATGGAGCTACGCCTATACTTGCCTGATAACTGTTGTTGTAGGAGAATTCCACCAATGGTAAGTACTTATCCCAACTCCCTTTGAAGTCTAGAACACAGAGTCTCAATAGATCTTCAAGAGTTTGAATAGTCCTTTCCGATTGTCCGTCCGTTTGAGGATGATAAGCCGAACTGAATCGTAAATCCGTGCCCATCGTTTTCTGCAAACTGATCCAAAATCATGAAGTAAATCTGGGGTCACGATCCGAAACTATGGATACTGGCATGCCATGCAATCTCACAATCTCATTCACGTATATATGAGCAAGACGTTCAAGGGAATAAGTCTCTCGTATCGGCAAGAAATGAGCAGACTTGGTTAATCTATCAACAATAACCCAAATCGCATCTACGCCTTGAGAAACCTTGGGAAGACCCGTAACGAAATTCATCGTAATATGTTCCCACTTCCATTTCGGAATCTCCAGTGGTTGCAATGGACCCTTCGGGACTTGATGCTCCGCCTTTACACGTTGACACGTTAAACATCTCGAGATAAACTCCGCGATCTCTCTCTTCATATTGCTCCACCAAAATGTATGTCGAAGGTCACGATACATTTTGGTACTCCCAGGATGGATTGCAAATGGTGTGTTGTGTGCCTCCATCATGATTCTATGCTTCAAGTCAGAATCGTTAGGAACACAAAGTCTGGAGTTGACTCGAAGTATTCCCTCTTCATCGATTCTTGCTTCTGGAATGGCACCTTCTTGCACCTTCTTCTTCATCTTCATCAGCTCCGCATCCGTAGCTTGAGCAGCTTTAACTTTATCAATCAAAGCTGGTTCTACGCGTATACTTGACATCATCGCATTCGTTTCCACATATGATCTTCTACTCAACGCGTCAGCTACCACGTTCGCTTTTCCAGGATGGTATTGGATGGTATGATCGTAATCTTTCAACAGCTCAAGCCAACGTCGTTGCCTCATGTTGAGTTCCTTCTGTGTGAAGAAATATTTAAGGCTCTTATGATCCGTATAAATCTCCACTTTCTCCCCGTACAGGTAATGTCTCCAGATCTTCAACGCGAAAACGACTGCTGCCAACTCTAGATCATGAGTAGGATAATTCCTCTCATATTCTTTGAGTTGTCGCGAGGCATAGGCTATGACTTTCCCATGTTGCATGAGAACACATCCTAACCCTTTGCCCGAAGCATCGCTGTAGATAACAAATCCATCCGAACCAGATGGTATTGTCAGAACAGGTGCCGAAATGAGCCTCCTCTTGAGCTCTTGGAAACTCTTCTCGCATTCCTCGCTCCAAACGAATTTCGTATCTTTCCGAGTCAACTGAGTTAATGGAGTAGCGATTCGAGAAAATTCCTCTACGAACCTCCGATAATAACCAGCTAAGCCCAGAAAGCTTCGTACCTCGGTCACCGACTTAGGTTGCTCCCAGCTTTGTATTGCTTCAATCTTCGCCGGGTCAACAGATACTCCACGTTTTGATACCACGTGCCCAAGGAATGCTACTTCCTCAAGCCAGAACTCGCATTTCTTCAGTTTGGCGTATAGCTTGTTCTCACGAAGCTTTTGAAGTACCAGCTTCAAATGGTGCTCATGATCTTCACGGCTTTTAGAATAGATGAGGATGTCATCAATAAAGACAACAACGAATTGATCTAAATACTCCTTAAATATACGGTTCATCATATCCATAAAAGCAGCAGGAGCATTAGTCAATCCAAAAGACATGACTAAGAACTCATAATGCCCGTACCGAGTTCTGAAAGCAGTCTTTGGAATATCCTCAGTTTTAATCTTCAACTGATGATGTCCAGAACGAAGATCGATCTTTGAAAAGAATTGCGCTCCTTGCAACTGGTCGAACAGGTCATCAATACGAGGTAGCGGATACCTATTCTTGATGGTGACATGGTTCAACTCCCGATAGTCAATGCAAAGTCGCATACTCCCGTCTTTCTTCTTTACGAATAAAACAGGAGCACCCCAAGGAGACGTACTAGGACGAATAAAACCGATGTCTAACAACTCTTGTAATTGAACCTTTAACTCCTGAAGTTCAATAGGAGCCATTCGATATGGGGTTTTAGAAATAGGTTTTGTACCGGGCTCAAGGTCAATAAAGAATTCAACTTCACGTTCTGGGGGTAGACCGGGAAGTTCTTCGGGAAATACATCAGGAAATTCATTGACAACGGAAATATCATTCAAATCTGATGTATTCTGGTTTAAATCAGTGACATGAGCTAAGAAAGCTTGACATCCGTTTTTCAATAAACGAATAGCCTTGTGATTTGAAATGATATTGACTGATTTTAGTGGTTTAGTGATTTGGATTCGCACAACAGGTTGATTAGGAATATGAAAACTAACAACCTTACGAAAACAATCAATTTTGGCATGGTAAGTGGTTAACCAGTCAATTCCTAAAATCACATCAAATGTAAGTATTTTCAAAGATATAAGATCAACAGGTAAGGTAAGGGTACCAATCTGAATCAAGCAAGATTTGTAAACTGTAGATGTAACAAAGGTTTCTCCTAACGGAGTTTCAACAGATAAGTCAAAGTCTAATTTATCAGAAGTCAAGTTCAAACGTTGAGCACAAGCAGGTGAAATAAAAGAATGGGTAGCACCGGTATCTAATAAGGTGTAAACTTCGCAGGAGTTTATGATGAGCTTACCCGTAATCACCTCGTGCGGATTCCTTGCGTTTTGAGCTGTAACGACAAACGCTCTTCCAGGAATCACCGACTTTGACTTGTCTGCAACCGCCTTTGGAATCACCACCCTTACTGAGCTTGGTTTCGCAACAGGACAATCTCGAGCTATATGTCCTTCTTTTCCACAGTTGTAACATGCTTTGGATTGTTGTGGACAGTTTGGGCTGATGTGTCCCTCTTTTCCGCACTTATAGCATACGACTGGTGGTCGTTCTCCTCCCCTCGAAATAGTTGATGCTGGTGCTGATGTCGACGTCTTCACGTTCTCATTATTGTACCTTCTCTTCTTGAAATCTCCCCCCGATTCGCTTCTTCTACTATCATAGCCACGATTACCACCGGAGTGGTTACCGCTTCTGTCATACCTTCCTCCTCTCTGGTTGTCATTGCTCCGATGACTGCTGCCACCGGTACGACCTTGGTTGTGATCCCTTGGTTGAACATAATCATTATCTCGTTCTAACAACTGAGCCCTGTTCACTACATCCGAATATAGAGAAAATTTATGAGAAATGAGGTATTGACGTATTTCGGGTTTCAAACCTCTTAGAAACATCCGCGTCATACGTTCCTCATTCTCCACCAAATGAGGTGCAAACCTGGACAGCTCCGCGAACTTAGCCTCGTACTGGGACACCGTCATGTTGTTTTGCTCGAGTCTGATAAACTCTACTTCTTTCATATGACGAATACTTTCAGGAAAGTACTTGTCATTAAATAGTTTCTGGAACGCTTCCCAGGACATCTTGAGTGCGGCAGGCTGGGTACGCTTCACGGATTCCCACCAGTAATCTGCCTCTCCACGGAACATAAATGTGGCGAATGGAACCTTCTGTTCCTCCGTGCATCCCAAGACATCAAATATCTTGGTAATTTGTTTAATCCACGTCTCCGCCTTGATCGGATCTGACTTTTCCAGAAACTCTGATGGTCCCAATTCTTTGAACTGCTTAGCAGTGACAGCTCGCGTGTTGTTATTATCTCCACCTGTATGTTGCACACGAGTCTCCCTCGTCTGGTTTTGCATGAACTGCAAAAAACTTCTAAACATCTCATCATTTATCGTTTGACCAGCGTTGTTTTCAGGATGAACATTGCCTTCTTGTTGTATGTTCTCCTGGTTAATGATTAAAGGTGTCTCCACGGTCTCATTCACTTCGTTGTTAACATTCTCAGCTGCCATTCTCAAATACTGCCATAAAACAAGGGTTAATTAAACAAATTAACAAATCACATATTAACCCTATGCTCCGACTGACCAATTAAATACCACATAAGCTTAGGTAGGACATACTAGCGAAGGATTTACTCGTCTCTCCCCTCTTAGCTCTATTCCCCGATCTCCGCCAGAGATCATATCCCTAAGCTCTGATACCAACTGTGACGCCCCCAGAATAGGTCCAGTCCACCCAACCCATTCTGAGTCGCCAAATACATGGTACAGAATTCAAATACAAACTTTATATCACACGGTCGTGCAAAATACGACCACACAACTGTGAGTGTCAATACAAATCGTATATAATACGAAATATTAATATTCAAATTCACTCTTTATTTATTACAATAATTATCCCACTATTTTATAAAAATAGCGAGGACTACTACTGCTCTAACTCGGACCATCACTCTGTCCCCCGACTAGTTCCCGCACCGTTCTCATTTCCTGAAGAGGACAATAGATGAAAAGGGTGAGCTCAACTAGCCCAGTAAAGAATATTATGACTAAGATAATGAAAAATAAATTATCGTTAGCCTTCAACAATTCAGATAAAATATAATGGACAACCAATTTTAGATCAATATTCGCAGCGGAAATAACAAATCATTAGAAGAGTTAAGCAGAGAATGAAGTCTACTATCTTCTATGATTTAAAAGTCCATAATCAATATTTTATCCCTGTAACATCAATCAATATATGTCTCAAATCAAATATTCATCTTTGCACTACAGGCCAAAGATATTCATTTGCATCATCAGTAGTCATGTTCATCTCAACACCTGTCATCTTTGCACTACAGGCCAAAGATATTCATCAGGTAATCATTCATCTTTGCTCTACAGGCCAAAGATATTCAGTTACATCACCTTTTAAGACTGAGGATGATGAAAAATATTTAAATAACGAATCCAGTGAGATAAAAGACAAAGACTAAGGATTCAGATTTTAGTATATTCAATTCAACAATACTTCATAATAATCAATTGTGGAGCAAAATTCAAGAAATAAAGCTCAAAACTTGGATATAATCAAAGATAGTAACTTTAACAAGCAATTTGGACAAATAGAAGAAAAATAAATTTTCCCGTGACTAGTGCCGTATACGTGAATAGTGCCGTATACGTGAATAGTAACCCCGACGGAAAAAGTAAGAATTTCAACATAAAATCCATGAAAATATTTCGGTATAATGATATTGAAAAGAATAACATCATTTACGAAAGAAATAACATCCCTTACCTCAAAAGAATAGTACCTCTGACTGGAATATCGGATATAATATCGACGGAAACTTGCGCTGAATACTAATACTCAAAGTATAGAAATACTCACAAAAATACGCTCGATATTATAGAGAGAGAAAACTTCGAATTCTGGTGTGATTTTCAATTCTAACCTAAGCACCCTATTTATAGGAAAAGCTTAGGATGCCAAAGGAGACTAAAATAATAAAATATTATTATTTTTAAAAAAATCTCCGCCGCCGGCTGCTACCAAAAATCTGATTTTTCAACCAACAACAAAAGTGGGTCCCACCCTTTATAAAAAATATTTATTTTCCGAAACTTCAATAATTTATAATAAATAGCCCCTTTGTCAGAAAAATACAAATTCTATGTCCTTCTATAGGAAATTTAATTCTCTACAACTTTGCAGAAGAAAGTTTTTCCAAATTCCCAACATAAATTATCCGAAATCCACAAACAGATGATTTTCCACACCAAAATATTGATAAAAACACATCAGCACTAATTCCTTCTTTAATATCCACAAAATAAATATTTTCTTATCATATAAATCAATAATTAATTATTCACAAATAATATTATAGAACTACAATATTGACAACCAGGTCGTTCCCAGAAAAGAGGGGGCCTTCCGATAAGGACTTCTCCTTACTGGCGCGCAATTAAATAACCCCTCCTAGACAGAACTTCCTTAGACATTATCAATAATGCTATCTAATAATATTATTCAAATAATATGAATTATTGAGTTGATAATGCGAAATACTGTGAAATGACAATTATTAAATCAATAATACAAAATATCAACTGTAGCCATTATTGAATCAATTATATAAAATAGCAACGTAGCAATTATTGAGTCAATAAAATATCAATGTAACAATTATTGAGTCAATAATATAAAATATCATCGTAGCAATTATTGAGTCAATAATATAAAATATTGAACAGTAATTACTGTAACAATAATTGAGTAAGTGTCTTCTCACGTAAGACTCAATAATTCAAAATACTGTGCAATACCGTGTGCTACTGTGCAACACCGCGTATTACTGTATTTTAACCACCGGGTATTTTAACAGTACTAACGGTAACTACGCCGTTATTTTATAAAAAGGTTATTTCTGTCGCTTTCTATATCCGACAGTTATTCCGTTGTGGGGTCCACAAATAGTTGCGCCGTCGTACGAATATTCCCCGACAACAAGAATATTCCACGACCAAACGAATATTCCCCGACAACAAGAATATTTTATAACCACTTGCACATTTTTAAAATATTTGCACATTTCACCCATAACTTTCATATTTATCAATCAACACCTTACTATTTCAAAATAATATATAAAGAAAATTAAATCTTTATTCATAAAAGTTGGGGTCTTACATATATAGTATCATTTATTTATCATACCATTTGTGTTAATAAGGATGGAGAGAATTAAAAGCATCTAGGTATTGAAGTAGGAGTAATGAAGGGTAATTTTAAAAATATTATAATTAATATTCCTAGATTTTTTAAAATATCAAATAATTTAGGACAAATAAAATCACCTAAAACATCACTTATTATGGGGACGGAGTGAGTATAAAACAGTTTGTTAGACGTTTCATTTCAAAATTTTAGGTGTTTAAGTGTAGATTTCTAGACTACAGGTGGCCATATGGGAAATTGGTGAAACCTCAGTCCATCATATGAAATTTACCCGTAAAAAGAGAGCATAACCGACTGAGTGAACTCGTCGGAAAAACGAGTCAACTCTCAAGATAGTACCATTTCCAGATTGGGTTTATCGCCTAACTCGGAATATCCTCCGTCCCATCAAAACCCCAAATCGCACCCCTAATTTCCTTCTCTCTCCACTTTCTCTCTCTAAAAGTTCAGAGAGAAAAAGAAAGTGAAAAACCTCCATAACCAGCAGCTGAAACTCCCTTATCCAACAAACACCAGAAAACTGAAAAAGGATGTCTCACACAGTTTTCCAAGCAGCCCAAATTATGCCACTTCCAACCACCAAAGCCTTATCGTCGAAATCCTTATCGCCTCCTCCGCGCGCCGCTGTTTATCGGTCGCTTCCGGCGGTTCCGTTTAAGCTCCTCCGTAAAGGTCTCGTCGTAAGAGCTTCGTCGTCGGTTGTGGACGGCGACGCTGTGGCGGGATTGGAACGGTGTTTTAGAGCATCGCCGTCGTCTGATTTGCCGGCGGCTTCGTCTTCTTCTAAGGAGGTGTACGGTCCGGTTATGAAGGGAGGGCAGTATGGTGCTTTTGGCGCAACTACTTTGGAGAAATCGAAGCTCGATTTGTCACAGAAGCAAACCAAGTCTAGTCCTGAGGTTTGTTTCCCCCCTCGTATTGTTTATGGATGAAAATTGAAGATAATTAGCTGAATTGTGGGTTAGTTCTATCATTTTTGAAATGACCTGTAGGTACAAAATTTGGGAGTTAAATTTATCTTGTTTAGTTTTTGCTTTCTTTCTGAGTTAAATTATCTTGAAATTTTTGTGCTTTCTTTTGGGATTTTCAGCTATCACATGTGGCTCGGAATAATTCCAGTTCACTTTTATTTGCTTCTTTTATAGGGAAATATGTTTGTTGTTTGATTACTTTTGGTGAATTTAGCTCAACACAGGTTTGATGAATGCTTATGATTCTTGGTGATTATCTGTAACCTAATTTGCTAGTGAGTTTTTCCAAAGAGAAAATAATAGAAATTTTAGGATTAGAGAAGAGAAGAGAAGGGAAGAGAAGAAAGTTAGCTTCTTTAATGGTTTTTGGAGAGAAAGGGAGGCACTTTCTCCCATTTCTCTTCTTTTTTCTCTGAAGTTAAACTCTTGACAATACGTTCAACTTTGTTAGTGAGTTTTTTAGATGAAGAGAAAAAGGCTTAGCAGATAAGAGAAAGAGAAATTTATTTTCATATCACTTAACTTGGGAGTTCAAGAGAAAAAAGATTGCTTCTTTCTTGGTGCTTGGAAGTTGACAAGACAAGAAAGGAGAGGGAGAATATTAGTAGTATTCTACTATTATAAAAATAATATAGAAAAGAAAGAAAAACGAAGATTAGGGGGTTATTATCTCTCCTTTTTCACTTCATTTCTTTCTTCACTAAAACTCAAAGGTAAGCAAAATGAGGATAACTTCAGACTCCCTTTTCATTTCTCTGATTTTTCTCCATTTTTAAACTCAGAAGTATAGTGTATTAGATGCAACTTATCTATGAGTTTGTGTGTATGTGTGTGTGTGTGTGAGAGAGAGAGAGAGAGAGAGAGAGCCTTCCATTCTTTTTGCTAAGTAGTTTTGAGTTCCATATAGATAAAAATTGCAGTAAATTAGTAAAGCATTTCTTGCAAAATTATTGATTTAGTGTATTCTGCAAAAATTTACCTGCGAAATAGGCATAAAAGAGGAACTTAATGGGATTGAGGTTACTCAATTTGCTATTTAATCTTTTGGCCATGCTTAGTTGAAGTTTATGTTCTGTTTAAGTCCTTGAGACTCTTTTAGCTTTAGTTCATCAATTTCCCTTTTTATGTCATTGAAACTTTTGCATTTTGAATTGGATCGAGTTTGAAAAGCTATTGGAGAAGTTATTGACGCTTAATGTAAGATAACTAAACAAGCACAGTTTATCGTGCAAATTGTTTCTAAAGTAATTTATTTCAAGAAGTGAAATGTGCAACTCAAGGTGTCCCAGATAGCCAAAATTTAAATCTACATCAAGAGAACTTTACTTATATCCCTTTTGATAATCTGCACCCTCAAATGCGTTCCAACCATATATAACTATTGATTTGAAGGTTTTGGATCAGTCTGTATTGCATTTGAGAAAGAAGCTCATGTGGGACATTTTAGATGTTAGAATCTTACTTTATGGAGATATTGCGCTTGAGAATCTGGATTTTACATCTGATCAGTTTTAAGAGAATCTTGTGATGGTTTTCTAAAATTATTATGGTGATTATAGAGGTTTGAAGAATTGGGTTCAGGGATCTTTGTTATGTACAGACTTAACTTTTCATTAATTGGTTCTTTGAATTTAATTTCTTTGTTTTTTTGATTAATGGGAAATTGAATACTTCTGCAATTTCACAGACTGCAATCGGTGGAGGTGGTGGCAATATTGGTAAAAATATTAATTTTGGTGGTGGTGATGGAGGTGACGACAATGGTGATGATGATGATTACTTTGATGATTTCGACGAGGGTGATGATGGTGATGAGGGTGGGCTGTTTAGGAGAAGGATTGTTCTTCAAGAGGTTAGAAAAATGCAGTTCTTTAATTAATAGAATACTACTTACTTTCTAGTATGTTTCATATGATATCAATGATATCATTGGATAATAACGTATGTGCATCTTTTGTCAGCTATTTGATAGGAAATTTATTGATGCGGTATTGAATGAGTGGCAAAAGACAATGATGGATTTGCCAGCTGGACTTCGCCAGGCCTATGAAATGGTAAATTGTTTTCTTTCTGCAATCTTGTGTGCATAATGACGGTGGAATTGGATTGTGATGCATTTACCTATAGGGTTTGGTCAGCTCAGCCCAAATGGTAAAATATCTAGCAATCAATGCGAGGCCAACCACTGCTAGGATTATTTCTCGAAAGCTTCCTCAAGGATTGTCTAGGGCATTCATTGGCAGGTAATTTTGAGGATAAAACCCCTATGTACGATAGGCTAATCAGTTAATTTCTTCATAGTCCAGTTTTCCACCAAAAAGGGGAAAAAACTTTTGGAACTTTTTGTTACTTTTCGGTGTTGAAATTGTAAACTTAGTTTTTCTAGTTCTTTGGTTCGCTATCTGTTAGCTATTGATACACATGCTAATTGTTAAATTTTGAAAAATATGCATTTAATTTTGAAATGTATGTATGTGGAAGTCTGAAACATGATTTAGAACCAAATTGTTGATTTCGAATTTTTTATTTGTAGCCGACATATGCAACGACATGCTTTCTTAGATACAAACTCGAGCATCATGACAATGACATCCATTTTCCCACCAACTGAGAACCTTGGAATACTAAGCCACCTTAGTGTGCAGATTTTCCTTTAGATATAGTAACTATTTAATGCAAGCATAACTTCTTTCTTTGGGTAATGTTGATATCTTCTCCCCCTCCCCTCTTTCTTTTGGCCAATGTAATTCATTTTCGAGGGTCAACAACATATTTGCGTCTTCTAAACGGCCCGACTTCAATATTGGCTTCTGCTTTAGGAGCATATATGACCCTCTATTCCCCTTCGCATTTGAGGTCGGGGCGAGCACTTTATCTGGAATCTTGAAACCTTGAAAAAGAGGGGTAAGGACCCCTACTAGTAAAGGGCAAGCCAACATATTGCCTAGATTGGGAATAGTAAAGAAATAAAACGCTTTCAGCTTAATTTGACCCAGATTAGACGCTTAGATTGTATCATAATCATTGACACAAGAAAAATGATATATATTGCGGATGTTTATGTCAACTTTTTAATTACTAAGTATCAATGGTAACTTTTTTTGAAGAGACATGTAATAGATGGGCTCCTCTTATAATTCCATTCAATCCAATATATTAGTATGTTTCACAATTGTAATTCGGCACAAAATTATCGCAATACATAGCAAGACTCCCAATATGACAAGATATTTTAAGCTTGTGAAGGTTGTTATAGGTCTAAGGTCTGATTATATAACTTTTGTTTTTGGAGGCAGGTAGTTTAAATGTGGGCTTGTATTTGTGGTTAATGATAGTTGTGATAGAAAACTAGCTAGCTTTTTAGCATTTAAATGATTTTGGTGGTGATTGAGAGTAGTGCGTAGATCATTTGGATCTGGCTGGTGAAAGGATATTTATTATTTTTAGAAAATTGATATTTTCACATGGAAAAATGATGTTTCGAAATGTTTTTTCACATGAATAATGAGGCGATCCACATATATATAAGAGAGACCTATGTAGAAATATCACACTTCATATGGAAATATCAGTTTCCTATTTTCACCCAATTGCTCAGGAAATTACCATTGATTAAGTTTATAGGGTACGGGTAAAGTTTGGGCTAAAAACCATGACGCTGTTGGTCTAGTGTATCCTCTCGCTAATTGGTTAAAATAGCCGTGATCAGTTTAGTAATGGTCTTGATTTCCCCTAGGCTTAGTGTGTACCTTATTCATTCTCCCAACACCTGACATTTGAGTTGTTGTTTGTTTGTGACCTTTACCAAGACTGTATATGTCTGAGGTCTGTGGAGGACTAGGTTTGTATTGAGTTTCATGGTTTTGGTGGGAGAAATGGTAGAGGCCTTTAGAATAACCTCAAGGTTGTTCATTCCAACCTCTACACTTGGGGCAAACTTACTTGAGAATAATCTCAAGTTCGTTGGTTTCAACCCCCCTACTAGGTATGGGACCAACTTACCTTTTATATATATATACATATGTAAGTCAAACAAGAGTCTTTGGTGGCGTGGGTGTTTGGCAATTTAATAGATATTGTTGATAGAATAGAGGTGCTCGTATTTTCAGTGATCATTTCATGCTCTTCTTTTCATCTTGAATCGTCATTTTGATCAGTTGAAATTGTTCTTGCAAGTTCCTGAATAATTAAGGAAAAAGAAACAATGTCGATGGAATAAATATTTTTTGGCGCATCACCTCCAATTAATGTCAAGTTAAGATTATGACGTTGGGGAATATAAATTCCACTAAAGCGATTCTAAATTCCTATAATCTTTGTTGTATCATTTCATGCCTGTGATGATCTTAACAATCAGGGCATAAAATAGAATTTCACTAGATAGGCCAGGAGCTGAATAAGTGGTGATGCCTGTTAAATTTCATCGTAGGTACGAGTATCATGACTTGGTTAAAGTTTAAACATTCTCAAAGTGCTGAAGTATCAACTGCTGATGATTCTTATGTTTTGCATATCCTACAATTAGAGACTGACATAACAAATAGCACATTTGCATCTGCAGCAATGGAATGCTAGATTGTCAGAGTTCATTCAGTGCCTTTCCGGAAATTATTTGAGTCCTCGTAATTTTCTTTGTTTCCACAGGATGATGGCAGATCCTGCATTTCTATATAAGCTTCTTTTAGAACAGGCATCTACAATTGGTTGCTCTGTTTGGTGGGAGTTGAAAACTCGTAAGGAGAGGTATAATTTTACCGTAACTATGATAGAGGAAATAAAACTATATATCATGTGCTTGTTTAATTCATTGACTTGTTATAATGTGCTTTTCTGTATGTTAGGATAAAGCAGGAATGGGATCTTGCACTTATTAATGTTCTGACCGTAACAGCTTGCAATGCTATTGTTGTTTGGTCACTTGCTCCTTGTCGTTCGTACGGGAATACATTCCGTTTCGATTTACAGAATACACTGCAAAAGCTTCCAAACAATATATTTGAAAAGAGCTATCCACTTAGAGAATTTGACTTGCAAAAAAGAATCCACTCTTTTTTCTACAAGGCTGCAGAGTTGTGTATGGTTGGATTAACCGCTGGAGCAGCACAAGGTGCTTTGTCAAATTTCGCTGCCAGTAAAAAGGAGGGAAGGTAAACATTGTTTAACCTATTCTTCTTCTGTTTACATACTTATTTGTATTCATATATCTTTATCTAAGTTGAATTATCATTTATCTTTGACCGACTCTCCAACTAATTTTTGAATTACATTTATTTGACAGGTTATCCGTGACAATTCCATCTGTGAGTACTAACGCGCTTGGTTATGGAGCTTTCCTCGGTTTATATGCAAACCTGCGTTATCAGCTTTTATGTGGATTTGATCATGCAATGGTCTACCATTTTGACGTTATTGGAGTAGCATTGTTATTTAGCACAACTTTGAGGTATGTTTTTCTATCCCTACTTAAATAAAATCTACAGAAACCTCCACTTTTTCGCTTTTTTACATGTTTTATATTTCATATCAAGTTTCATTGTTTTACTGTTGATGTGTGTTCATCCTTAGCTTTAAGAAAGTATACTCTTTGCTCATCAGACTGGATATAGTCAATGTCTATTGGGAACTTACTTTTCTAATAAATTGTAGTTAGTTCATCTAGGTTAGTCTTGGTTTCTTCTCCTCGCCTTTTGAACTGCTTATCAATCTTGGTGCTTGCAGCCTTGCACACTTTAATAGAGATTACTGTTATTTCCAAGTGTTATATTCAATTTACTGGAGTATAGTAACTGGACCCTAATGCCTTCCAAGTATTAGGAACCACATTGTAGTGATCATTTCATAAATCCGTAGTGTTCTCGAATCACATTTACAGTAAGAAGATTGTTCTCGTTGTATGAACAAATTCCTTCATATCATCCAACAGTCTATGTAATTTATATTTTCGTTCTAATGGTTGTGCCAATCATATGCAGGTTGTTGAATGTTCAATTAGGTGAGACATCTAGGCTGGGCTGGCTTGGGGTTGAAGTCGATCCGCTAGCTCAGTCAGAAAACCTGTTGAAGGCTTACAGTAGGCCAACTGAGGCTGTTGATCATCAGCCCTCTTCATCATCAAAATGGTTTATATCCAAAACTCCATTGTATCTGGCCTTGAGCTTCTTGGCATCAAACAGGGACAAAGTGATTCTTTACCCGAGGGGGAAGTAGCACCTCCCAAGGCTCGGAGAAAGAGAGTAGTGAGGAAAAAGGTGTCAACAACTCAAGCATAGATAGTCGTCGATATGGTCTCACTTACCTTCTCAATTTTTCAATCGGATGATTCAATGCCTAGGGAATACATTTATGATGTGCAGGGAAGACGAATATTGGGAAGGACTTTCACTCTTTCGATCCTCCTTGGGGGGGGGGGGGGGGGGGGGGAATACATTTATGATGTGCAGGGAAGACGAATATTGGGAAGGACTTTCACTCTTTCGATCCTCCTTTCCCTCTAGCTTTTTGTTTGGATTCCATTCTTCATGGCCTATAGAAAGTTTTGTCTAGACACCTTAATATTATTAGACTAAAGAATTTATTGAATGTCAATTGGCATTCTTTTTTTTTTTTCTTTTTTTTTTGACTTCTAGGAGGTTGGAAGCATGTGTTTTCATTAACTTTATCCATATTGTAAGATTATTCAAACAAAAAGATTACATTTTGAACATCAATAGACTAGTGTTGTTGTTCTAATTCTGTTGTAGGGTTGTGATTGTTGAACACAGAGATGGAAAAGAATCCTATGGAGGGAGAGTATTAATTTGTCTCCATTTTTCTAAATAATCACAAAGCTAAATTTTGATATTTTTTGATTTATTTATTTACCGTTATATTTTTAAATAGATAAGAACTATCAGATAACAATATATGATATGAAATCGAAAAATGATACTGGATATGAGATATTTTATGTATTCGTTTTTGTTATATTTTTTTTATCACTATACTTTAGGTCGGTCAACTAGGTGGTGTTTGTTTACATGTTAGTACCTCTCAATAGCTTCGCAACTGATTCGGTAAAAGAGTAAAATTGTTTGATAAAATTTTATTTGTCTATTATCGTGTCTTAATCGGTAATAAAAATATATAAATTCAAATTATTAAAAACTGTCTCTCAACGAAAATTTTAAATCTATGCGGCCTCAGTAAATATTGTATTTTAAAATCACTATTGATTTTTGAAAAAATAATTTAAAATATTTTTAATTTTAAATTAATATTTTTAAATTTAAAAATAATTAAAATATTTTATACTTTTTAATTAAAATAGCTTTTTAAGTATGGAGGTTATTTGACTCAAATAATTTAATTTATTATGATATTCTAACCATTCAAATTTTAATTAGCCCAGTTTTATACTGTACTCTTTTTTATCTTCTAACCCGAAACTTTTTCTCCCTTTCTTCTCCCCATTTCTTCCTTTTCCTTTCCGGTCAGATTCTGAGATGGCAAAGGTATATAATTATGGAGTTTTTTTGATTTCCAGATTACGAATGATATCAGCTGGAGGTATTCACCCAACAGAAGGTACATCTCTCTATTGCTACTGCTTCAATCCTCCATTTTTGTTGTTCCAAAATGTTCCATTTCATACTTCTCCATCCTCAACAAACTCTAACCCTAATCCTAAACCCCTCCCTCGTAGACAACTACAGCAATTACTCCAACAGAAATGCAAATCTGGGTTTGATAAGCCCGAAGATGCTCTTCTTCTGTTCGATTCTATGCTCCAAATGCGACCCGTCCCTTCTGTCATCGATTTCAGTCAATTATTAGCTGCTTCGGTCAAAATGAAACTTTACTCAACTGCTGTCTCTCTGTTTAAAGATATGTGCGCTTTAAGTATTCCAGTTAATATATATACTATTACCACGGTGATAAACTGTTGTTGTCACTTGAATCGTGTCGATTATGGGTTTTCTATGTTGGGTGGGATCTTCAAGCGTGGTTTTGTTCCGAGTGTCGTTACCTACACTACTCTCATAAGGGGGCTGCTTTCAGAAAACAAGTTTCTGGAGGCAGAGGAATTGTTCAAGAAGTTGTTAAGGGAAAAAGAGATTGAACCTTCTGTAGTTATGTACGCCACCATTATCAATGGGCTTTGCAAAGCAGGCAACACTTCCATGGCTATTAGGTTGCTCAGGAGAATGGAACGAGGTGGTTGTGAACCTAATAATGTGGTTTATAACACCGTCATTGATAGTTTATGCAAGGATAAACTAGTAGATGATGCTTTGGATCTTTTCTCTGAAATGATTAAGAAAGGCATACCACCGTGTGTTATAACTTACAATTCATTACTACAGGGTCTATGCAACTTGGGTCGATGGGGAGAGATTAAGCAAATATTAAGTGAGATGGACAGTACGAAAGTTTCTCCAAATGTCATTACCTTCAATATATTGGTTGATTCGTATTGCAAAGAAGGGAAGGTAAAAGATGCAGAAAATGTGTTAGAAAAAATGATTCAAATAGGAGTGAATCCTGACGTCATCACCTACAATGCGCTCATGGATGGGTACTGTTTGAGAGGAGAAATGGATGGAGCATTGACAGTGTTGAGTACCATGATTAATAGGGCACTAGTGCCTGATGGTTATAGCTATGCCATTTTGATAAATGGATATTGCAAGAAGCTGGAAGTAGACAAGGCTATAGACCTCTTTCAGAAAATGCACCGTGAAGGTTTGAAACTCACAATTGTAACTTACAACACTATCTTGCAAGGGCTATTTAAGAAAGGCAGATGTGTTGCAGCACAAATTTTTTTTCATGAGATGCAAGCTCAAGGCTATAGACCAAATATTTTGACATGCAGTATCTTGTTAGAAGGCCTTTGCAGGAACCAGTATATCGATGAAGCGTTGTCCTTGTTTCATGAAATGGAATGTAACGGTTTAATTCCTGATATATGTATTTACACTATCCTCATTAATGGACTGTGCAAAGTTGGAAAGTTAGATATGGCAAGAAATCTTTTTGATAGCCTTCCTTCAAAAGGGTTGCAGCCAGATGTTCAAGTCATACACAATTATGATCCGAGGACTTTGTGAAGAAGGGCTATTGGAGGAAGCAAATGAGTTACTTGTGGTAATGGAAGCTAATGATTGTTTGCCGAATGATTTCACTTACAACACTATTATCCGCGGATGTTTTCAAAATAAGAAGTATGATGAAGCAAGTGCATTCATAGAAACAATGGTTGGCAGGGGCCACTCCGCAGATGCATCTACCACCTCCATGTTAATGGATCTACTCTCAACAGAAGAACAAGATCCGACTCTCCTGGCTATGCGTCAAAAGTTCTTGTCGTAAGTTAGATGATTTACATCATTCAGTCCTGTGATTAAAATGTAAGTGTCAGGGTCCAGGCCATAATATACTCAAATATCAAATGTTTCCAAACTCTTCTTTGTAAGTAACGTTTTTAACCTTGGCAGTCAAATTTAAGTAAGATATTCTAGATTTTCTTTTGTTGGTAATTCTCTCCAGATATTTTGAAAGGTAATATAATATGTTGTCTTTTTTAAATTTAATTGCTTGTCTCTACTTAGGAATGAACTGGGTCTAGGCCACGCCGGGCTGAGGGAGGGAATGAATGTCCATCCCTTTCACAGGCCCTAATTATAGGGATAGGGTTTTAAATCATCATATTATAGGCCCTAATTATAGGTCTAAGAAGAAATTCAAATCGTCATATAATCATAGATAATGTTAGGGGTGTTAGATGTGTCTCAAGTGATGTGACATTGAATAAGGCAAATGGTACTTTAAGAATTGGCCAAACATAAGAGTTGTACTCAACTCATTTAGTGATGACACTATTTGAGAGTCGAGAATCTATTTGAGACCCTAAATCATACTCCGACTTCAAAACATAGAGCTGCCTTTATCTATGAGCTTGTTGTATTTAATATTAGACTCTAAATAGTCTCATTGAGCTTGAAGTGGTTTGCTATGAGGGTAGAATCAGAGGTTGAGCTTCATATGTCCGGTATAAGCTATTTGTTTTTTGCAGAGGAATTGTTGAAGAAATTTTTAAGGGAAAAAGAAATTGAACCTTGTGTAGTTTTGTACGGGACCATTATAAGAAATGACATGGATATATGATATCAATCTCATGCGTATATTAAACTGTAATATTAGAGCTCTCCCCACCACACAAGGTTTCTCCTCCTTTTCTTGTTCTATTTCTATAGTTTATTTTCATCCCCTCATAGGGTGTCAAATTTTTACAACTTAACTGTACACAAGTATTCAAAAAGAAGTTCAAATTTGTATTCCAATGATATAACGTACTACTACTAGTCTTGGAGAAGATAATCGACCGTCTAAAAACTGCATGTCCAGCTAAATATGGAACAACTTGAATGCTACCATGCATGAGATCTTGTCTCGTCTATCACAATTGATCCTTTAGATGCTATTCCATGCAAGAGTAGTCTTGAACAAGTTCCTCAACTGGGTTATCTTTAGCCCATGCAGCTGCATCTAGGTGTCCCAGCTCAAAAAGTTCATCAAGAATAGAATCTTCTGCTGGCTCAAGTGCCCAATTAAAAAGCTGAACACACCAGGAAACTCTTAAATACTTGCCCTTAAACGAGGGGCGTATTAAATTTTTGGGTTACGAGATTTACCTGTCTGGGAGTAGCCCTATTTTCAGGGTTGCAGTCCGGGCTAATCCCAATTCCTTGCAATCCCAAGCTATTGGTAGGGAAAGCACAAACACGAACCTGTGAAGCAACAACATTTATCATTTATAAACTTCCTCTAGAAGAAACTTTAGATGATCTTGTACATTCTGTTACACTATCCTGCGGGATGTAGAGGTGTATCTACAGTAGGGCAATAACCCGTAGACATTTTGTACAACTGCACCTTTATATAATTACCAAACTTAAATGACATTTATAGTATAGATAGACTAGTGTTGAAATATGTACAACAGATTATTCAGTAAAGAGCCTTGCAAAATTAAAATAAAGTTTTAAATTATAAAGAGAAGCCAGATGAGAACCCTTTCCACATCTGTTAATTATTTATTAAAATATTTCCACTCAGCACATGCACACCTGAATCAATGTTTATTTTTTCATACAGAAAGTAATATAATGAATTTACATTCTTAAAAGGCATTAATTAACAATGTCACTGCATAGACACGTTAACAATAAACTAACTGATTACAGAGCATGTTAGTAGCAAACCAAGGGAGTAAGCTACAGAGTGCAATGTATATTATGTTTCAACTCAACTCAAGAACACCTTTTATCCCAAATTAGTTGGATCAGATATACACACATAAATACATATACACGTATATCTAGTAGAATAGAATGAAAACAAATGGGAAAATTGACAACAGTAGCAACAAAAAAAAGGAAGAAGAAGAAAAGGAAAACTATGATTCATATGAGAGTAAAATTGCAAGTTCTACACATAAGTCCGTCAAGTAAATACCGTCTTAGCAGCAGATGTTGGTGGCATAAACAATGTCAAACCTCCGTCTATACAAAGTCGATTCCGGAACATTGTTGCTGGCCTTGGTGCAAGATATCTGCACCAAGTTATTCATTTAATTCAACTTCAGCAGATAAGATAGCACAACAGAATATACGAGTACATAAACAAAAAATATGTACCCTGGAATAAAGGAAGATGTGATGACTGCATTAATGAGATCTTCTTTAGAGTCAAACTGATCAACCAACAAACCTCTGGGCCTCCAAAGAATCTGTGTTACAGCAACTGTGATGAAATGGTAATATCAACTATCAAAAGTCAACTAAAATTTCTTATTCAATTAAGGCCCTGCACAGACTTGCCTTGAACTATAAACAGTTGACTACTAAAGAAAAGCATATAGCATTGATGTCCACTACAAACAGCGCAAGAACTTTCCACCCGACTACACTTGTCCATTAGATGCACTAACGCCTTTATTGAGAAAATCATCCCCCCTCCTGGGAGAAAAGAAGGGGGAGGGGGATACCAACTGTAACTGTACTGCACAATTATTGGTACACCATAAACCTCCTTTCAAATGTTCAAGCACTTGACAACAATTATAATTCGGGCCAAGAAATACCTACTTCTTAGCACATGCACAAGGCACTATTTGATCGAGACCAATTGAAGGGATCTCTTTAGAAAGAAAAATAATATAGGAAATCTTAATGGAAATTGTATTTAATAGAAATAAGTGTGTGAATAGACACCTCCCTTGAGTATAACTATATATCATGTTTATCAAGTCGTCGACTAGTATCAAGTCGATAAAGAATTCCAAGGCGGCAGGACGACTTGGTGGGAGATCAGATAGTCGAGCGCTCAGACGCTAGCTCGGCCGACTTGAACGATTGCCGAGCGACTTGGACGACTATATTGGTAAGCGGTCGACTTGCCGGAGCGGGTTTGGTCCGACCCGTAGCTTAACTGGGTAAAAAAACCCTGAAGATCGATTGAACCTAATCGATCGCTCACTTCGGAGCTTCAGTTCATCAATAATCAGAGGGAGAAACGAAAAGAGGAAAACAGATATTAAGACAGACCAAGTCGATCGATCGATCGATTACGTCGAGCAAACAGAGATTAAGACAGATTGGGTGAGTACCGAGGAGTATCTCAAGTCCTCGACTGACTCCTGCGAGCGAGTTCAGCGACTTATAAGACACACCTCTTCTTCTTCTTCTCTTCTTCACGTGTTCTTCTCTGCTGCTGCTGCTAATTTTTTTTTAATATGATAAGGTTCTGCTTTGTTGACTCATGACTCCTGCTGTTTGGTTTTGCTTATTCATTGAAAATTATTTTTGTTACCCACTACATAGACCCACTAGTTAAAGAGGACATGTGACCCATGTTATTCTATTCAGGTAAATGAGACGTGTTCTGTTAGCAAACTAAGGACTCAACACAAAGAATAATGCAATATAGCTATATATATATATATATACAGTAAACTACAACACATAGTTTACATTAATATTATGTTATATGCATGATAAATAAAAATTAATATTATATATACAACACAATAAATTAGTATTATATTTTTTTTGTTATGTATTGTACTAATATTGTATATCATAATATATATTTCTTACTTATATTATAATATATTTTATTTACTAATATTGTGATTTGATATGCTACATGCTGCATTATGAATTTATGAATATGGTAAATTATTAGAAATATAAATATATAAATATTCATATAAATGTTTAATATATATAATTTTATACAAATAAAATTTACATTGTTAACGACTTGTGGACGACTAGTCGGGCGCTTTGTCGACTAAGCGCTTAAGCTCCCAGCTGTCGCCTAGCTTCGACTTGGCGATTTGATAACTATGCTATATATAACACAACTCCCTCTATATTTGATACAGGCACTATATCCCCTGACTTCAATGAATCAAGAGTTTTCTTCTGTAAGTACCTTCTAGAGAAAGCATTTTGATTCTAATCGTCCAAAAGGTCTATTGACTATGTGACCACTTTATTCCTCATACATGGCACTTGTAAGGACAACAAACCAAAGTGTTTCCATATATCATTACTATACTGGCTATTGGTTAATATAGTTCCTTCAAAACGTTTTGGAAATAATAATAACAAAGGGCGAGAGTGTGCAAGCAGAATATTCAATTCCAGATGCAAGTATGATATCTACCACTAGAAATCTGTTATTTTGATCGGATCAAGGGGAAAATCATGGACTACAACATTTGCAACTGCGCGAAAGTTAAAAAACATCACTTAATCATTGGGCTCAAAGCCTAAAACACCCCTAAATTACCTATATTTAGTTATCCTCCTTGAAAGCATTTCAACAATGACTAATCAGCTTGCAGGAAGAGCTTTACTCACCTCGGACCCTCCCACTGGACCGGATATGAACGTCATCTGGCAGAAAATTTATGAGAAGATCTCTGAGAACAGCCTGGCACAAACCATTGAAAATAATAAATACTTGAAAGCTCCAGAGAAGTGCAAAAGTAATACATTTCGATTTATTTGCACTTCTTAATAAAATTGATCTAGTAACACATCAACACATCATCAAAGGTGCACAATGCCAATAACTATGCCTTCTGCAAAAACCCTTATGGCTGCAAGTTATGCATTGCATATACTGCCCTCATTTTATAAAACTAAAATTACTGTAGGGAGCAGTTTAATAGGTTCTTTAAGAGAAAATATGACTATAAGGTGCAAATATGAGGGTAATGTGCCACAAGGCATACAAAATATCCGCCAATTCAGTAGCGGTAAACTAAAAATATGTGAAGAACATGACTTATGACTGAAATATAACAAAACAGGATTTGGAAAATGAAAACAGAATAATAATTAGTTTTAATCATATTGATACGAAGATTTAGAACCTTACGCACACCGTCTCCACCCCCTCCAGAGCCACATCATGTAGAGAGGTAAAACCTCTCAAACACTAGTTCCATCTGTTATTCAAGATAGCCAAGGGGTTGGCCACTGAACACGGCTTTTAACAAATTAAAAGATTGCAAGAAACTCTGCGAGCATAAAATTGACAAACAATCTAACTACGAAAATTCATAATTTCATGGCGACAATGGTATTATCAGGTCGCCATAAATTCTCAAAACCTGGAAAGTCATATGCACTCTTTCAATATTTTTCCCATCTCTCTGTTCAGGAAGAATCAGACACACTAAATTCTGCACAGAACTAGAAAGTCTCATCTAGTGCTTAACTCGAAAATTCAACACTTAAGTAATTAAGTTAATGTTAAGTACACAAACACCAGTAAAATGATCACTAGTGGCCTCAAGTGCTTGAGAAACAGGCCAAAGAAACAATCACCTTTTGTTGCTCTTATGGTCAAAGTTTCCTCACAAGTACCCAAACAAAAAATTACTTTTTCTTTAAGTTCAGCTATAGGATATTTTTGCTCATTATAATGATCCTTGTTGATATCGCTTTATTAACCTTACAAGTGTGCAATTATCCTTTATCTATCAACTACATTTTTACAGTGACAGTAACATTAAAACATACCCCAAGACGAAATGCAGTTCCTTTAAGCCGACAATCTTCAGCCAATATTTTTGTAGCTTCTAAGGCCTGTTGCATACTGGCTCCAGATGCAATCACTGCACAGACAATAGCTCCAGCTGAGGAACCAGCTAAAGGTGTGTCCTCCTGCGACAGAGAGAAACAATCCACTTACTTGGTGGGGAAACAATTTTCTAAAGACATTAATTTTGGCATCTATAATTAACCATAATCAACTTGCAAAAGAAGAATTAAAGACCAAAGACACTCGGAAGAACTTTCCTACAAGTCATCAGAGCTACTGATAAGTGATAACATTTTAAAGTTGCAAATCTAGATTTACTTGCAACCATAATGCAATAAGAAATCCTCTAAAACCCTGACTACCAGTATCAGTATTCACACTAGAGAACGGTGCAAGCATGTAAACTTCTAACAGATAAATACACTTCCAAAACCAAATGCAGAACAACTATCTAGCAATAAACCCATTGGAAGATGGGGCAGGGGGAGCTAGGAAAGTTAGTACATGTAGTGAGGTAGTTAGGAGAAAAACAGACTTACATTATTACATGCTTAAAGATAACTTCAATTTTAACTACAGTGATATGCATCGTAAGACAGATTGTCATCCTAATTTTCCCAATAATTTAAGAAAGGTTTTACCTTTATATAACCCTTTTCAATAAGAAACTGAGCAACCCCAAGATGATAAGGAAACAAAAGCCCAGCTGCAGAAAAACTAAACCCGGGACTCGAAACAGCCTTTCGTCCCCTCTCTGCCTCAACATCCTTCAGTCTCTGCTCCCAAACCACCTCCGGCTGCACCGGGTCCTCCAAAACCGCCGCAATCCCCTCTTTCTTTTTGCTCCAATAGTAATTTTCTCCCTCCTTAAAATCATCCCCAAACATCCTAACATTTTCGTCATTTGCATTGATGTCCTCGCCCTTGGCCTCAAGTCGGTTCTTGATTAATCGCGACGCGAAGCCAAGGAAAAGCTCTCCGGTGGCCACGGCCAGTGACTTCTTCTCCGGCAGCACCGGAGGTTGTGGCTGTGGATCGGTGGTGCGTTTGGGTTTTGGTGAATAGGAAGCTTTAATGTTGAAATTGGGGATTTGGGTTCGAGCTGGAAAGTAAATTCTGGGCTTAGGGTTAGGGTTTGGGAGGTTGAGAGTGGAGAGGGAGCCCATTGTTGGAGAGGTAGAAGGGGCTTTTTTGGAGGGCTTTTCTCGTTGCTCAAAGGCAATGGAATTGGAGCGACTCATTTGTAATTTGTATAAAACATACTATAAATAAATATGAATAAAATATAAATTGTGATGCGTATATATATATATATATATATATATAAAAGTATATACTGGGTGTAAAGTATAGACTGAGTCTGTTCTGTATAGTTATGGTGTACTTATATGGTTGTAGAGAGTAGAGAGAGAAAAGAGAAAGAGATACACATGAAACAAATATTGGAGAAAAAGACAGCGGTTGTTTTCTTGGTTATGTTTCTTAGTTTTCATCTTAAAAACAGCCAAACAATCCGAAAGCATCAACTTGTTTTTGTTTTAAAGTCGAGGAAAATGGTTTATATGTCCATAAATAATTTATGATAAATTTTTTATTTTTATATATATATATATATATATATATATATATATATAATTTCACAATAAAATTAAATTGCGATTAACCTTAAATTTAGGAGATAAAATAAAATTAATTATTCTCTGTCCCCAAAATAATGACTAATTATATAATTTTTTTTGTTTCAAAAAGATGAGATAAAAGGTAGTAACTATTAGTATAAAAGAATAAAAGTACTCATGATATTATATAATCTTGTGCGACCCTCTCCTTAATTCCCTCTTATATCATATCATATATTCACATATTTTAATATTTACCGTTAGACATAGTTTATAACACTTATTCTGAAGTTTGATAAAAAGATAAATAATATAAAAAAAGAAGATGAAAAATCTTTTGTTTATGAATTTTTATAAAGAGATGGAGAAATTTAGAATCAACTTTCTTCTAAAAATCTATTTTCAAAGTAAGAAGATCTAGGGAGTAATTAATCAAAGACTTAAATAATATATTAAAATACTAAAAGTATTTAACAGTAGCGTACTATTTAAACTTTTTTTTTCTCTCACAGGAAAAGAAATTTACTTTATTTTCTTGTTTTTTGTTTTCTATCATAATTCATAAATTTTAATTTCTCTTCTTTCCTTTTCTTTTCAAATTCATAAACACAACAAATTAAATGTAATTTATTTAAGGAACTATTATTTGTACAAGAAAAATATGATACTTTTTATAAGATCTCGCTCACTTGAACGTATACATCTCATTTGTTATTTTTATGATGGTAAGGTAGTGAAGATATCAATTTTCCTTATATATATATATATATATATCAATTTTCCTTTATCTTTATTATTTTAATTCGAAAAACTGAGACAAATCTTGATTTTCAAAGTTAATTTGCGAAATTTAAAATCGATATACATTCATTTAAGTGGTGAAAACAATAAATATGGTCAATTGATATGACACACTTCTATAAATATAGAGGTCAAGGTTCGATTCTCGTCAACAGAAGGCAGATCTCCAGAAGATATCAACAACACGGTATGAAGATCATTTCTCCTAGGATTAGGACTTTAAAAAAAAAGCACAATAGATTATAGGCTGGTCTCCAGAAGATAGCAATAACACGGTATGAAAATCATTTCCCTTAGGTTAGGATTAGGACATTCAAAAAAAGATGCACAATAGAGTTGTTGTAAAAAAATACTTCTATAAATATAGAGGTCAAGGTCAAGGATTCGATTCTTGTCAACAAAAAGCAGGTCTCCAGGAGATAGCAACAACACGTTATGAAGACCATTTCCTAATATTAGGACATTCAAAAAAAAATATACACAATAGAGTAGTTGTAAAGAAATTGTGTATAAATAGTACAAAAAAAGAGTTAATAGAATGTGAAACCAATCATTTGAATTTTTTACACATCATAACCATTTATGCACAATTATTTACGGATAGTTTGTGCACATAAAATTCCCGACCCAAGTTGAGTTGTTTGAGAATAAATTTGTAGAGCTAAACTTTATACAGGGACCCTGTAGTAGGGATCCACCATTTTCAAAATGAACAAGTTTCCTTCATTGCCCCTAGATATCCTGCAAACAGTATCTTGAAATTTAACAAAAGCCTGGACAGAATAAATTAGATAATTCAAGTCTTTGTTTCCAAAAGAATTTGACTCTATGTATGCTGCAGAATATAACAACTCAAGTCTATGTAATACTTTATTATATGGCACAACCACCAAAAGACTAAATTTAGTCTCTATTATTTTAGTAAAACTACAAACAAGCACATGAAGGACAAATTCTATACTTCATTTTTGATTTTTTTTTATTACATTGCTATTTTATAAAGTGTTGCTATATATGAGGACAAATGTATGTCGATATTGGATACCGACGTACGTGAATAAACAAGATATTCTAAGAGTGTTGAGCTTCTGTTACTGACATAAAAACATCTCTTTCCACGTATTCCGAGACAACCCATAAGGGTTTGCCCCTTTTTTTTGTACCGTACCCTACCCCTGTTTCCCGAGCTTCTGTTTCGGACGCAACAAGAATTTTTATTCTCTAATTGCTATATATGACGACAAATTTATATCGATATTAGACACCGACGTATGTGAATACTAATAGGAGGTAGTAAAGAAGAGATTCACATATTGCTTTTCCTTTCATGTTAGTCGCAATTCACATTCGACATATAAATCGTAATAACAAAATTTGGGTAGAACTCCTATCAAAGTTTAGGAAGGTTGCTAGCCAGATATAACAAAAGATAACATGGCCATTGACTCATTTTCTTCAAGAGAACTGGAAATCAGAAAATGCAAGAAGAAGGGATGTCCAATGGTTTTTAAATCTGAGGCAATTCTTGGCTAATCACCAGTCACCACAAGATAAATAGCAAGAACAGTATGTTTCTACATTCCTTTTTGTTATTGAAAAAATGAAAATGTTTCTACATCCCTTACCTTAACTCCTCATCCAAGTATGTGATTTCCAGTTGACCACGACCGCTTCCACGTGGCTTTATCGGTATCTGTAAACCATAAAGAGTGCTTAGCAATTTTAATTTGCTAGAAAAAGTAAAAGCAAAATCAATGGCTGAAAGCTCTTTGAAAGGTTCTTGAATTGTTGATTCCCATCTAACAAACAGTTACCAAAAACTACAATCACAGCAGCAGTGGCGATAGCCACTACTCACCTCTGAACACTTGAGGAAGACCAAAGCATAACATCGTCTAGTCCTTCATAAACTGTAAGAATTACTCTTAAAATTTATTATAAAGTGTTCTAAAGCTTATTTATCTTCAAGGATCATCACATATTAAGTTAGTGTGTATACATGTTTCTTCACTTTTAATACTTTAACTAACCATGATCAATATATCGCCGTTTCACTAATGAAGTTCTAGAAGACAATAAGTTTCAGATCTGACGAAGACTAAATTTTTGGCAGGTTCTCATGTACCACAGAAGAAAAAATTTACAATAGAGGAACGCATGTAATAATACTACCGTTGGCTATGTGTATGTAGTAGAATTGGGGACAGTTGGTGTGGTACCCCCTAGTTTAAAGTATGTGTTTTGATCTTTTCAGACTCTTTTATTCTTTGTCCCTTTTTGGTTTATATGTTTCTGTATAATCGAGAAGTGTTTGGCGCAATAACTGCTTGAGCTTATTTCCAAAAAAGCTACCTATAACAAGAACATAAGCAAATTGTAATGCTGAAAAAGGTATTAATGAAGGTGTTTGCATAAACAGGTTATGGCTATGTGAAGAAATCAAAAAGATATGGATAGGAAAATTATCGCATACCAGCCCAGCAATTTTGAAAGCGTCAAATTTAACAGCCACTCTTCTTTCACTTAGAGGAACTAAATTAGCTGTCGCCTGCAAAATTAAAATTAAAAAAAGAAAAAGAGAAGACAGATGCTGTTAAGACATGAATACAAGTTCGAGGACTTGAAATGATTTAGAACATTTACATTCCTAACAGAAGATGTACCTGGTTGAAGAAAGGCCAAGTTTCCATGTTTTGAGCCCTCAAAGTATCTATATTAATTGCCTGGTATATTTTTCCATTTGCTCTTAAGAACTTGGGCCTCTGTCATGATTTATGGCATAGAGAAGCACCATATATATTTCTGAGATTCAGTAATATACAAACAGAAATTAAGACTTGAAATTTAATCAGTTTCAGAAATATAGATATCATTTCTCAATTTTACAATGATGAGTAACACAAGAAAAGGATAGTATACCACTCAATTCAGGATTAATTAATATCAAGTTCGTTTATTCTAGAAGATTTGATTGTGTCCCATATTTTTGCCAATTTTAGTAGCTTTTGATTTCTCCAGGTGAACTGGATTACACCCACATGAATCATACAATGCTTTTAGATTCTTGTTTCGCCTCTAGGCAGTGATCATCATCGTCCATTTTTCTACAGCTAAAAGCAAACAGGATAGAACCACCTCACTAAAAATGGCAAAAACATTGTTTGCGTGATTATGATTGGTCTCAAACAGTGTCAAGATTTGATTTCAAAAGAGCGAAGAGGGTACCACTGAACCTGCGTTTGCAGAATTGATTTAGACGTAGTATATAGAAGCTCCCATTTTCCATTCAGCAAATTAGACTTGAGTGGCTCCTTAACCTTATTGGTTGCTTCAAGTTTGCTTGCAATCTGAACAAAAGTACAAAAGCATCAACAAAGATTTATACAGAAACATCGTTCGTCAAATTCCAACGAAGTAATGTAAATAGACCAAGGAGAGTGCAAACGCAGTTTGAAAAGTTCATGATATTTTGAGACAAAGGAAAAACTGAGAAACGTTGCTGCCTCACTAACTGTGTATAAAAGATTGTAGAGATCTTGGGATTGCAACAAACATGCTCCCTCAATAAAAAAAACACAGTCTAAAAGAGAGTTCAATCTTGAGTATCTACTCAACATTTTTGTAATACTCCATCCGTCGTAAAAAGGAGAAACATATCCTTCATAATTTACCAAGGAAATTATACTCTTTGGGGTTGAGGGAGTAACAGAGGGAAGCTGATATGTTAAAGTGATGTTAGCTTGCAGAGTGCTGAAAAGTGAAAACACAAAAGGGAAGAAATTGATTTGTATTAATGTGATACACTTGATTAAAATTTTAACAAGACTTTAAATTATACATAAAAATCCCTAAAGACAGATCCTATTTTATTCATTCATCTTAACTAATTTCAACACCGCTTTTTATCCCAAACTAGCTAGTGTAGACAAAATAAATCTACGTGTATGTGAGCGTAAAAGTAAAAGGCACTAATTAATTCACTCATCTCGACATAAATTTGCAAAGCTTAAAACCTTCAAAGGGGTAAGACTATATCCAAAATCTCTTTACAAATTATTCTGGGCGAATTAACAAAATTCATTATATTCTTACATGCATTATTACCCTTCTGACTCCCATCAAAGACAGAATTAGGCTCTTTAGAGAACATATAGCCAAATTCACTGATAAGCAAAACCTTGCTAGCTAGTCTCACAATAATTCAGATATCAAATAAGTACTGAATTTCACATTATGCACTCAATTTGACAACCAAAAAAAAATCAAAAAATTGGTTTGATTGATGATTCCTAAAAAAAGATTTAGACTTGGCAAAAGAAAAACATATACCTTATCAATGCGCTCTTGATCACCAGGAGTGGCCTCGGCACCGCGATCAAGAGGGGAAATTGCCTCGAGCAACTCCTCCTTGAGGCTGTCACTGTCTTGGGTTTTTGTCAAAAAGGATTGAAAGAAAGAAACCCTAATTCTCCATTTGGGAGTGCAATGGATTTGTTGAGAGTTGGTGGTGTGTTTTCTGGGTAGTGAGAGTGAATTGGGAGTGACTATTATGGGTAAAGAATGGAGATTTAAGAGGTCAGTGGAAGAATGAAGAGGGGGATAGTAGTGTAGAAAAGTTGGGGAAAAAGAAGAAGAGAGAGAATAAGAGACAGCCATTAGATAGGATTGGTTATATTTTCAAATGTTAGTTCTGTCAGTTATGTTTATAGGAATTTATTAATACGTGTCTTAGGACACATGCTAAGCAGAGAATATTTTTTTGAATTGTGTGCATATTCTTTTAAATTTAGTACAAATACATAAATCAAAAAAATATGCACACACTTTAAGAGAATATTATCTTAAATTGTGTGCTTAGCATGTGCCATTAGGGCATGTTAAGAGGACTCATGTTTATATTAGAAAAAATACTACTACTATCACATAATTTTTGATAACATAATGCTTACCTACACATGCATGCATATTGTGGACCATGTCTGACATGCAGGACCCGTAAATATGTATATGTGTATATGAGCTTTATGTGACCCAAATTATATGATAATAACATTGCTTTATTAGAAATTAGATAGTAGTTACATAAGGGTTTATTTGGGATCCGGTTATGGTAAAAATGTCGCAATGTATACCATTACGAAGTTTTGTAGGTTTTAATTAGCAAATAATAATAATAATAATAATAATTTTGTCACTCTATTTGTTATAGAAAAATGATATATATTACAATTTTTTGAATGTGAATTACATGAATAAGTATTAATGATAATTTTTTTTAAGATATGTGTAATAAGTGAAACTTTCTTATAATTCTTACTAATTTCATGTATTGATAAGGTTTATAAGTATTGATAAGGTTTATAATTATAATTTATCGCACTATATAACATAATTCAATGTTATTTTTTAATTTTAGGGTCTTGTTTGTATGCAACATTTATTATAACTTATATAATCAATGAAACAAAAAATTATAGAACATGATATGATAATTTCACCCTAACTAGATCCGTTTGACGTTTGGGTACAATATTGCGTAATTAAAATTATGTAAGCACACAAATAAAACTTAATATTTTTAAAGTAAATGAACTCCACTTATATATTTTTGATGGTAAATTAGTCTTGGTACGTATTTTATATAAAATTTTGTATGTTTAGATTCTTTTGAAAATATTTGCAAGGAGGAGGACAAAATAGGTATAAGTCTAATGTGGACGAGAGCAAATAATATATATATATATATATAAGAGTTCTACTATATATTGCGAAAGATTTTTATTGAATTACGATTGTGTTGTATATCAATACATAAAATTGAATAGAATTATAAAATTGACCCATATTATTAAATATATCGTAAAAGTATTAACAATTAAATTTATCCCCATTGTTAGTACTCTAATCTATGCATATGTTTGATTTGATGATGAAATGAGAATTTAATGTATATTTGTAAAACCAGTAATTTTTGTAAAGTCCTTAAAAAAATAATTTATGTAAAATGACTTAGTATATGGATCAAATTTGTTAGTTTGATCTATTCCTTAATGTAAATATATTGTTCAAAAGTTAAGTCTGAAGACTGATTGTAGAGTTAAAGACCATAAAGTATTGTTTGTAGAGTATACAGATGATCGTAAAACATGAAAACTGAACGTAGAGTCAAGCATGGCAAGTCACATATGATATATAACTTTGCGATTAAGCATAATTCAATAGTTCATTTCTTTTGACAAGTTATGACAATATCATACACCTAGAACTGAAGATCCCAAGGATGATTCTTGCAAAGGTTGTCAAACAAGGATAAGGCTAAGACATTCTTGAAATTGTGTCTAACAACTATATATGCTAAGGATAAAAATACACGGCTACATCTACACTTGACAAAGTACAATAAAAACTGATTTGAAGTGGTCCTAACCGACATCATTTTAAAGTCAAACAATTGGAAATCGACAAGTGTCCAAGTCAGAATAGAATAACGGTCAAATCACAACGGAAAGATCCCAATATCAAGTTATAAAAGGCGAGCAGCCTCAAACAGTCCTAGAAGACATTGAGAAAAATTGATCAGGTCGAAGTGTTGTCTGTCTAAACTCATAGTCTACTCACTCTACGATTTAAAAATCTCAACTGCTGCTAAGTTTTGTGATCAAGAAGTTTAACGTTACTTAGCAGCGCCTCAATCTTTCAATTTCAGTGTGATTCGATCTTAGCGATCTGTGTATATTCCAAGTTTGTGTGACTTGAAGGATTCTTAATGAATCAGTTGTAAATCAGGTTTTAATGAATTGCACTAGTCTAAGAATAGATTTTCCTCACATGAATAATAAGTAGGGTTTATTCCATGTAAAAGGGTATATTATGGAACTATCAAATTTACTTGTAAAGATATGAATTCCCATTATTTAAGTTGTAACAACAGCTATCTGCATTCCGGCAGTACAATGCCCCATGATACCACAAATAAAGTAGTTCACTCCCTTCTGCAGCCGTATCGCATCGTGTCCGGAATTAAACACTTTGGCATCATCAGGAATGACACAATTAAGGTAATTTTGGTAGTCTGTCTCGTTTATAAGAACCACATTATGCAGATCTGTGTTGTAGTTAAATACTGCAACAAAAAAAAACAGGTTGAACTCTGTGCATATATAGTTGTAATTTTACAAGTGGTATAAATTTTACATGTAAGTTGTATAATTACATCTACAAATTGTGAAGGATATATTTTATTCCGTGTATATCTCTAAAACTATAATTTGTTAATATATTAGTGTAGTATGATAATGAAATTAAAATAATAAATTTGAGAATACCGTGTAATTTTATATTATAGTAACTAAAAAGTGGATTTTTTTAGTGTAATTTTTGGGCAAATAGAACTTTTATTTTTAGGTGAAAGCGAAAAAATTTTGTACGACACATTTTTATTGACTTTTGAAAGTCAAAATTTATTATTTCATAATTTATGTTAATTTTGAGCTTAAAAATATCTCGCATTAACTTTAAAAAGTCAATAATAATCTTATATTTTAAAATAGAAGGAGTTATATATATATATATATATATATATATATATATGATTAATGGATGAATTTTCACTTACCAAGTATGTCACCTGCCCGAAAGGTTTTTCCAGAAGGCCAATCCCTTATATTGAAGTCCCAGTTAATATAATAGACAACTGAATTACCAATATTTATGAGAAATATCAGGCACTGTTTGATGTATGCGTATATATCACAATTATAATTCAGTCAAAATTTTTTTGTAATACAATATTAGGATTCTAAATTTTTCTTGAAAGTACTAATCGAATGAATGAAAATAATATATATATATATATATATATATATATTATGTACTTTATACTAAATAATTGATAAAGTATCCTTGACTTTTTCATGAACTTTAATGCATAAAATATTATACTATATATAGTTTTTAATTAGTAGTATATTTGAGGAATCTACAAGGGACACTAAGTTTAAGTTAAGAAATTTAAAACTATTAGTTCTAAAGGGTTTTAGGAGATATATATTTGCTGCACAATGTCAGACTAATATGTAATATTACTATTTTTCACAAAAAAAAAAACAAAAAAAAACTCTCATTTCTTTTTATTTATTTTTCCTAAAGAAGGAGTCGATCTCACTTCTTTTAATGATTATATTATCTCAATTACATTATCATGTCATCATTAATAATAATAAAATGACTTTTTGTAATCTAAAATAACCATTAATTAACATAAAGATCGAATTCTTAAATATACAAAAATAGTAATGTGACAAAATCTAAGGATTACCCATTCAAATTACATAGCAAACTAACTCCATTACTCTAGCCTGGAACATACCTGGAATGCAGGGGATGGATGGAAAAGGAAAATTGGGTATAGTAGGAAGCATCGGCGGCCCTGTCAATAGACGGCGGCGACCCGCGGCGGCCTTAAATATGCCTGAAAATGAAAAAGCCATGAAAATTGACAACAAAATGAACAACTTTGAATGAACTGTCATAGAAATTGCCTCCAATAAGTAATCAAAAGAGAGATGGAGTAAAATGACTTAATTTTTAAGTAATTAAGTATAAACTTATAGTCTTTGTGTTTATATAGAAACAGAATGTGGAAGTCTCTATTTGTGGGCTGTGATTAAAGGTTGTAGTTATCTTATATTTAATTAGTCTCTAGAACTTGTAATAGCTAGTATTTTTTTGCTATTTATTATTTGGTTTTGGTGTGAATATGTGTAGCTTTGTGTATACTTTTTTTTACCCTAAGCCTTTAGTAAATAATTATAGTACATTATGACATAGCCAATCAAAAAAAATAAGACTTTTTTTATATAGAATACATAAACTTAAAGAACTCTCTCACTTATGCAAATGGTTGTAATCATGGATTTTAAGATTAATTAGTCAATTGCTTATTTAATTTTGTAAATAATTTTAAATAACATGACTATATTAAACAAGAACTCTCACTTTTATATGGGTCAGAATACAACAACATTTTTTATAATCAAAATTTGAAAAAATACTATGATTTGCTTCGGTAATTAATTTTTGGAGGTCCAAACGTGCCACACAATTTTGACGTGTTGTGTTTGGCTCTAAACACTGTATTTGTGAGTTGAAACAAGTTGCGTTTGATATAAGTTGTTATTAGATAAACAAGATCTTTAAGTGCATTTTAGTACGTTATGTTGGCGGAGAACCGGAGAGTCCGCGCATCGCATGCTCATACACAAGACACTAATATACATGTTTGAAACTCAACTTGACCAAAAAGCTTAAGCTATTAAATCTTGAACTCATTCATGTATATAAATCATTCACTCTTTCATTGAAGTTCACCAGTCTGAAGGGTTAATTTTCCCATAAGGCCAACCCCTTACATTGAAGTTCCATGTGACATCATATAGCTTTCTGCATCAGCACTAGTAATACTGCTATGAAGCAGCATGCAGGCCTATCACCAAGCTTGCCATGACAACAATGGCAACACCCCTCTCCCCTCAGGCATTTTGTTTTGTTTGTCTAAAAGTTTTATAGGGGTAATTAAAAGAGAAAAACTAATTACTTTTGTCAGTGTTGCCCTTTTATAGGACTTTCTTTGTCTGGGAGACCCATTGGCGTATTGAATAATGTTAATTAAGAATTTGGTAGTAATATATATGCCACGTACGGCTCAAAGATCCTGTTATTATTTAATTTATTAATATTAATATTTCGTAATTAATTATGATATTGACTGGCAGACGAGATTAATTATGATATTGTCAATCTGTATATAATAATTAATATTCTTAAGGTTAATATTTCGTGATAAGGCCAGCTAGGGGCCTCCAATTTGGTGTCAAATGTGTCACTACACAACAATAATTATATTATATAGTAGTAAAAATCAATGTAATGATGACATGTATATCGAAACTCATTAATTGTTTTAAAATCTCTAGGACGCTGATTTTTTAAAAACCAAATTCCACAAATATTCATTAATTAAGAAGATCAAAATATATTTCACACTTGTACATTTAAAATTTAAAAAAAAAACACATCAAAACCCAAAACTATTGTAAAATATTACATTGTGACACAAATAATTCATGTAGAATACATGCATGCATATATACCCCTATATATTGAATGAAGTCTAAATGAATATTAAATATGGATGCGAAGCACATGCAAATTAATAATTTAATTAAATTAAAGATTAAGTTGCAGTAACAGCTATGAGCATTCCAGCAATACAATGGCCCATGGTACCGCAGATGAAATAGTTGACTCCCTGTCGGAGCATTATTACATCCCGGCCGGAAGAATACACAGTCGGAAGAGCAGGGACAGAGCAGCTACTGTAATCTTCCTCACTTACAGGAACCACGTTATGCAAATCTTTGTCGTAGTTAAATACTGCATGTGCACCCGGCCGCAAATAAATAAATAAATACAAATAGTAAAGGATAATAAATCTTTAAATATTTGGTTTATATATGCTGTTAATTAAAAGGATAAATTAATTTTGGACTTACCAAGTATGTCACCCGCCCGGAAGGTTTTTCCATAAGGCCAGCCCTTTATATTGAAGTCCCAAGTGACATTGTGGACAGCTGCATGAGCAATATTAATGCTGAAGCATCAGCACACATGAGCGGCAGCATGCATGCATGCATGCATGGTTGTACGTGACAATAATAAATGCAAAACCTCTTCTTCTTTTTTTCCTTGTAAACACCTCTCCCCTCAGACAATTTGATCAATACAAACAAGACACACACACACACACACACACACACACACACACACACACACTATATATATATATATATATCATTTCTCAATTTGCCGGCCATGATCATCAATTATGTAGAGGGCTGACTTTATCTTCCAGATCAATTAAATGAGACATAATTTATAAGCTTTATATATATATATATATATATATATATAGAGAGAGAGAGAGAGAGAGAGAGAGTAAAATTTGGGAGGACTGTACATGCATGTATACCTGGGACAATACAGGGGGGGATGGAGGTGAAGGGCAAAGTCGGTATCGTAGGTTTGAATGGTACTTTGGAACGACTTTTTCGGTGGTGACGGCCAGCCGAGGCGTTTTCAATGCCGGAAGATGACAAAGGCAAGAAAATTGTTAATAATAAGATGAACAATTTGGGAAAAATTGTCATATTAATTGGAGAAAAAATGAGCTATAGTGATCGATCAAAAATTAATGGAGGAATTAAGCTGACTTATTTTTGTAGTAGCATCTATATATATATATATATATATATAGCTAGCCAGGCCTAATTGTGCATGCTTATATACAAATGAATAGAATGACAAAGTCTCTATTCATGGGCGTAGTAGTGATTAATAGTTGTAATCGCATTATATACATTCCGTCTTATTTCTTAATTTATTGTATCGTTTGGAACTTTGGATGTTTTTATTTATTTATTTATCCAACTTGTAGTAATTTATAGCCTAAAGTTGTTTGTGCCTTGCTTTGCTATGTGTTAACGTTGGTATATATTTGGTTTTAGTGCATGGAAACTTAGGTGTATTAAATTTCTTTCCAAATCTTCGGTGTATTTTAAGGAAAAATATATATATTTTTATGATTTTATATATATAGACTTTTTTGTTACAAGTTACCTGAATGATTATAATTGAAAATATTTTAACGACGTATTTGATATAATAAGTTAATTTTATAATTATATACAATTTCATGTATATTAATATACGTCGCAATCGTAATTTAATAGAAAATTTTTGCAATATATAGCATAACTCTTTTACTAATGTATCTACAAATAGGATATATGGACATAGTTAATTTTGATGATGTACAATTAATTGAAATCCATAAAAATTAAACTAGCTAGTGATATCGATATGATTGCTGAATGAATAATATTGAAATTATTGAACATTATTGTACATAAAAAAGTAAAAAAAAAAAACAAAAAAAACAAAAAAAGGAGAATGAAATTAGTGGTTTTAATGCAGATAAATTATGATTCATTACATTTCAAATCTTAAAAATGTCAATTTTGACTAAAAGGACCATTCAGATGCACTCCTTATTAATGAATAAGATTCAGATTTCCCAATTTATTAATTGAGATTTATTAAGTTTAGTGTATTAATCCATATTTATACCTAAAATTTACTCCCTCCGTTCAATATTATAAAATTATTATTGACGACTTAATATTCTTTTTAAATTCAAAATTGACATAAATTTATTTAATTTTAATCAATACAATGATAAATATATAAACTATCTAAAAAGTCAATAATAATCTTATAATTTATTTAGAACAGATGGTTTGTACCTCTTAATTTGGTTTTGAATGCCATCAATGTATTTAATTTTCTCATGTTATATATAGGGAGTAGTACTTGTGTAATATTTATATTTTTGCCTAGGACTATGGACTATAAACCTTGAGCATCCCACAATGGTGGGACTAGAGATTGTTCCAATTTATAATTAATTGTCACACGAGTTCTTCATTGTGGTCATTATACAATGTTTAATGTTTTATTTATGATACACCTTTTTTGTTTTAGGGTCATTGTTACATCTTTAAAACGATTAATTGATGCATCTAAGGCCATGGAATCATCATTTTTGGGCCATAAAACAATATTAATCACCAATTTTACTTTTAATAATAACTAATATTAAAAGAGAAAGGAATTAGCTGCTCTCCACCAATGAGAGGAAGGCGGCTTGTAAAATATTCTGGGACAGGCTAAATTGCTGCTAAATCTTTATTTGGAGTTTTGGACAGTTTTTTTTTGTTCTTTTTGGCCTCTATATATATTTTTTTCTTGGAAACGAGTTTTATTGCCAGTAGGGGAAAGAAAGAGGAAAAGGGGGGAGGGTATTCTTAGATTGGTGTTTGATTACATCTTAATGTATCTTAACAGCTCACCTCTTAATACATTTTAACAACCCACATCTTTGTATTAAGACGTCATCTGAATAGTTTAGACTCATATTTGTATCTTAACTATTTAGAGGACCTTTTAATACAAAGATATGGACTCTTAATACAAAGATGTGGACTCTTAAGATACATTAAGAGGTGAACTGTTAAGATGCATTAAGATGCAATCAAACATCACAAATTGGATACTTTATATAATTATTTAAAGAGTTAAAATTTCATGTATTGTCTGTATATACTATATATTAAAGCAGTTTTAGAATTATGAATCTCCTTATTAAAATATTAATGTTAGAAATTATTAGTCTTAATTTAATAGCGTATCATGAGCTTGACACTAAGTTTAATCCTAACTTACTTAACTTTAACTAGAATTTGAGCACAACTCGTTTACTAAAAGAACTGAGTTCGTATATATATAAGATTTTTGGCTCATTTAAAATTTGATTTTTATACGAGATTGAACTTGGCAAGTTAAATTTCAGTTTGATTCTGTTGGTTATTGGATCCAAATCAGTGCGCCTATAAAGCGGTTGACCTGATGGATATCTACATGGTTCATTGTTTAGATACAATGAACATGTGTATATTCATCTCTATTTATAATTTGGGAGTTACATATATATATATATATATATATATATATATATATATAGAAGTTACATATATTAAACATGAGAGATATATATATTAATTCTTATTTAGTACATATGTAGTGGTGCACAACAGGCCGGCCTGGTCTGGTCCGGCTTGGGCCTGCCAGGCTTTGGTCATTGATCAGGCCAAGCCAGGCCTTGACTTTTGGGCCCTCAGGCCAGGTCTTGACCCCCAAACCATGGCCTGATGAGGCCTGTAGGTCAGGTCAGGCCAGGCCTTGGGCCAGGCCCAGGCTGGTCTGGTTTAGCATTTACAAAAAAAAATAATTAGCATGTAGGCTTGTGGGGGAGGTGCGGTCTGGGGCCTGGGAGCTGGGGGTTGGGGGCGGGGGCCTGGGGGCTGACCGGCTGGGGGCTGAGGTGATCCTGCTGTAATAGTAATGTAGTACTAACTTTTTTTTTGAAAGCATTATAATAACTAACTTAATAATAACTAACTAACTATAATAATATGCTATAATATTAATAACTAACTAACTTAATAATATTAATAATATTAATATTATGAATAAACTAACTAATTAATAATAAATAACTAACTAACTTATATTAATAATAACATTAATAATAACTATTATTAATGTTATATTATTAATATAAGTTAATAATATTAATATTATGTACCTGTTATATTAATAATATGCTATGCAATATTAACTAACTTATGAATATTAAATAAACTAAGTAATATATTAATATTAAAATTTAATCAACTAACTTATTAATATTAATAAGCTAACTCATATATGTATAGTTGTTTACTATGCACTTCGTATAAAATACTGTAGATTACACTTTTATTTTTTAAATATAAAGTTAGTTTCATTGAAGTAACTAACAATTAAGTAACTAACTTATTATTAATATTAACTATCAAGTATGTATAGTTGTTTACTATCAACTAAGTAACTAACTTATTATTAATATTAAATATACTAACTAGTTATATTCATTGAAGATGTATATTAATTAAATGTATCTACAAGAAATCAAGAATGAATAATTAAAATTTTAAACTTTATTGATGTATATTAAAACTAATGTATAATGTATTATAATTTATAAACTATGAACTAACTTAAATGCAATTAACATGCAATTAACATATTAAATAAATATGCATATTAACGAAATAAACATATTAATATGCATATAAACATATTAAATAAATAAATATGCAATATTAAATAAATATGCAATAAACATGAATATTAAATAAATAAATAACATATTAAACATTAAACATTTAATATGCAATATGCAATATTTAATATTTAAATATTAAAATATGCAATATTAACATTAACACATTAATATTAATATGCAATATTTAATAATAATATTAAATGTTTAATGTTTAATATGCATATTAAATATTTAATATGCAATAAATATTAAATGTACTTACAAGAAATCAAGAATGAATAATTAAAATTTTAAAACTTTATTGATGTATTAATTAAAACTGATGTATTATAATTTATAAATTACAATAATAAATAAGTTAAAATTTATTGTTTATTGATGAATAATTATAAATTTAATGTTCAAAAATTATAAATAATTAATTGGATAAAAAATCATGTAAGGCCTCAGGCCAGGCCCAGCCAGACCAGGCCAGGCCAGGCCAGGCCAGGCCAGACTTTTTTGCAGGCCAGGCCAAGCCAGATTTTTGGCTAAAAATATCGGCCTTTTCAAGCCTTTCAGGCCAGGCCTGATTGGGCCAGACTTTGACCAGGCTGGGCTTTGACCAGGCCGGGCCCAGGCCGGACCAAGGCCAGGCCACATGCCTCGGGCCTTTTGTGCACCACTAGTACATATGTAACTATGTAAGTTACACTCTCTATGTTGGATATAAAAGGAGATGAGTGCTAATCTTTAGTGTGTGAAAGACACAATACACAAAAGCAAATTAGTATGTATTATCTATAAGTCATTGGAAGTTTTTAGAAAGCTTGAAAGTTTGTAGTTACACGAACTGTAGAGTATATATTTGGTACTCGTTTTAACGTAATCCAAATTATTGTTGAGATCATTATTCGTAGAACTCGTGATTCTAGCCATTCGTTGTTGTGGATATACGTTTTAAGAGGTAACTAAAAAATATAAATTTTTCTGGTTCATATATATTCGCTGCATGTATGCTATATATTCTTACAGACTCGTTTACAGCTTTACTTTACGCTACTTGTGTATACACTGTTAGTGTATACATATTCAATATATCAAATTTTAACTTTTATTATAAGTCATAAGATTTTAAATAGATTTGTAAAGGGAATTGATATATTTTTCGACATAATCTCTCTCACGTGAATAGCGAATGAATCACACATTTATATAAGAGAGATTCGCGTGAAAATATATCATTTTTTAATGCGAAAATATCAATCAGTTTCCTTTTGCAAAGTATTTGATTAATTACAAACGCGCTTGGTAAAATGTTATTGGGCATCGGAGTTATCACTCATCCACGTTATAGACAGCTGCATGAGCAACATTGCGTGAAGCAGCTGCAGGCACAGCAGCAGCATATATGGCAGTGGCAAATTGGCAATTACACATTTTGGCTTACGAGTCACTTATTTTGGGACAAGGAGAGTACTCAACAGTATGTAGTGAGGATTATAAAGTTTTGTGGGGGTAGGAATATGTGAGAAACCATGTGACTGTATAGTTAAGTGAGGGGTATCGTTAATTATATATGTAGGAAATTGTTATTTTTACAGGTAGATATTGATATTTTTATAATATTTTTTCCATATTAAATGTGAGATTCACTTATAATTTAGGTAAGGGGTACCATGTGAAAATAGCAAACATATTTATGATGCAGACAAACATGTAGCTAGCGTGCAATTATTTGGTAGTTGATATTTTCACAAGTGAACGTTATTTTCTAAGTTTCTTATTGCACATTTTTATTTGTAGTTCTTATTAAGTGCACATAGTATTATTTATTTTATTATTGCACACTTTTACTTGTAAAAATATCAAATTTTAATACTAATGGGATATTGTGAGGGCATTCATTTTTGACAAACATGCCCTTAGCATAGAGATGCACAAACAGACTGTCCTGGCCTGGCCTGGTTAGACCTGCCAGGATTTGACCGTTGACTAGGCCAGGCCAGGCCGGGCTTATTGGCTGAAATGGTGGTCTGAGTTAGTCTGCCGGCTAGGCCCAAGCAAAGGCCCAAGGCAGTAGTCCAACCAACCTACAAAATTATCACCACCATCTCCAGCCACAAACCAACAAATATTTGGATATAAAAAAAAATTTGGTTACTAAGCATTAATCAGTTGGATAATATTAGGCTACGAAATATTGTGTAAAAGTATTCAATTTGATAGGAAAAAGAATCAATCAGTACTATAAATTAACACTAAAATCAAATTGAAACAAAATTCATCAAACCCATTAAACAAAAAATAGAGAAACATCAAAAAAATTATCAATTAATCAAAAATATAAATGTATGTAGAGGTAGGGATTATTAGCATACATATACCAGAAAGTGGGAGAGATGAAGGATGGTCCAAGCCATTCTAGGAGAGCAATTGAAGAGGGAGAGAACCATGATTCAGATTCCAGACGAAGAATAGGATGAAGATGTAGATCCTCCAAACCCTGGATAAGTGAATCACTCCGTGTTCTTGTTCAGATTTATCTGTCGCCTTCCCTTTCACCGCTTCAGCCTTCACGTAGTAATGGGATTGAGTTCGTTGGAGGAAGCCTTTTTAATTCTTAGAGTTGCTGGCTTAAATTAGTAAAGAAGTTGGGCTGGGCTTTGGGTTGGGCTGTAAAGAATTAAGGTTGGCTTGGGGTTGGTGGCTGGGCCTGCAGGCCAGACCATTCTAGGCCACAGGCCAGGTCAGGCTCAGGCTTTTTTCCAGGCCAGGCCACATGCTAAAAATGAGGCCTCTTTAGGGTCTTCAGGCCAAGCTTTTTCAGGCCGGGCATAGGCCAGACCAAGGCCAAGCCTCTGGCCTCAGGCCTTTTGTGCAACTCTACCTTAGCATTAAATAGTGTGCAATCACAATCACCATAACTGTAACACCCCCTTTCCGAAATAGAAAGAGAGGTTACTCAAAACACAACAAAACTGAACGAAAGCTCTATGCCACGAAAGAATAGTATTTATAACCAATAAATACCAAAAGGTCAAACCAGAATAAATGTCAAGCTGGCCCGAACCAAAATCTAAAATAGTTATTACAACTCCAAATAAACCAATCTATCAAGCCTAAACAGAATATCTAAATCATTGGATCAAATGGAGCTCTCATCACACTTTCCCTTGATCCCCCTGATTACTTGCAGGAAGAAAAACATAGCATGAGCCAAATGCCCAGTACGGATATAGAATACAAGAATACTGAAACGAAATAATTAACTCAATTAATGAATTGAACTGAACTGAAACGAACAAAACTAACACAATGAAATAATAGGATGAATCAAATGGTTGGGTGTTATTTCATACTGAGCTCAAAACAAAACAGAAATATACCTTGCCACACAGGCAAGTCAAATAATGTCACACAGGCAAGTCACACACATTGGACCGCGAATCTAATGCATACAAAATCGGAAGGTGTGTTTGGCACAAACATCGCCACTCCGCAGAATAGAACAGAAAATTAGGGTCGACCCATACGCCTCCCACAACAAAACACCAAATGGCCAACTCCCACCGGAGCACAAAACAGAGACGCCATGGACTGATCACACCGCCACGGAAGTTGTCATGCCTCTCGTGCCAAGAGGACATGCCTGTGGTACCCCCACAGGTGGTTATAGCTCAGGTATACCCTACGGTATATTCTAACAAAAATACTATGTCACAACACATGCGACACAATATCAACACAAAGGGTTCTAACGTGTACATGTTAAATCGAACGAATCATCAACACAAGTCTCCAAAAATATATTAACATGTACTTTTCTACAAATATTGAAATAAATACTAAAGATGATATACTAAATCAAAGAGTACAAACTCGAGTTCTAAGAATCAATATTAAAACGAAACTATTACATGAATTTGAGAACGAACAATTATGCGAAACAATAACTAACTTCTAAAAGAAACGTAAAGCGAACAAATCAAAAATAAAAAGATTTTCGTTGAAGGAGTACGAAATCCGTACCTGAAGTAAGCAATGTAATACCTAAAATTCAAATAAGATTATACTAGTCTCCTTCAATCCGATCTAATAAAATTACATAAAATTTTATTACAAATCTAGTCATCAATATTATAATACTATTAAATTTATTAGTAAACAATTTTTATTACTCTTACTAACGGAATGAACCAACTTGAATTAATATGCAAAATTTTCCAATATACTTTTGTTTACTAGCAGATTAAACAATTCTTAATGAAATTTATTTCTTATTTATTTCTTCTAAACTTGCAAATTATAACAGCATGCCATAAAAGGTATAGTAACTTAAAAAAAACTCCACCAGTTGCGTTCTATATTAGTAAAATATTGGTTCCTTTATGTTCTTTTTTTTCTTTTACACCCATTTAGCCTTAATTAGAGGAGAACATGAACATAAATATGAATGGACCACGCCATTCTGAAAAGCCACTTTCAAAACTTTTATTATTTTACTCACATAAATGATTTCCTCCATGAATCTAATATTATACTGACTTGCACTCGATTTAAGTATTAAACTAATTAAATGTATTCAACAGATTTTCACATAATACTCAACCTCTTCACATGCATCACTACTTATTAGAACTTACCGAGTAAAAAAAACAAAGTCTTCTCCGTATCACAGCGCAACAGTTCTTATTTTCTCTCTTTTTCCTTGTGCCGCCTCACGCCCAATTCCTTTCTCACGTTCGTATGAGATGTAATGCAGTGTGATTAGGTTTTATTTATATATCTTATTAACTCTCCAAACTTTAATAGAATTTTAGTATTACTCAAATATAAGTTTGATCCAATTAGTTTTAAAGCCCAATTAATGTAGTCTACCTACTTAAATATAATTTGACCCAAACATAAGAAAAATCCAATTAAAATATTTAAAACAAAATATTTAAAAAGTCATTTATTTATTATTTTTTTCCGGGTATTACAATAACCACAAGGGCATATTTGTTAAAAGAAAATAAATTTTTTCCCCTCCCATAATTCTAGCCCTATTAATATATATATATATAGGCTATATTTGTTTAGAAATGATTATAATCTCGGGATTATAATTTATGAGATTATAATTCCAAAACTAATAATTCCAGAATTATAATTATAATCTCAAGACTATTAAGCCATTTTATAATCCTTATACTAATAGTCCCAAGTCCAAATTTAAAAATAAACAAGACACTTGAAATTAATATTCTTCTCCCAAGTATATATCTTACAAACAAACATAGCCATAGGGTTTTGCAATTTTGCCAAGATATTAGTGTGCTTACAACCACATATATTCACGTTAATTGTGTTCGCTTACATGAACCACATTGTGATAATCTGTATCTGATGGATTAAAAAATATATAAATTTTGATAATAAAAAAATAGTTAATAAAAGAGAAAATTAAAAAGAAAAATTAAAAGATTTTATTTAGAAAACTTATGTTAGAATCCTCTCCATAAGAATCATGATTGCATTGCATATTATGTGTTTAATTAAACTATTGTGTTGATATAAATTATTAGTATTTTTATATAAATATAAATACTACTTTTAAAACTCATTTATTTCAAAACTACCTTGGGCTAAAAAGATAAAATGAACCCAAACTGCTTTTGGGCCAAAATAAGTGCTAGTTGATTGTTTGGGCCAAGATTATTAAATGTTTAATTGATTCATTTTAGCTTGGGTTGAACTTGAAGAAATTGCAAATTCATAAGCCCAAATATTGATTAATCAAATATTATATTGAGTTGGGCCAAAAACATACTTATATACTATGCCCAATTCTTTCCCTAGCCAATCTTGGCCACATTGAAACTAGGGATGACAATTTGTCCCGTCCCCATGGTGATCCCACTCCCCATCCCAAATGAGGACGGTGATTTTGACTCTGACCGGGAATGGAGTCGAGGATGAGAAATCATCGAATGTTAATTATGTGGATGGAGAGGGGATGATATTTGTTTCTTCGGCCTCAATCCTTGTGTGTGTATATATTATTATTATTATTTTAATTTTATCATATATGCACTAAAATATAATTAATTTTTATGTATGTATAATTGTAAATATAATTAAATTTAAATTTTTTATTTAAAATTTCACAAAATATTAATCCTTGTGGTGATATAAATTATCCGTGGGGGTTTAAAAATTCACAAAATATTGATTGCTCTGCTATCCACACACGTACACCAACTACCGTTAGCCTTAGGTACCAATAAAGCAAGAGCTACATATGGACCCATGCTCTCTTTAAAAAAAATGCATAAGCTACAATAGCTCCCTTCGAATTCTTCTTCTTCACGTCCTTCACAACCATTCAAAATAAACTTCTCGTCTCCTTTATATTTGTCAATAGTTCCTTGCGGGTGTGTGTTATTGTCAGGAATGCCCTCCCATCCTCTTTAGAAGCTTTGGGTTAGGTATTTTTTTCAGTGGCAACAAAATATACCGTACATTATCTTTCTCAATTCGGTAAATATTTTCTCTTCCCGAATGTTGCACATTAGTGTCATACTGTCATGGCCTACCAAATAAAATATGACAAGCATTCATATATATGATATCACAATAAAAAGTATCTATATACTTGCCAATTACAAACTGGACCTTATATCGATCAGTTACTTTAACTTCTGATACACGCATGAGGGGTCAAAATTTTTCGACAATCTTTCGATTCAAACTTCAAGGGTTCAACAAGTTATTTCAAGTGATTGGACTGAAAACTACTCGAGAATATTTATTGTGAAGTCTAATTCAAAGAACCGTCCAAGCATTTATTGTGGAATATGATTCTTAGTTCAATGGTTTGGCTCATACAAAGGTTAGCGTTTGATGGAGAGATTAAAGGATTGACTAAGGATCAAAGTTCGGGATTTAAACGCATCAAAAGTGGCCAAGAAAATGGTTCTGATTGACCAGTGCGCCCCACGCCAGGACTTCATGGAGTTTTTGCAGGTGCAGCGTGACCCGCGCCATTGCTAGGCCAAACTTGGCGCGCCCGCACCCGTCGCACGACACGGATTCCAAAAAACGCATTTTGGCATATTTTATTCCTTATTTTGAGGGATTTCCAGATATTTTCATAATTATAATGTATTTAGGATATTTACTAGATAAGAGTTGATTTTCATATTGTTTTATTAGCTTGGATTTCTATTTCCATTCAAATTCTTATTCTTTATAGGAATTAGGGTTTTGATGTCTTATTCCTTATAAAATTAGGATTTCTTATTATTAGTACAAATAAGGGTTACATGTATTGTAATAGATAGACTACTTTTGATAAATAAAACTTGTGAGATTATTCTCATTTTGGTTCTTTGAGAACTCCTGAATTGTTCATAGTTTTTCTGTAAGATTCATTATCGACTTATCATACAACAATACATAGTTGTGTGTGGCGTCTTCTATCGTATCAATCGTTGATTGTACCAAGGTTACCGCTTACATATAAGCGAGGGGTCAAAGTGTCATTGATGTTCCATTCAACGCATGCAACTTCCTTGTGCGATCGATTGTACCAAGGTTCTTGTCTCAATATAGACGTTGGATTGAGGTGTCGTGGGCGTTCCACCTTACGACTTTGCTAGAAACGATCCGGACGACGACCACCTCACGCAAGCGTGCCGTGGAGTATATCAACTTCGCCAACATATTTAATCCACACAATTAAGTAAGGAATAGGATGCTTCTCCATGAGTAAAGGCAACTTCTTAATGACCTCCTTACCAATAATATTTTCTTGGTAACCACTATCAACGATCAAATCAAAAGTCTTACCAAGAATGACACATCTAGTCTGGAATAGTTTGTGGCGCGATTTTCTTTTGTCAGTTTTGTAGATAAAAACAATTTCCTCACCATGTACATTTGTTCTTTTACCTCTTACTCATCATCTTCTTATTCAGCTTCATAAACGCTTTCATACTTCTCATTATCTTCATTTTCATCATCATGGTTGACGATGTTCACGGTACGCCTCCGACAATCTGTCGATGTATGTCCTCATCCGCCACACTTATTACACTTATCCCCATAACTTTTAGCATAAGGATTAGTTGTTTTCTATTGCATCATCGACTGCTTTCCTTGGGCCTTTTCAGTTATAGCCAGATCACCACGTGGTCGTCCTTGATAATTCTGGGGCCAGGAGTTGGAAAATAGGGTTCTGTAGATTGTTCCACCCACGATTCTTATCCCCAAAAATTTGTCCTCCTGAATAATTTATGCGAACAGGTTCAGGTACGAGTTCTCTCTTGTAGTATAACTAGTAATTGCCCGTGCCTGATTGCACGACGTAATGAAAAAATAGATTTAAATTCAAAAAATATTACATTATCTAAAAACTCTTTGTAACTTAAAAACCTTCATCCCCTTTTTCATTTCCCTTTCTTGTTCACAATGAAACTTAAGTACCACAATATACAACCTAACAATTGTTATTTTTATCCGTAAAAGTAATATTTTTATAAATTCAAAAAAATTATACGTTGTATACGTTGGACAGACCGATCCCGAGCACGATTCCGAATGGCGTTGTGGCCGAGAAAAAGAAAACCATAATCGCATTCGTCATTGCCCTGTAATTAGCCTAAAAATTTAGAAACACCACTCAAAATTCTGCACTATAGATCTTAATTTATGACCTAATTAATATGTTTGACAACTTAATTCCTAGAAGAATTTCTTGTAATTAGAACTCAAAGTACATTGACAATTTTGAATTAGAAATGTATCAATTTTCCTCAAAACTATATATTAATTTCCTTCTAAAGTTGAATGTAAAATCAACAACTGATTGCATTCACTCATTTCAGTCAATAATATATATATAAATCATTCATTATACCTTCTCTTATATAACTCAAGTTGCATAGGCACTGTGCAAAACATGCGTACCGGTGCATGGAAAGCTAATAACACATAACTGAGTTATAAAATAAGGATCAAAGTATAGAATATTGTTCAGAATAATATTAGCTTGTAGAGCCCAGATACACACAGGAAATAATTTCTACATACTGGGTAAATGCTACAAAAATTCAAGCCACAAAGTGCCAATTAGTATATTTGAATATTGTGATTCAGAGCCAAACATTAATACTTGAGAAGGCAAACATTATGTCATTTTACAGGCCTAGGATTATCAACAGAATGAAAAAGTAATACAACCCCAAAAATATTATGTCATTTCCCACATATTCCATAGATCTATGATAATTAATCAAGTCAAATCCCCAAAAATGAGTCCAATAACACAGTAAAAATATAACCCCTAAACCAAAAATTACACAAATTTTGAAATTCATCCAACCAAACTTCAAGAGAAGAAATCCAAGTCTCAAAGGACAATGTTCAGGAATCCTGATGACAAAAGGCAATTAAAATTATAAACATGAGTAAAGAGAATACAACCACTTGTTCAATTAAGAAACTTTTACCCCAATAATGGAACTGGAGCAAAACCCACTTGGGATTTCTTGATAAAGTTAACTGCTAACTTCAATTGTGTTATACATGTATATTTCTATATGAATTTCGAGTAACGAAGTTAAATAATCCCCTCATCTAGAACAGTATCGTCGTTCCATACAATATGTCCATTTAAACTCAATCCTTGATCAAGTAAATTGTTTTGATAATTCATTTGCATTGTACATCCGGTTGCTATGGAAAATGATGAATTGAAATACTTTTTATGAATTAAGGAACTATCATACTCTTCCATAGAAACCTTACCTGAATGAACAATATGCCCATTTAAACCCAATCCTTGATCAAGTAAATAGTTTTGATAATTCATTTGCATTGTACATCCAGTTGCTATAGAAAATGATGAATTGAAAGACTTTTATGAATTAGGAAAATATCATTCTCTTCCATAGAAACCTTACTTGAATGAGAGAGTTTGCTTATCATTCTTTTTATAACATCATATTTCCAGCCTTTGTTTCTAGCTCAATTCACATTTCTATCTCTGCAGTTTGAAAGTTTAGATTAAAAAGCAAAGTTAAGCCTCTATACGGTATATAAAATGAGAAGATGAACATATAGTGTAATACATTTGCTGAGTTTCTATAACAGAGAGAACAGAAAATAATGCAAACAATGAAGACATCAAGCATATATACGTGAGCATTTTCTTCAGTATCAGTTGGATTATGTCCGTGTTTGCAACATAGCGAGCCCATATTTTCGATTAATGTATACTGCTCAAACTATGTCTCTTCCATAAAAAAAGTTTTTTATTCTTAATTAATTATTTCCGAGATCTTATCTCTTTCAAAAGGAGTCAATAAAAAAATCAATATTGAACAATAACGGGGAATGGATACCTTCAACACATGGCAGGCAACAGGTCTCCGAATTCTGTACTCTCGTCTCTCCGAATTATGATATTAATGGCCTCATTAACAGTGTTTCAAGATCCATGTATTCAACCTAAAAATACAATATTTAAAGAAAGTAAAGATACAAAGCAAAAATCTAAGAAATTGTAAGCCTGCCCAAATCAATTACCTCGGAATTGGCTTTAGAGTACATGATTTCTTCAGCTTTGAATACAACAATAGGTAGTTTCTCTTGTCATTCTCTATTCTTTTTAGTGACAGTGGAATGCCTTCCATTGACAACCCTGATCAAACACATGGTGGTCATAAAAAAATAAAAAACTAAAGTAACAGGAAACAACTTCAAATAGCGAGTAATCTCCGTTCAAATAACTTAATTTACAAATAGTCAAATATTATAGAATAAACCACCACTTTGGACATCCAACATTGAGTTGTTACGCTTTGACGCCAAGGTGCAAATATCAATAAACCAACTTCCATTGCAGGCACATGAACTGCCCACAATTTTGTTCTTCAACATGTGAAAATTTGAAAATTTTCCAAGAAAAATTCTTTCATTGACAGTTATGTTCTGCTCAGTTTGTAGATATATCAACCAATCACTTTGGTCACTACTACTAATTCTAATTCTCATCTCTTACAGAAATCTATTAAGCCACCAAGGAAGACAGTCACAGAGATATAAATTGAAAAATCTACTCCCTCTGTTCCATCCTCAAGTTTACCGTTATAACTTCATTGTCATGTCATCACTATTAAACCAAAAATTCAAATAATATTAGAGGTAAACATATAACAAAAATGTATCCTTAAATTTGCACATTAGACTCTTTTTTAGAACATAGTAAGAAAATCAATCAGTTGATCGCATGGAAATTAATCATTCATACAGTTGCAGCTGGTGAAACCAATTTAGGCAATGCAGTCATCTTATCTTCAATCAAAGAGACTTTCAAGTTCCCATGGAAGTATTATTCTTTCCTGCTACATCTGCAATTTTAATCTCAAAAACTTTATTTTGGAAACAATGTCCCTAGCATAGGCATCATTCTCTACCATATTTTGTTAATTGTCTACCTCAACGTTCTTATTTTGAATCTAGACATCACCAAGAAATTCAAGTATAACAATCTATGCATGTGTGATCTGCACTTAAAACAAACATATCACAATTCACAGTTTATTTAACTGTGATATGCAAACAAAACCCCCTTTTTGTAATAAATTAAAAAAACTAAGTTTGCAAGTAATACATACTGCCCTATAAAAAGCCTTTAAGCCTACACTTTATAATACCATTGAAAGTTGAGCAGAGAAAATTGAATTCATGACTGCAACATATCTGCAAAGAACAAAGCCGTTCGTGGTAAAAGCCTACGGAAAGACATTATAGGTATTGACAAATATCATAAAAGAAGAACGTACTGTCTAGGTCCATCTGGGGATCCATGCAAGAATAGACAAATTAATAATAACATAAAAATAAGTTAAAACGTGTACACTTTAAAACACAAATGACAACCAAGATCTTTAGATTATCCCAAAGAGAAACACAATTCCAAAATGGCTCATGAATACTTAATAACCCATTGAAGATTGATAACAATTAAACAACTATTGAAATATGGGAATAAAACAATAAATGAATGCTTAAGTCAGAAAAAATATCCCACTTTTAAAGATCCCCCAATCCATATTCACATAATTTCAGACAAATATACATATATACACTTACTCGAGAGTGTGGATGAAGTAGCCCAGAACGAAACACCCGCTGTATATCTATTCATCAAAGTTAAGATCGAATAACAATCTAAAATATTCCAATCCCTATTTAACTGGAGACAAATTTACCTAATCAGTAAACAATCAATGAAGACAACAAAGCACCATCGAAAGAGACCCCGAAAGCAATGAAGACTTGATCGCATCAACTGAATCTTCAGTACTTAATTCCTCATCCTTGCTCACAAACTCCTCTAATTTTTGCAACAAACTCTCCGCTCTCTGATTAGGCCAATAAAGAATCGTAAATGTAATTATCCACCACCTAGAGCCTGAATGAAATTCATAATATATTGATATTTCTAACTTCCTATAATTTGACCCCATGTATGTGTGCTAAAAAATGAAAAAGGAATTTGATGTTCAGCCTTGGTGCTTCAATTATGTGATCTTATACATTTAATACCAAGATTCAAATCCCAACTCAACACTTATACTTGAATGTAAACGTCATACTTAAACATGAGCGGTAGGAACAGCATTCAGAATCCTGAGTACTCACATCTTCATCAAATAAGGATAGAATGGTTGTCAAAGCTTCTAAAGCTGATTGCTTGGAATTCCCAAGCAACAACATGGAATTCACGTCCAGCAAGTGAAGCAACATTGTTTCTGCAACTTCTTTGGATGCTCTCCAATCTGAAAATTCCCATATATCTAATCCTAAATCTGCTCGTAGACGATTGCAGTCAAAAAAGTACACATCCTCTGCTTCACTTACAAGGTCCCTAGCATACTTTTTCTGATACATTTACAAGAAATTTGATTCTAGAAGACACTGGGAGAGCTCCTTGAATGGTCTATGGTCAATCAGACGACCTTCAAGCTCTCCTTGCAGATGGTAATATAGATCACAGAGTATCAAACTGTTAAGCTCCTTTCCTTCACTGAATCAAAAAGAAAACACCAAGTAATAATTTATAGACCATATTCAAAGCCAATGTAGTGCGAAACATAAGATGTTAAATGACAATAGAACATTGAATTCCTTATGAACACTGTTAATGTTCACCCTAATTCCGTATGAACATAAAACCCATGTGTTTGACTAAGTAGTTCAAGATTGCACAAACCTCCAATACTCTTTCCCGTGAGAGCCTTTGCACCAACGATGAGTGCATTTGCAATCCATGATTGATGTCCTACAATAAATAAATAAAAACAACAATCCGCACTTGTTTATCACTAAATGTAGTTGAATTACTATCAAATTCAACTATTCCAATAACAATCAAATAACATCCATGAAAATCCTTATTCAGCCAATACCATCCAGATGAAAATCCCAGCACAACTCTAATTTTGCATAAACTCAATCAACATTTATTTATTGAACCAAATTTTCAACACTTTTCCAAAACGGAGCACATTTTACACTCAAACTTAATTAACTGATTGAGGTATCAAAAATAGAATTTAAACATAAAGCATGATCAAGCGAGATAAAGAATTCCATGAATTGAACTTAATTTCATAATCATCACCATTGATATAAAAGAAAAATTAAAAAATGGATAAAAAAGAGAGAAATGGCCTACAGAGCGAACATCCAGAGTACGACGGTCGATGAAGTGAGCGATGTTGCCATCGTGAAAACCAAGCAACTCCATTGATGATGATTGATAATCAGCAGCAGCACAAAACCCTAACTCAAAATTAATAGTTATATATAAGTAATTATAATTTCAGTGGATCTCACCGCTATTTTCTAGAAATAAATTGATATATAGAGAGAAGAGAGAGTCGGTCGGTTGTATTTGTGTCCCGTCACCTTCTTCAGCGTGACGAATTTATTCATGTAGGGGTATTTACCAATGTGCCTGACTAATCTCAGTTTCTTCACATTTCCATATTTGCTCATAGCCTGAAAACACAAAACCCACATCAATATATGAGAAAAATGGGGTTTTTTCCCAATTCACAGAAACCAAACAGATACCTTTTGAAGAGTTTCTTCAGTAGTGAGGTGAGAGAGATGACCAACGAAGAGAGTGCAATACGGGTCTCCACTAACCTTCGGATTGCCGAACGGATCATCTACAAAATTGAATATAGAGGAAATACGTACAGATGAGGGAATTGGGAATCATATAGAGGAAGAAATTCGTACAGAGGCCAGCTAAAGAACAGAGGTGAGCCCTGTAAACGGCGTTATTGTGGGGCAGGAGGTAGTGTTTAGAGCTTTCTCTATCCTCTGAGGAAAGAAAAGGGGAAGAGGGATAGAGAAAGGGGTTTGGGCTGGAGGGAGTGTTTAGAGTTTTCTCTATCCTCTGAGGAAATAAAGGGGGAAGAAGGATGAAGAAAGAGGTTTGGACGGGATGTGTGTTTGTGAGATGAGTTGTGAGCCGTTAGATTATAATTGGAACAATCTGAGCCGTCTTTGTGGTTTCTCAACTTTTAGATTCAAAATGGGTTATGTTTTATTAATATAGATTTATTACACACATCACATAAATAAACAACAATCTAATATAATCTCTCAAGTGGGGACACAAAAAGCTAACTAGAGATTAGAACCAGGGTTAAAAATAGGTGGTGGGTTAAGAAGGACAACCACAAAACAGATTTATATTATCTACAGTCATCCTCCTCCTCCTCCCAAGAAAACTAAAACCAAAAACCAACAACAAACCCTCTCCTCCTCCTTCCCTTTCTCACATCATCTTATCTCTAATTAGCTTATCTGTTCCTCTTTGCTTCCTCTTCAATTCCCCTTGACTCATCCCTTTTTGATGGATAAAGATGTCCCTATAAGCTTCCAGCCATGGCGCCCCACTTTCTTCCGCCTCTGGATCCTACTCTCTGCTCAAACGGTCTTTGTTGTCTCTCATTTTTCTGTAGCAAGTAAACCCCTAAACCCATTTCGAGTTTATGTGAGCATTTGGCTTGTATATCCATAGCCAAAAGCTTAGCTAAAATGCGAAGGAAGAAACCCAGCAGGAAGAAGAAAACGTTCATACAGCAGGTAACCCATATCACCGGAGGGAACCCGAAAACCCGGCCCAAAACCTGGCTCCGACCCGAATTGTAGGAAACCCATATAACCTGAGGGAATCTGCCCCGACCCGATTGTACGAACCGTAAATTCACTAAACCGTAACTGTACGAACCGTAAACAGCTTCCGAACAGCAGGGAGAGGGTAACCGTAGGCAAAGAAAAGCGGCGCGTTTGGGCGTGTGAGAGCTCCGATCTGGTCGCTGTCTCCGGCCATGGTCCGGGTAAGTATGCGCCGCCATTGGATACCTGAATATTGAAATTAAATCAAATTATGTGGATGATACTAGACCTCCCAAAAAACTCTCTGCGCTGCATCAATGACCTAAACTATTGAATATGCATCAATGATAATTATGTGGATGAATATTGAGCATGGACTATTTAATGATATAGGTGCTTCCTTAATTGTTTACATGGTAAAGTTTCATAAGGCCGGCTAATGTATAAGAGGTGTGTGGTCACTATTTCTTTTTATCTAATTTTCTTAATTTTTGATAGCTAGAATTAATATGGGTAAAAAGTGTACATGCTCATTTCTATAATGGACATGTCTTTAGTTACTGTTCACTTAAGTGTTCTAATAAACCTAAAGATACAATTACATGAGTTACCCTTAACTTCTTTTCTGTTACTATTTTCAGATATGAAGCATTGGGTCATCTATAATTTCCTGTCCTTGTGCCTAGCGTGGGTAGGTGGTCCTGGAGCTGTTGTGTTAAGTTTAAGTGGCCGTGTTATGAAGCCAAATTGGTGTCTGATGACATGTTGCTTCCCTCGCATTCTACTTGATGGGTGAGTTATTTACAAAGCATTCCTGTATCTTTTGATTGGTTGGTACTTGGTGCATGGTGAACTTCTAAATGTAAGAATTTTTTTGCTGTGTTGAAAAACTTAGAATTTATTAATTGTAGGGGTATATAGTGAAACAAGGAAAAGTGTTAAATCCTGCTGTAATAGAACAAGTGTTTTTAACCCATTCCCCCTTCTAAATGCATAGAGTTAGTACTTAGTAGCTATATTATAGGGAATTGTGAAAATGGAATGTTTTGGTGTTATTGTTGCTGGCAGCACATACCTGCCCAAGTCAGTCAGGGTTGTGTATCTAGTGGAGGGCTGTTATGTTCTAGAATTTTCTGGGAGTGTACGAGACCTTTTATCTAAATTCATTGAAGTGATTCACATAGGAAGTTAACATCTCTTACTTTGTACTTGTTGAACCATGTTTCTGACACTGTTAAAGCTATACAGGCGTTTCATACGAAGGTGTAAGCAAGGTTGTTTGCAGTTTGTGATTCTCAAGCCCATGTTAGTTGCTGTTACGCTCATCCTGTATGCAAAAGGGAAATATCATGATGGAGATTTCAGTGCAGGACAATCATATCTGTATCTAACTATTATCTATACGTTTTCATACACTATGGCGTTGTATGCATTGACCTTGTTCTACGTTGCATGCAGGGATTTGCTCCAGCCGTTTAATCCTGTTCCGAAGTTCATCATCATTAAGTCGGTTGTTTTTCTGACTTATTGGCAGGTAGGATTTTTAAACTAGTTTGTTATCATTAACAATTCTTCTTGCAAAGTAATCGTCCTGCTCTGATTTGTAGTGTTGCTGGTGAATTTTGCGTTTATAATGGATAAAACTATCCACTTTAAGCTTTCTGACAATTGTGAGTACCAGTCCGTCTATAAACTTCGAGGATACTTTTGCTTGTTTGACTCATTGATCAACTGAAGACAGTGATTTGATCTACTGGAGGTATTCTTTACAATCCGTATTGATGTCGAAAAGTCAATTATGTCACCTCTTTACTCAAGTTCTGTTGCTGGATTACAACGAAATCCATCATCTGCAATTTTGCATACTTATGGCTACCACCCTATTTAGTCCAATTATCTCTTCTGTCTTTCATCAATCATGCTGTACCTGTACTTATTCTACATGCTCCATATCACATCTGAACATGCTTGTCAAGTGCTTCTCTAATCTATTTGTCCAGTTGTTTGGTAGAACTAAGTCAATCAGAAAGACCAGGAAATTATAATTTTGTTGGTGGTTGCTAGAAGCAAATAGTCCATCCTCAATATTCATCCACATAATTATCATTGATGCATATTCAATTATGTGGGAGAACTATTTAATGAATATTGAAATTAAATCAAATTAGGGATAGTATGGAGGGGTTAAAGGTGTCATACTCTCTGCACACCTTTCATTCCATTTCCTACTTCAACTTTACTGGCTAAATTTCGTCCAAAATCCTACCTTTCCCTTTCTACAGGTTCTATTTTTCTTTCCTTTTCTTTTCTTGAATGTTGTAGATATTTATGTTTTTACATGTTAGTTTTTTTCCTTCTATAAAGCAATGGTTCTCTCTGCTCAAACACCTGGTCCATATTGTTGCAGTTTCTGTGAACATTTGGCTTGTTTCAACAAAGAAGAGTTTTTTGGGACTTCACTTCGACTTTTCTACATACTTTCACATCATTTATTTGAGTGTCACAACATACTCTTTAATCACTACACCTGGTACTCCTTCTACCCTTTCTTTCTCTTTCTTGCAGGTTAAAGATGTGTATATTTCTTGAGTTTATGACCTTCTGTCTTCTTCTCTTTCTCTTTTTTTTGGGTTTTTCAAGAATTGTTTCTTTCAGCTGAAACTTATTTTTTGTTATTTATTTTCTTGGAATTTGGCGCTCATTTGTTCGTATCTTGGTCATTCTCCTTATTGTGGATGTGTGTTGAAACCTGAAAGGGGCTCACTCCAATAGAAAAAAAGATGTTTTTTTACCCCCCCCCCCCCATTTTATTTGGTATTTGCTATTTGATACTATAGTTTTTCAAGTTTAAAGAATAAAAATAAATAATTTATATTTTTATTAATCATGTAATTATTTTTGCTAATCCAACTATGTTCTTAAGTAAAAAATCTTTAAATACAAAAACCTTCCTCTGTATATCAAGATTTGGATAAATTAGTCCTCAAAGTATGAACTTAAACAAATTAGTCATAAAAAAAATATGGAACTCCGACCAAAAATAATTTAGACATTTTATGGCATTTGCCTTTTTGAACAATTACTATTGTGTGGAACTGTGGAAGATTAGCGTATATATTTTGATTGAATTTTATTTGTCTCTTTTGAAATATGGTATAGGTGATCTCTCTAAAGTGGATCATATTATTGTGGATTTGTCTTAAATTTTTTTCTCATTCATGTTCGTAAGGAAGGAAATCGTATAGCTCATGCTCTTGTTGAATTGGTTTTTTCTTTTGATGGATTTTAACATTGAATAGAGGATGTTCCTCCTTATTCCTGTTCTATTTGTAATTAGGATTCTCTAAATGAATAACAATTCCCATCGTCTTCTCTAGGATTTGTTCCCCAAAATTTGATCATCTAATATTCTTCATTATTTTTTTGACCTTTTTAATACTTTTAATGTTCTTTTCGCTACACATAAATGTGGGCTTGTTTTATCATTATTTGAACGGGATTGACTAACATGAAGTGAACTTTATAGTAAGTTCACGCTCAATATAGAGCTGACACGCAGACAAATAAATCACTCTCCCGCCTCTGTGTCAGCACTGTATTAAGCATGAAGTGAACTTAGCATGAAGTTTACTTCATGCTAACCGGATCCTGTTTTAACATTGCGGTTGGATGAGCATCCCAACAAATATGTTTAGACCATTAAATGTTGGAGTTGTAATTGTAAAGCTATTAATTAGCATAATTGTAATTCCAAGAAAACTATAGTACATCCACTCGAAGCAATTTCTCACTTGCATAATCTTTTATGAGATCATTTTTTTTTCCCATTGCAAAGCTGATAAATTAGAATTCAGAACTGATTATTTACAATACCGCTACAAAGAGTACAGGGTCCTTGAGGCAGTACAAAACAAAAGAGTCCACCGCTTTCCACAACAAAACAAACCACACAGCAACCTAAACGCACCCCACCTTCAGCAAAACGAGCTACAAAAAACTAAACCACATTGATTCTTCGGGGAGTGCCAGAACCAAGAGTATCAAAAACCAGCAGTTGAGTAACCGAGTATCCTCAGAAGTAGCAGATTTAGCCAGGCAGTTCGCCACCGGGTTGGCCTCCCTGTAAATGTCCTGTAAGCAAACTTCCCACATCCGGCTCAGCAAATTCCAGCACATATCAAGTAAAGGCATAATAAGAACAGAAGGAGCAGGGGGAGGGGGAGGGGGCTTGAGCAAATTCATGACTATTTTGGCATCCGATTCTAAGTTGACATCAATTGAAGATGACTACACAATTTGGAAACAAGAAGATCAAACTGTTCACATACACTTGCCACTCCATTTCAATTTAGTGGCTTGCATCAAAAACACAACCAAACTGTGCCGACAAGGAGCCCTTGTGAAGATCGGAGATAGCATGGGCAGTTTCTAGATAGTCGTTCTTCATCTCTGAAATTTTTGATGTCATGCACTCTTTGTACTTCGCAACAGAGTCAATCAAAGCAAATAGTTCACGCGCGCACATATGAACTTCTTCCTCAATTTGTACGATTGCTTCCTGCAACTTCACTTGGGAGGTCTACACAAAGAACATATAATGTAAATCCACACCTAACCAACTTTGCAGATCCAGAGTATCAAAGTTGGTTGAACAATAATTGAGGAGTCTTAGGCCCTGTTTGCTTTCAGAAAAGTTTTCCAAAAACAGTTTTCAGAAAATAGTTTTTAGAAAACAGTTTTCAATTTTCATTTTCCAAAAATGTGCTTGGTTACTGAAAACAGGTTTCCTTTTCAGAAAACTGTAAATAGAAAAGCTGACTGATAAGTTAGTCAATTGACCAATAAAATACTAATATGCAGACGAAACTGTATATGTGTAAGCAGTTTGTCAATTGACCAACTTGCCAAAAATAATAACTTCATGCTAACCCATTCAACATAAAACAATTTTTTTATTGGAAAAAAGCGGTGGGAATTAATCATCTTTTACAGGTTGATGTAACCAAACCCTTCAATGAATATATATATATATATATATAGAATAATAGAGAGAATTAATGCAAGGCGTGGCGTCACGTGGCGTTTAAATAATTTATTCATTAATAGGAGGAGGTGGATACAAGATACATTATTGATCCAGATTAATTATACCTGCTGCAGCCTGCAAATGAGTTGATATAATCAATAGCTCCGTCCCCTCTTCCTTTCTTTAACGTCTACTAGTACAGTACACGTTGACTGCCAATTAGCTAACTAGCTGGCTTTTTTGATCTCTATGTTTCTTAAGCTCTTCAATCAGGACCGTCAAATTCTTATGAGAGGACCCACCTTTCACCGCTCTTTTAGCCTTCTCACCCAGTTCCTTACACTTCCTCCTCCTCTCCTTGGCTTCATCACCACCGTCCATCAGCTTCCTCACACCCTTCTCTATTTTCTCTCTCCCAATCACCTTCCCGCTCTTCCCGGCATCAAAAAAAGCCATGCACCAATCCTCTGACCCAACCTCCACCCCAATGCCCAGCACCTGCGTCACCAGCTTCTCGTTGAAAAACTGCTCGGCGTATAAAGGCCACGTCAGCATTTGGACCCCACCGCTCACTCCTTCGATCACCGAATTCCATCCACAGTGGGTCAAGAATCCACCCGTGGATGGATGTTCCAGTATCAACAACTGTGGGGCCCACCCCTTCACGATCATACCCCGACCCGATTCTATGATCCTCTGCCTGAACCCTTTGGGTAACCATTTTTCATCCTCGTCCACGTCAGCATCCGTGTCACCGTCCTTTCCATGAACGACCCAGATGAAATTGGGCCCCGCAGACTCGAGACCACACGCTATCTCCATGAGCTGTGCATCAGGGAATTTGCACCCACTTCCAAAACAAACGTAAAGAACCGAGTCGGGTTTTTTCGAGTCGAGCCAACTCAGACACTCTTGCTGACTCACTGCACTCTTATTACTTCTTTCCGACTTGTCATGCGTCTGAACCGTAAAAGTGGACGGACCAACAAGAAAAGCCTTGTGCCCCATTATTTTTGTATAGTAATCGGCGTAACCCGAGTCCAACTCGGAGAACGAGTTGACAAGGACTCCATAACTGTTCAACTCAGCTTCCCTAAACAATTCCCTCAGTTGACCAAACCCACTAAAGCTTAATGTCTTCAAATAGTCCGGGAGCTGAGAACGGGTCATGGTAATTCGGTGAGGGAGATCCAGAATGACAAACGGGTCGTAATCGGATTTCACGTTCAGGTGAGGAGAAGCCGGGTTACGAATGGCTTCATACATGGCTTTTGCGAAAATACAGGAGCCATCGAAGACGAGGCGGGGGATGGAGAGGCGGCCGGCGAGTTCGACGGTCCACGGGTAGAACGCATCGGAGACAATGCAGTCAGGGCGGCGAGTGAGAATCACGTGCTCGATAGCGGGTTGCATTAGGTTCATGCCGTGGAAGACCTTGGCGGCGGAGTCGACGTCGGTGGCGGAGTATTGGTTTTCGAAGCCGTCGGGGAGGCCGACTTCTTTGGCCGGAAAAGGGATGACGTGGACGGGAATGGGGTGGCCGGAGGAGGTGGTTTGATGGATGAGGGCGGCGTTGGCGGGGGTGGTAATGATGGTCACGTGCTCACCACGTGCGGCGAAAAGGCGAGCGAGTTCGGAAAGTGGGACTAGATGGCCTGGTGCGAGGAAAGGGATGAAAAATATCTCTAGAGGACGTGAGGATGAAGAATCCATGGTTTGTAGTTCAATTAAATGTCCTTAATTCTAGGGGCAATGTATAATAAGTAGTAGTACTTCTTACTCGCCAAAACATGCTATTTGTAATAAAATTAGATATTTTTACATGCTCCATCATGTGAGTGAGTGAAACTCACATAAAAATGAATAATGTTACTGTCACATAAAATCGTTCAGATACCGTTTACATATATTTATAAAAATTAAGGATAATATAAAAAATAAATAATTTATTCTCATAAAAATTATAAACACAAAAAATTAAAATAAATTTTTTTTAAAAAAAGTCAAATAGAGATAGTAATAGATTAATATATTAGTAATATATTAATTATAAGACATAAAGCAGGTGAGGGTTATCTAATTCCAGGTAGCTTTCAAAATGATATTATCGTACGTCCTATAATAAGTGTTTTTTTAGCTTAAATCACACATATTAATACACAAGTTAAAATGATAAAAATACGCTTAATATACTCTTTTTGTTTTGTTTGAAATTTTTTTTATTACCTTTTGGTCTATCTTTCTCTTTCTTCAATCTTTCAACTTCCTAATAAATACGCAACAAATACCATTAGTTGCACAATGACATATATGAAAAAATTTTGTAAAAATTGTATTAGAGTCCTAACACATCACTTATTTTGAAAAAAAATATCAAGGTTAAAAAAGCACTTATTATAGGACGGAGGTAATATTATTTTACATACTTGAATACTTTCATTTTTATGTTGTGCATAAAAAGATAATTTTATATTTTTTTCAAAATATTATTATTATAAAGGATCGGTCCGGATCTTAGATTTATTTTTTATTCAACATATCTTATTTATTCTATTTTAGCGACGATTTTGTCCGTCGCTATATATAAACCGTCGTCTTAGATTTTAGCGACGGACCAAATCGTAATCCGGTCCGTAGCTAAAAGAGTACAAGGTATGTTGGACAAAAAGAAAACTTAAGATTCGAATAGTATAAAGGATATCTTATAGAAGAGCGTGCTTTTGTGTCATTTAATTACTCCCTCCGTTTCTTAATAGAAATCGTTTTAGATTGTGCTAGATAAAATTTAATATTAAAATGTGAACAGTTTAGACATCTGAATAATATAAAATGTAAGACCCCAACTTTTATGAATAAAGATTTAATTTTATTCATATATTATTTCAAAATAGTAAGGTGTTGATTTGATAAATATGAAAGTTATGCGTGAAATGTGAGAATATTTTAAAATGAACAAGTGGTTATAAAATATTCTTGTTGTCGGGGAATATTCGTTTGGTCGTGGAATATTCTTGTTGTCGGGGAATATTCGTACGACGGCGCAGCTATTTGTGGGCCCCATAACAGAATAACTGTCGGATATAGAAAGCGACAGAAATAACCTTTTTATAAAATAACGGCGTAGTTGTTACCGTTAGTACTGTTGAAATACCTGGTGGTTAAAATACAGTGATACGCGGTGTTGCACAGTAGCACACGGTATTGCACAGTATTTCAAATTATTGAGTCTTACGTGAGAAGGAACTTACTCAATTATTATTACAGTAATTACTGTTTAATATTTTATATTATTGACTCAATAATTGCTACGTTGATATTTTATATTATTGACTCAACAATTGTTACATTGATATTTTATTGACTCAATAATTGCTACGTTACTATTTTATATGATTGATTCAATAATGGCTACAGTTGATATTTTATATTATTGATTCAATAATTGTCATTGCACAGTATTTCACATTATCAACTCAATAATTCATATTATTTGAATAATATTATTAGATAGCATTATTGACAATGTCTAAGGAAGTTCTGTCTAGGAGGGGTTATTTAATTGCGCGCCAGTAAGGAGAAGTCCTTATCGGAAGGCCCCCTCTTTCCTAGGAATGACCTGGTTGTCAATATTGTAGTTCTGTAATATTATTTGTGAATAATTAATTATTGATTTATACGAGGAAAAAATATTTATTTTGTGGATATTAAAGAATGAATTAGCGCTGATGAGTTTTTATCAATATTTTGGATGTGGATAATCATCTGTTTATGGATTTCGGATAATTTATGTTTGGAATTTGGAAAAACTTCCTTCTACAAAGTTGTAGAGAATTAAATTTTTTATAGAAGGACATAGAATTTATATTTTTCTGACAAAGGGACTATTTATTATGAATTATTGAAGTTGCGGAAAATAAATATTTTTTTAATGGGTGGGCCCCACTTTTGTTGAAAATCTGAGTTTTGGGAGCAGCCGGCGGCTGGAGATTTTTTTAATAAAATAATATTATTTTATTAATTTAGTCTCCTTTGTCATCCTAAGCTTTTTCTATAAATAGGGTGCTTAGGGTAGAATTGAAAATCACACCAGAATCAGAAGTTTTCTCTCTCTATAATATCGAGCGTATTTTTCTGAGTATTTCAATACTTTGAGTATTACTATTAAGTGCAAGTTTTCTTCGGTATTATATCCGATATTCCAGTCAGAGGTACTATTCTTTTGAGGTAAGGGATGTTATTTTCTTTCGTAAATGATGTTATTCTTTTCAATATCATTATACAGAAATATTATCATGGATTTTATTATGAAATTCTTATTTTTTTCGTCGGGGGCACTATTCACGTATACGGCACTATTCACGAAAAAATTAAATTTTCTTCTATATGTCCAAGTTGCTTGTTAAAGTTCTTATCTTTGATTGGATCTAAGTTTTGAGTTTCATTCTTGAATTTTGCTCCACAAAGTATTATTTTGAAATATTCTTGAACTTAAATAAACTAATATACGAATCCTTAATCTTATCCTTTATTTCACTGAATTCGTTATTTATATGATTTTTCATCATCCTCAGTCCTAAGTGGTGATATAACTGAATATCTTTGGCCTGTAGAGCAAAGATGAATGATTACCTGATGAATATCTTTGGCCGTAGTGCAAAGATGACAGGTGTTGAGATGAACATGACCACTGATGATACAAATGAATATCTTTGGCCTGTAGTGCAAAGATGAATATTGATTTGATATGTATATTGATTGATGTTACAGCGATAAAATATTGATGATGGACTTTTAAATCATAGAAGATAATAGACTTCATTCTCTACTTAACTCTTCTAATGAATTGTTATTTTCGCAGTGAATATTGATCTAAAGTTGGTTGTCAATTATATTTTATCTGATTTGTTGAAGACTAACGATAATTTATTTTTTATTATCTTAGTCATAATATTCTTTACTGAGCTAGTTGAGCTCACCCTTTTTATCTGTTGTCCTCTTCAGGAAATGAGAATGTCGCAGGGACTAGTCGGGGGACAGAGTGATGGTCCGAGTTAGAGCAGTAGTAGTCCTCACTATTTTTGATAAATAGTGTGATAATAATTGTAATGAGGACTTAGTTTGAATATTAATATTTTTTACATATTTGTATTGTCACTCACAGTTGTGTGGTCGTATTTTGCACGACCGTATGATATAAAGTTTGTATTTGAATTCTGTACCATGTATTTGGCGACTCAGAATGGGTTGGGTTGACTGGACCTATTCTGGGGGGCGTCACATAAAATATCTGAATAAAATTATATCTGAATAAACAAATGATGTTTGATAATTAATTTTTTTTAAATATTTGAATAATAATAATATTTTACCATTTTAACCACATGAACAATTACTCAAACTAGTCCAAAAATGCAGCCATTAAACCAAATCAAACCAAACCAAAATCTTAACGTCACTATCCATGGCCACCAAAACTCAAACATAAATACAAGGGTTAATTCATGTATGTTAAATTTGTTTATATATTCAAATCGGCTAAACGGCAGATGTGAGGGGGCTCCAAATATGTGAGAAACAAAGTCAAACACCTCTCTCTGGTATGTCTTTTAGACCAGGCCCAAGCTTTGAAATAGAATTACTGACCTCAACACCACCAGATCCACCACCGCCTATACCAGAAAAACCATTTCCCATATAGTATAAGAGCAACCCAAAATTAAGAAACTCAAGAATTATATAAAGAACAAGGAGCAGCCATAAATATTTGATTTGCAGGTTTAGATGGAAGGGAATGGAGAATGGAGCAACATGGATGGAAGGGAGTGGAGGCCGGGGGACTGAAGGATTGGGCGGCAGGAACGGAGAGGGGAAGGGGGAAAAGGCTGAGAGGAGAGAGAACAATTGGATAGTAGGGTTATTGGGAAAAAAAAGAAATTTTGTAATATTTAAGAGGTTATTTTTGTTCAAAAAATAGTTAATTTTGTTCATATGTACTTCTAAATAGTAAATATATAATTTTGTATCTTACTGATTAAGAGACATTAAGGGACAAAAAAAATATTATCAAATAAGTTTAGTCTATGACCGAATCAGAGGCGTACCTATTAAGAGTCATTCAGACCTAATCAAATACAGCCTTAGAGTTATGCATAAGTATTGAGAAAATAATTGTAAATCATTAAATATAATATTAATTGTCTATATTGCCTTTGTATTAAAAAAAGTGTTATTTATTAGACAAAGAATAGTGAGAGAAACAAAGTTATATTTAATACTTATGGTAATATTGCAAACTAAGTAATTAATGATCGATTATTTGAAATTCTCAAACGACTTATATTAAATAACAAAAATAATTCTCTAAAACGACTTATATTAAAGAACGAATGGAATAGCGTAATAATATATTAATATTGTGTAAATAATCAATTTTTTTTTCTCTTGTATCTTTTTCTCTCTCTTATATCTCCTCTTTCGGGTTGATTCATCAGTACATTGGTGTCGGTATTTTTCAGGTTTAGTGTTGGGTAGGACATAGCATTGATTATTTTTTTTATAATAATTCATATGATATATGGTGTAATACCCGAGAAATTTCTAATATTATTAAATAAATATATTAATGGAAATGAGAATTTATTTGAATATAAATGATTTTGTGTTATGAGATGAGTTAACTCTATATTAAATTGTATAATTATAATAATAATTGAGAAATTTGTAGAGTTTATAATAAACTAATGAAAGCCTTGTGTAGCATAGTGATGAGGAATATTAGTGATGATATTAATTGACGAAGAACTTATTAAGTGAACAATTAATTAATTGTTATTGTAGAATATTAATTAATTCCTATAGAATATTAATGATAATTAATTGATGATGTGGGAAATATTATTATTGCAAATAATATAATAATAATAAGCAATGTGTTTATAAATATAATAAGACTTATATTCATTTAATGTGATATTTAATCACATAATTGTTAATCGATTATTATAGAAATTAATAATCAATGAGAAATGAATTAATTAATATTATTGTTAATTAATCAATGAGATAAATAATTTATTTATTTGACATTATAAATAATAAAATAAATAAGTAAGATATTAATATGATAAGTTTATATTGATTGTTATGTGCAAATGTGTAAGAATAAAATATAAAGTATATGGAATACAACTATACTATATAGTGTAGACAAACACTTAAGTGTGACCATGCAAGTATATTTAAACTATATTATATGATTGTACATATTGAAGCTATGTGCTATGAATACATCATGTGTAGATATATATTGTAAATAATTATTAAATTAATAGAATTTAATAATGAATTAGATAATGTAATGTGGTAATATTTGATTTGAATTATATCCGGTAAAACAAATGTACATGGATTATAAATTTGTAAATTATATTTATTACATTGTATGAAGTACATGGTAGTATTATTGGAATTATATTGTAATTTTAATTATAATTTAAATATATAGTATGTATATATATGTGTTAACCTAAGTGTATAATATAACATTGTGTTTGCTAGAATGCTGAGATGTATATTACTTATAAGAGACTCATTTCCCTTTTCACGTGCATAACATAATGAAGCTAAAGCCTATTTCCTCAAACTCACAAACTCAGCTTGCTAGCTATCATCATGAAGGAGAATAGCTGATTGCTACAGTTTCACTATTTCACCAACTAATCTATCTACTACTCCTTAACCCCCATGCAATTCACAAATTTCGTTGGTTCAATTTGATGGACAATTATATTGTCTGGGTATGAAATCCTCTATAAATTGAACTCTCCCCCTCACAAACTCACTTGCTGAGATTTTGGTTAAGATAAGTTGAGAGCATTTATATATCAGTGCTAGTAGTCTGAAGAGTAGAATTCCTTAGCAGCAAGTTCTCAATTCGTATTACAGAGGTATAATCCCTTTTGTTCTTCATTTTTCGTTTTCTGTAAAAACCTCATTTCTTGATTAAACCAAATTAGATTGTTTTTGGGATGTAAAACTCTTATATTGTTGTTATATGAACATACATACATGATGAAACCACTGTATAGTCTTTCATTTCTATTTTTCCTCTGCAATTTCTGTAAAATTCTTCAATTCTTGAAATTAGTTGGAGTTCATCAAATTAGGAATCGTTTGGGCGATTGACTGTTATATAAGCATATATATGTGTTAGTAAGTTAAAAAGGTTAGTCTAATAGCATATGGGTATGTCGAAATCGATGAAATGGGAAGATTGGGGTCGGTTTTGGCTGCAGCGTGAACTGCAGGAACTGAGTCTGCATCGCGGCGCCGCAGCGCCAATGCGCAGCGTTATCTCCGCGTTGCAGGGCCACAGTGCCTCAGTTCCAGCATTCCCACGTCGCAGCGCCAATCCCAGGGCATTATGTCCGCGCCGCAGCGCCAATCCCAGGCTTTATGTTCGCGCCGCAGCGCCAGCTTGCTGCTGTTGTTGCCGCGCCGCAGCGCCGCTGTGTTGACAGGCCCAAAAATGCCTATCTATTCCAGTCCGAGAGCAGTGAAATTATAATTCATACTAAGTAAATGTAACATGATTTATGGAGTCCTTCTTGTGCAATACATGTTTTCATAATTTACTTAACATACAAAGAGAACTCATGATTTTGAAAACAACCCTTGACGAAGCATGTGTTATTTAAATCCGAACTTGCTAGCATATGCTCGTAACTTAACTAGGTGTGAGATATAATTTGAAATTGCCTATATGAACTAGATTACTTTGACTTGGTTTAAAATGACTGTTAAAGACTAACTCGGATATGTTTACAAACTAAGTTTCATACACGTTGCATGGTTGTATTCTGAACTTATAGGGTTACATGCTAGTATTCTTTATGTCGCTAGGCATGATCTATATGAACACTCACATAGTTGGACACGACATAAACTATTCAAGTATGATTTTTTAAGACAAATACAAGTAAGGACTATAGTTGATTATTAAACTATGTGGGTTGTTAATATATAGTTATACAATTTGATTGTGTAGCTAAGATAGAACTTGATGTATGTGCTCAATTTACATGTCAAATATGTGAATCCGATGTGTGTGTATATATATATATATATATATATATATATATATATATATATATATATATATATATATATATATATATACGTTAATAGGATAGCATAATTCTTTGAAGCAATAGTAGACTTTACGTGAATAAACTACGCTTAAGGCAAGTATTCTAACCGACGTATTTACTTTATGCAAGAAAATCTATGATTGTGCAAGTTTTCTGACTTACACTCATTTATAGTGCAAGTATCCTAACCCTTGTATTACTTTATTCAACGAATATTGTAAGCGAGAATCTAAACTTTATCTCTTTGAATACAAGTTGTCTTACTCGTTCATTTGAGCCAGTATGTTTAAACTCTTGTGAAAGCTATTATTCATGTTGAACTTGGTATTGTTCTTGAATATTGTGAAAGTGTCTATGCCACTTGATTCGGCTAGACTATATGCATGTTTATAAAACTGTCCAAATCTTTTATCGGTGCGGAAATCTTGAAAATTGAGTTGAACAACTCTAATGGTAAGGGAAGTGTTTATTGTTGGAAGCCCCAACACACGCGTGAATATTACTGTGATTATGCATAACATAGAGTATTGTAGACTGATCATCTATTATTCTTGGTTCTTTTGGGTTATCAGTTCAATATTGGTAATTCTAATAGATGTTCAATAATTCTTAGTGACTGCTCAGTATAAATTATTTTATCCAGTTGGATACGTGATAGCCTTTGAATTCATATATATCTGTTGATCTATATTGAATTATCATTTCATATTCCAAAGATGTGATTCGAGAATTTTTGATATTTGTTGTTTCTAATATTATTCTGAAACTCTGAACTATCTTAGAGATTATACTTCGATATTTCAAACTCGTAATATAATACTCATTACCCTTGTTGTATATTACTTGCTGGGCAATTTGTGCTCATTCTTGCTTATTTTAAAACCTTTCAGTTAAAGCGGAACAGGAAAGTGTCTCTGAAAAAGACAAGGGCAAGGGCAAGGCTACCGACTAGCTTGTTCTTTTATGTTTCAAATTGTTATGTTGTATTAAGACTGTCTTCAGACTATGTTTAAGCTTAAGTAGGATTATGTAATAAGTCTTTATTCGATATCATTATGTAATCTATTAAGTACCGTAGGTTGCGAGACTTGGGAGAATAATTATAATAAATTATTGTATATTATTCTAAATTAGATCTTCCGCTGTGAATTTGAGATTTTAGTTATTATTGTATTACCATGAGCACGTGACGAACCGAATTCGAGCGACCCCGTAACAGTCCTGGAATTTGAGGGCGTCACATAAAGTGCAGTCCTTGTAGGGGACCAGTTACTACCGATCGGTCCAAATATTTTTTTTTTGCTTTAACTCCCCAAAAATGTATAGTATTTATTTTAACTAAAATTTTTACACAATTTAATAATTTAGGTATAATTTGGATACATATAAAAAACAGTATTGCATGACTATATAACACTATTTTTTATATGTATTCAAATTATATCTGTGACACCCCCAAATTTGAGTACTTCGATTTCACGGGATTTAGTGCTCACTATCTAAATAAAACATAACTATTGTCCATAAATAAGGAATGCAAAATAAATTACAACCTTAATTAAATAATAAAATCTTTCTTATAAAAGGATTACAACTTAATCAAAACAATCCAGGGTTTGCTAACCTTAACGTCAATAAATAAATGAGGGAAAATAAAACATAACACAATAAAATTCTATTACACATCATAATCAAAATATAACAAGTCTTCACATGTTCATCTTGCCCTTGTCCTTACTAGTTGATGGTTCATCAACTCTTTCCACTTTAACTGCAAGGGTTATATAATGTAAGAGTGAGCAAATAAAAGCTCACTTGAAAAATAACAATAATAGTGATGACATATATTGAATAACTTCAACTGATTTGAATAACTTTTCTTTCATCAATAATAAAAATTGAATAATAATTCCTTCATTCAAGTTTAGAATTTCGAATATAGAAATCATCTGAGGGTCATAAGACCTTGAACTATGTTCTATGTTATAAACATTTCTATTTAGAATCTTTAACAGTCTTTTAGACTATATGGACTCTTAACTTGTACTTAGGGGGATCAGCTCTTCGTACCATGTATTGTGCACAAACATCTTAACACTTTCGCATAGTATCCCCTATTAAATAGGGTTGTTCATCTCAGTATTTGATAACAAGTCCGCACCAATAAAATTTAGTTTGGATAAGTTTAAAAAAAAATTGGGGTTCAACTATCATCAACTAAGGAGTAGTTGAATCACTTACAATAATAATTCAACAATAAAGAATTATGAAATAACTTATACTTTAGAATTAAACTTAAAGTATACGAAAGATAAGATAGACCTTATTTGTACAATTAAGTCAATGTCGCATTAACTCTATAATGAACTTTGATAAGATATTTATTCAATATATAATTTATAGAGAATACAATAACTTGCATATGGATAGCAAATTAGAAATATGAAACTTGCTCAAGCAAAGTTTGAGTTTAAAAAACTTGCCTCGAGCGCAAGCTACAAGTTATATTCACGTTCCTTAATTAATCCTACATATACGTTATTAACAGAAATAATATAAATTAGTTATCATATAACTAATTCACATAACTAATTAACACATTTCGGTTAACTCATTCCTCTTTAATAATTAATTATCACATTACATAATCACATCACATATTCATATAATTTAATCAAACTTAAATTATGTATTCATATTATAATTAAACAATTATAATTTAAATTATATATTTACTTTAATTATAATTAATCAAATTATAATTACATATTATATTTTAATAATATAATTTATTACTGTCCATTTTGTATTTTAATTTTATTAACATACTTTATATTTTATTACTTCATTAATCTCACAAAGTTACAGTTTAAAAATAATTTTCTACACAATCTGCAGAACCAGCGCGACCGTACTCCAATAAGCCTTGGGAGCGGCGCGGCCGCGCCACTGCCCAGACTGTTCTGACAGTGTCGCGAACTGTGCAAAAGAAAATTCAATTTAATTTATTTTTTCACATCAAATTCCAAATTCAGTACACATAAATCACATAAACTTTTATAAAAATATCAGTTTATGCTTCTAATCATATTCTAACACATATAACATTAAAATACATAATTTAAAACACTTAACTTTATTAATTTTGAAGAAAATATATTTTTCAGTATTCTCGATGAAATTGAACACTGTGAATTTATTTTTAAACCAATTCACATAATTCCAAGCATATTAAATTCGTTTTTAAGCATGTTATCATAATCTATAATCAATTTATACAATATAATACAATCATACATAAATTTTGATTTTAAAAGAACTATATATTTTCGAAACAAGTTCACTGTAATTTTTGATGAACATGAATTCCTAATGTTCATCATATATACACGAATTAACTTATTTAGATCATCATACAAATCATATATGAGCATATATATATACACATAACATATATAAATCAGAACCACATAATTTTCATGGAAAATATTTTTACAAAGAAGTTCTTATTATTGAAAACATGGAAGAACATAAAGTAATATTAGAATTAGGATTATACCTTTTTTGTTGGTTAGGAGAAGAAAATAAAGATGGTGCTTTGCTTTGCTCTTGATTTCTCAAGCTTTCTCCTTCATCTTCTTCTTCTTTTCTCTTCTCTCTGAATATTTTTTTAACTCTGTTTTGTTCTAACTGATATTTTTCTAACTCTAACTTTAACGTATAATGTAATATACATATATCTAATATACATATAGTTACATATATTATATATCTGACAAATACTTATTACACAATATTAATAATATGTCAGTTATGTTTATTTTGAATTTTAAAAGCCATAAGGCTTGTTTGGCAAAAATCATTTAATTTTAAAATTAGTTTTTTTTATAGTTAAGGCCATGTTTGGTAAAAACTTTTTAAAATAGGTGTAAGGACCTTGTTTGATAAAATTCATTTAAAATAGTTTTAAGGACCTTATTTGGAAAAATTAATTTAAAACTCTTTTTATTTACTTAATAAATCCTGAAACACATATTTTCAATATTACACTTTATTTAATTAAATTTTAACATTCTAATTTAATTAAATAGAAGTTAACATCAATTCACCAAATAAATTTGTCACATAACCATTATAATTACTCGCTAATCATAATCTCACGTAATAATTATCACATAATATTCATTTAATCTAATTATCTCAATTAAATTAGAACTATACCATAAAATTGCTTACACAATAATTTAATATTAATATTAATTTAATTAACATATTACACTTAATTAAATTACTCCACAATAATTACATAAATTATTTATTTAACTCAATAAATAAATTAATTAAAATATTTATTTAATTCAATAAATATTAAAATTCATATATAAAATTCTCATTCGTTACAATATTTAAATCACTGGATTCTGTAAAAATTTAATTTGCAACATTATTTTTTATATGTATCTAAATTACACCTATATCACTGGATTCTGTAAAAATTTCAGTTGGAATAAATACTATACATTTTTTGGAAGTCAAAGTAAAAAATAAAATAAAATTGGATCGGTCGGTAGTAGCTGGTTCCCCTAGACTTAGGGCCTGTTCGGGAGTTACTTATTTTAAAATGACTTATAAGTTAAAAAAGAAGTTGACTTATAAGTTATTTTAAGTTGTGACTTATAAGTAAAAGTGTTTGGCTGATAATGACTTATAAGTCAGAAATTAAGTTAAAATAAGTTATGAAGGTGTTCGGCTGATAATGACTTATAAATTAAAATAAAATGTAAAGATTACTAAAAAGGACATTATAACATATCAAATGTTATTATTAGTAAACAACTTATTTCAACAGCTTATTGGTAAATAACTTATTATTGGTAAACAGCTTATTGGTAAACAACTTATTTAAACAGCTTATTAGTAAATAACTTATTATTTAAACAGCTTATTGGTAACCAACTTATTATTTAAACAACTTATTATTGCTAAACAACTTGTTATTTAAACAGTTTATTAGTAAACAATTTATTTAAACAGCTTATTGGTAAGCAGCTTATTATTTAAACAGCTTATTGATAAACAACTTATTATTGGTAAAAGACTTATTATTGCTAAGCAGCTTATTATTTAAACAGCTTATTGATAAACAACTTATTATTTAAAGAGCTTATTGGTAAACAACTTATTATTTAAACAATTTATTATTAGTAAACGACTTATTACTTAAACAGCTTATTGTTAAACAACTTAAGTAACTTATTGGTAAACATATGCTCATTTTAAAATATATTTAAAAAAGACATACGCACATACGAAAATATATTTTATCTAAAATGGAGGTGATATATTTTTTTACTAAATTTCAAGTGGAACATATGCTCATTTTAGTTAAATTAATCTAATTTTCTAAAACTAAAATTTACAAAACATATTGTCCGTTTTACTAGCAATATTTCACAATAAAAAAATCATCACTAATCACCAAATTTGAGAAAATGATTTCATTTAGAAGTAGTTGTAGGAATAATAGTAAAGAGCAATGGCTTAATTTCAAAAAATATCTTCTCAACCTAACTCAATCATTCAAGCCTCTTCTCATCACTTTCCTTTTTCCTGTCTTCTTCTTCTCTCTTTTTCCCTATGATTATCTTCACTTTGCTCACAAAACAAACTTCATAATTCTGTACTTCACTCGATCAATTTTTTAGGTGCTTACGGCAGTTTCTCTCTCCAAAAATGACTTCTGCTATCGAAGAAGGCAAGTTTCTTTCTTTTCATATTTCTTATTTCTCTAATGATCATCTTTATCATCATTCAAAAATCATTTCTGTTAGGCAATTCATCCATACCCTTTAAATTACTCGGTTTAATTTTGCCATATATAAATAACCCAAAGACCATTAATAAAAAATCTCCAACTATTGGAGAATTCAATTAATATTAATCTCCAACTATCGACGAAATGTTTACGTAAAGAAGAGATAAGACTTTTTAGGTTGGGGGTACAAATGTAATTTGTCAAGACAAGAGGGGCAAAATAATCATTACATTTGGTCAAAATAACTTATTCAAAATTACTTATAAGTCATTTTATTTTAAGTTGCAAATTGTTACTTATTTTTTTTGACTTATAAGTCAAAAAATAAGTTATAAATAAGTCATTCCCGAACACTCAAACAGTAAAAAACTACTTATAAATTGGTCAACCAACTTATAAGTAGCTCCCGAACAGTCCCTTTTGTATACGGTGTTGAAAACATAGCAATAAGGTGTTGGGTCAATTTTATTCTTTTGAGTAATTTTATCTCAATATTAAAAAATATAATTTTTTTTGTTTTAAATTATTCAATTAGTATTATTATTTGATGTGTTGTAAAGCTAGATTTTTTTTTTATAATATTAGCTATGAATCGGTCCCCTATATATATATATATATACCATATATATGATTACGGATCCGGTTACCATAAGTTGGTCAATTGATCAATACTGTGTTGACACGCAGATAGAGATCACCTCCCATCTGCGTGTTGACATTATATTGATCAATTGACCAAAGTTAACTTCATGATAACCATTCTCTATGATCACCATGCACAAATTAAAGCAAGCAAGGCTATACCATAATAATTATATTGAACCATCTCATCACACAAATTAACCCCTCCAAAAAGACAACTTAATATTGAACGCCTACACAAGTATATAGCTAGTAATAAGCAGCTTAGGCCCTTGTAACAACTTAATTTATTCCTGTACTTGGAGTACGTACGTACTAATACTATATGATACACATTACATATGTGTATTAATTTCTCATTGACATAAATATATATATATATATATATATATATAAATATATATATATATATATATATATATATATATATATATATATATATATATATATATATATATATAGTGTTATTGTTAAGCAGCAAAAACTGATATCTTCATTCCAGATTGACAATGTCCTGGGTAATTGCAAATGAAGGAATTCTGCCCTTTAACAAGCTTGATCCCATCGTTTCCGCTTGAATACACTTTGGCCCCGCCCGGGGCGCGGCAACTGCCGTAAGCACCCTTGTCTACAACTACCACGTTGTGTGCTCCGCGGCTGTATTTAAACACTGCATGCAACAAAATGCATGTAATAAGACAAATAATTATACATACATACATTATTAGTCAATCTAACTGCTTACGTACTAGCACAACGTTCTGTCCGCCCGTCCCTCAATAACTCCCAAAATAAGTGTCCACTTTTTCATGCATCATGACATTTACCAATCTATATTGTACTTTCAATGGGTGGTCTATACTCATATGGACATTTCTAAAAATAAAATAAGTAAATTGGCTTAAATGACACATAACTTGATACAAATATGTATTTTAATTTCACTTTAGAGAAAATAGGAACTGATCACTAGTACAAACAAATGTAAATAAGTTACAAAATAAGTGAGAACACCACGAAACTGTACTTACCGAGTACATCACCGGCCCTAAAGCTCTTCCGGTTGGGCCAGCCAACGGTGTTAAAGGTCCAACCGCCGGCATCTCCGACCGTGTAGACTGCGGCTTGAGCCACTTCATATTGAAGCACCACCAAGCAGAGCACCAACACCATTGTAACTGCACTGCCTCTTCCCTTAGACGACATAGTGTAAAATTTTACAATATCAAAGACGAAACAAAAAAAAATGTGCTCTTTTTGTGTTTGTGTTTGTGAGATAGTATAAGCAAATGGATGATGATGTTGGGTCATTTATATAGAGATATGTTATTATTGGTGGGGCTGATTAAAGATGTGAACTGCCCCCCACCCCCCAACCCCCACCTCCCCCACCTCCCCCACATGCATTTAATGAAAATTGAAGTGCAATTAGGATGTGGGTCACTAAGTGTTTGAAAGTTTCAAGTGTGTGGGGTTAATGGGTTGGTAAGGGCCAAGGAGCGTCACATAAAGACTATGCAAGGAGTATTCAAGATGGTCATTAAATTCAAGCCAACCATCCACCAAGTTAGACTTCCAAGGCTTTATTCTTTGTTCATTTGGCAGAGCGGTGCGAGCAGATGAAACATTTTTATTTAACTAAATTATAAAATGAAATGAACTTGTATAAGGCTTTTCAAAAGGGTATAATTAACTTTGTAGTTAGGATATACAACAATAGGCGCATTGCAGGTTTGAATACGTGCATAAACGAAATACAATCTTATATTAAACGAGACGTTAGGTAACTCTTTTTATTAGATGTTGAGCTCTTGTGGATCATTATTTTATAGGATATTTTGATCAATTTTATAAGCTATGAGGATGACCTAGCCTTCAGGGTAGTCTCCAACTTGTGGGGCCCTCGCTCGCTCGAATCTGAACAAACGTTCACTTTGGTTAACGGCTCGTGGGACGCCTCCGGTGCAAGCGATCAGTAAATAGGGCCTAGAGATATTCTATAAAAAATGTACGAATTTCAAAGTGTGTAAAATTGTATATAATATTTTTTTACCCTTTTGGACATCCTTTTATAGTTCATGTGCTCCCCCGTTCCCCCGGTCTGTCTAATCAAGCACTTTGGCAAGGAGTTTGGTGGGAGATGTCTTATCGTCTGACAATTACACTGCTCGAGGAACGACTACGTGAGTCACTCGGTAAGGGTCCCAAAGTCATTTCTCAACAATATTTAGGCCCAAGCCCAACTGATGTGGGCCAGACCCTTCCATTTGGGGAGCTATATTGGCATGTACCAAAACTGTATATGCAAAACACTATTTTGAAACCCGACTCAGACCGGCTGGTTCAACCGGTTGAACTGGGAACCGGTTCTATGTTTGCTCCGGTTGAACTACTTTGACCAAAAGCTGGATTGAACCGGTCAAGTTGATCCGGTGAACTGATTTTTTATTATCTTTTTTGTACCAAAATTTTGTAAATATTAAAATTAACCACTTTTAGTAATATTGTAACTCAACTTTATTATGTTTAAGTTCATAAAAATGAAATAAAACTCTCTTCTCTTCTCTTTTAACTTTCTTTTCTTTTCTACAACTAAAAGACAAGGGGCCGGAACAAAAATAAAAGAAAAAATGAGGTTGGTTGGGACTTGTTTATTTTCTAGTGAGTAGTGGAAAGCTTTCTTACTAGTGGTAGTGAGAAAGGAATTTATTTTTATTTTTTTTGAACTTTTCCATAAAAGTAAGTGGAAAGCTTAGGTTAATTGTATGAACGCCTGCAAAACTCAACTTTGTTTTCTCATTTTGACGGATGGCATTCCTGTTGTTGGAGGCAAGGTCTTCAACAGGTTTGAAGAGGTGTCCTTCATTGTTTTAAGCAGCACCAATGGTACCAGTACTGTTTCTGTTTATTTCCAATGTTAATCTTTTGTTTTTATTTTTTATTTTTTATTTTTTATTTTTTATTTTTTATTTTTATTTTTTTTAAAAAAAGGGGCAGTTTTCCCCAAAATAAACAAATTAAAAAAAGGCATTCCAATGAATTAGTTCATCCAAAAATTACTATTCAATCCTCATGAAATAATAATAGTTTTCAGGTTCTCACTAAAATTTCGGGGTTTTGTGGGTTGTTGGTAGTGGATTCATGTGGCTTAAAATCCTTGAAAATATTATTCTTATATATATATAGTGTATGACTTTCCAGTCCATGGGACATTGCAAGTGAGTGGATAATGTGAAAACAAGTTTGAATTGAAAACGATGGCACAAGAAATCTGTGGATGGGGACGTTATTATTTACTTACTATATTTGATTTGGCAGAGATAAATAGAGTTTGATTTTGAGTCATTTCACGACGAAAACTGGAAATTATGACGACGTTAATGTTCCCTTGGCTTTTTTATGAATGAATGAATGAATGTCCCCCGCACCCACCCAATCCGGTATCCGGTATCCGGTAGGTATGTATAAATTTCAAACTTTCTTTAATTCCAAACAACAAAATATGGACTAATATACATATAATCATTCGTTTCTTTCGTTGAATTAATCTTCCCTTGTCATGTTTTATAAAGTTTGTCAAAAAAACGAAGAAATTTTTTTTAAGAAATTAATTTAAACAAATAAGATGATAACAGAGTAGTTAAAATAGATAATTTAGAGATTAAAAAAGTTCTTAATAACCTTGTATTTTCAAATTAAGACAAGTAAAATTCGCCAATTTTAGAAAATAAAAATTAATTTTGGATAGAGGTAATACTAGTAGTATATATATAAATAAAATCTAATTGTTAGCAGAGATAATAATAATACTTTATGATGTTAAACCTCATTGGCAGCTTCAGCTTGAAACATATTTTAAAGGATAAGAATTATATATTTCTCAGCCAAGACAAACGATCCTATGAGGCCAATACAGCAAGCTTGGAATTATCCAAATCATAAAACAAAAAGTCCATTTGTTTCGGAAACAAAATTATCTTATACAAGTCTTTTTCTAACAATGATAAAAAAAAATACAAATAATATTACAAATAAAGAAGAAGAAGAAGAAGTCAAAAATGGCTAGCTTATCCAAAAAAAAAGAAGCTATTGCTTCAACTCTTCCGTCAAAACCTTGACTGCTTCCGACACTCCATCCTGAAAAATGGCAAAATTTACATGTAAAATGTGGGTTTGTAGTGTCTTGATTCGTTCATGCTCCACAAGAAGAAAATAGTATATACTGCAAATTGTTGAAAACAATAAGTGGAAGCATGGAATAGAAGAGAATATATTAGTTTAGTTGACATAATAAAAGTTAGAAATGTCCATGGTGAACTAGGAAAACACAGGCTCCACCAGGCCGTGCTTACTAAAATGTCCAATATACATATCTACGCTTTTACGACTAAGAACGTGTTAGCTCATCCATTGCTATATTTAAATTAAATTTTAAAAAAAAACAAAAAAAAAACATACAGAAAGAGTATTATTTGAGGGCTATATTCTTTGATAAAGTGTAGCTAAAAACAACTTCAGGATATATCCTGTTGATATGCCTTACTTCAATGAATCGGAAATTATTTTGTACAAGATGCGGCCTAGGTTGTAAGAAATTGTTCCTTAATATACAAAGGTACAGTAATATATATATATATATATATATATATATAATAAAATTCTGTGTCTCATACTTTATACTTGAGGTGGATTAGGGGTCTATCTGAGGTTAGGAACTTTCCTTTTTTGCTCTTTCAGACAACTACAGTTAATTAGGTTCTTCTTTGTATCCTGGGACCTGGGGTCTGCCCCTTTACCTGGTAAAGAACTCCCCCTGTCAGAGAAAATGTTACTGTTTTCTGGACAGAGGGTGTAATACATACAGGTCACTTGTCCCAGTAAATAAAAAGTCCTAATCTGGATCAGCTTATAGTTCTACTGTCAGTTAGTATAAATATGTTAATTACCTCCTATAGGTAAAACATGCCAACTAGCAAATACACCTATAGTTTCCAAGAGTAAGCATGCATTACCTCAAGAGATAATCTTCCAGCAACCTCCCTGGCACATGCTCTGACTTCAGGAGACAATGCATAATTTATGGCCCTTACCAGAATGTTTGCAGCTTCCCTAATGCTCGAATCATCATCGTGGACTGGAACCAAGTGATTTCTCTTCAATGGTTCTGGGGAAACTCCAAGCCAGAACATCCTTTCTGCCCAATAGAATTGATCTAGCAGAAACGGACACAATATCTGCCATAAGAAATAATCAAATGAGAAAAAGCAGGACTGGAAGAGGAATAGAATATAAAAAAAATTGAGATACTAATACTGCAGAAGTTAGATTGTGATTATCAATTATCCATCAGGACTTAAAAACATTCAAATAAATGATAAAGTCAATAGACTCAAAATCTATCAAGTTGTATATAGATGTATGTAAAAAGTTTTCCTTGCTGTGAAAATATAAGTCAAGATACTTGAGCGGATAAGGAAATCTTTCTTGAGTACTAGCCAAGACATTAATTCCTTGATCAACAGATCTCAGATGGTAAGCATAGGAGCAAAACAGAATTCTGATCACTTCTAATATTTCCTACTTAGCCTTCGCTCATCAAGGGTATAGAGTAGACCTTTTGTACAACTCAACTTGTCCAAGGTTTACCACAGGTTTGACCTACCGTGAGTTTAAAGGTAAGTCACTTCAATCATACCCACTAATTATCATCATAATTACAGAACTTCATAAGAAAATGACGGATGAAGATAAAGAAACAATTAGCTTGTTCATGAATAACACCTGCGGAATTCCTGCAAGTAGTGCTGCAGCTGTAGATCCACTGGTAAATTGTGTGGCCAAGAAATATTAAATCATCCATTAGTAACAGCAACAAGTCAATAACTTTCAGGAAAAATAAAAATAAGGGGAAATAAACTATCAAAACTAACCTGCCCCCATGATGAATTGCAGCATCACATCTTTCAAACAGCCACTTGTACGGTATGGAACTAGCTAGTTGCATGATATTAAGATCTTAATCAGCGGAGTGCATTCAATAGGAATTAAAAGACCCAGATACAATTCAAAACAATAGGTGGAAATGTTCTTGTGACTTATTTAAATATGCAGACAAAGACAGACAGATAGCTGGCCATTGAAATAGGAATTAAGAGTCTACGATACATTTCAAAACAATAGATGATAATGTTCTTTTTTAAATATTCTGATGAAGAAATATTGTTGGCCCTTGGCATAAACATTTTGAAGGTAATTGTTCTTGCCTAGGAACATTTTGCTTTTGCCCAGAGAAGTAGATGACCAGCATGGCAGAACTAATAGGTGGTCAAATCTGGAGCACCAACTTAGGCTTTTAAATGCCCTGACCTTGGATAAAACAAAGCTTCCTTGCATTATTTGGACTTCAAAAGGGCTCTTATTGAGAATGCTAAAATGTCTAACTTATCCCTTAGGCTTTTAGCACACTCTTTGGAATTAAGAAAATCGTCAAAGACCAAACTATAATCGCTTTGAACACGTGATAGTGAAGAAGATTGGATGACTTAGATATGGAATTCTAGATTATTATTCTTCTTCCCTTCTGTTACTCATTTAAATTACTGGATGACTTAGATATGGAATTCTAGATTATTATTATTCTTCCCCTCCATTACTCATTTTTATTACTGTTCACAGCTACAGACCCAAAATGTGTCCAACCTGCATCTTACCTAGCCCCATTCAACACTAACACAACTTTAATGCACCATCAACACAATTGCACTCTGTCATGGAGCTTGTGCAGGCATACAAGTAATACATCTTTATTAGCATAATAAGTCACCTGAATAAGAAAAGTTGCCTAAATAACACATCATTAAAATTTAGCATGACACAGCAGGTAAGGTCTAATGATTATATAGTATATACAGATAACATGTCTAAATTTAGCTATTAAAAGACATCCGCAACAGCAAGTATGCCTAGCAGTTCAAGCGGGACACAACTAGAATCTTATTTTTAAGTGCCATGATTTTAGTCAATATTGTGAACCCATTCATGTATCTTTAATATATTGAACTGGTGTTGACTATATAACATACACTGCAGTCTGGTTACTTCTTGTGTCTTTCTTGTTCCTACACAGCCTAGACCAAGTGAATCGAAAAATTTCTCACCCTGAAAAGCAAAACAATCTGCCTCCAAAAATAGTAATTCCATCCTTGCTGAACTCCCTTCTTTCTGAACCTGATGTTGTTTCAGCAACAACTGCTTGTATTGCAGCATCCAGTGGTTCATAGCCAGCTGAGAACAGAATAAACCTGTGGTTTGTGATTTCCAAAGCAATCTGAAGAATATGAAGAAATGTTTGCGCCTTCCTCAAAAAGCCCATACTGCATGTGGCAAGGTGAACTCATTTCAAAAATACAAAATAGAAAATATGCCAAAAGAAATGATAATCTTTTTATATGCCACTCTGATCCACCTTAGCATAACCTCTATAAAGGTACAAGCTATCAAATCTTTCATACTATCTCATTCCATGTTAAGTTTGATTTCCACTTACCTTTATCATTGTTGTTAAAAGTTAACATCTCAATTTCTGCAATGGTGTGGTGATGATCTTTATTATCCCTATGCACGCCATCTTAGTCAAACTTCATTTTCTCCGAATTTATCCAGGTGCTAATTGTTCGACACAACTCGCAATAACATAGGCAAAAAGCACCTTTACCCCACTGTGTTCATCGAGTTGTAAGCATTGAGCCACTGTACTTTAAAAAAATACAATTGAACCCACTGTGCTTTTTAAAATTTCTTAATCAGGTCCATTCCTTCCAATTTCTTGGACGGACGTCAAATATTTTCAGACGTGACATTGAAAAAAAATCAAAAAATCATTATTTTCTTATGTGACAGCCAAAAAAAAAAGAAAAAACAAAATATTTAGTGACTGGGCAATGATTTGGCAACCACATAACATTTTCCTATTATTTCTCCCTCATCCCAAGTTCTTCTTCTTTATTTACTTAAAAGAAATTAATATAAATTTATACATTTATACAAAGGGCCTTAAATCACTCATCCCCTGTCTTCGCCATGGAGGCCGACGACAGAGAAATAGGTTTCGGCTCAGCGGCTTTTCTGCCTGCCAGCTTTGGTGTCTCTCCATTTTCTCCGGCAATTTCTCCCTCTCCCCGCCGGCTCTCAAGCAATTTTATCGCGCCAAATCGGCCAATTCGAGCACAAAAACAGCTTGCTTGGATTTCTCTACAGGGTCGACTCATCGGCGCAAAAGAAGCCACCTCTGCTAGAGCTATAGGTGGTGGGTTGAGCCCAAAAGAAGTCGTGGCTTGGGTTGTGCTGAATTTATTTGTTGATAGTAATTGTTGCTATTGCAGTTAATGGGTATGATTTAGATTTCAATTTTGTCATTAATTGATGCATGCATGGGTTTTGGGTTTCATGGTTTAGCCTTTCCAGTTTGTTTGATTTATCTCTGGTTAGTAATTAGGGCTTGCTTATTGATGGGATTTGGCATCCATGAGTTGATATAGTTCCAAATTTTGAATGAAGTTTCTGAAGTTGAATATGCATCTGAGATTTTTGATTTGGGAATGTTAAGAGATAGAAGAAGCACACGACTGATCACTTTTTGATTTTTGATTTGGTCCTGTTTTTTATTTTGTTTTTTGTTTTTATGTTTAGTTATTAATAGGTTTTAATATTTTTAATAGTATGTTTCTTTTATGTTTAAGCCTAAATTTAATGATTTCATTGTATTAATATTAATATTAATTTTCAAAATAAAAATAATAATTAAAAGAAAGGAAAAGAAAAAATTGTAAAGAAAATGAATTAATGATTTTATTTTTTTATTTTGTTTGTGTTGCCACATAAGAAAATAATCATTTTTTGATTTTTTTTTTCAATGCCACGTCTGCAAATATTTGACGTTCGTCCAAGAAATTGGACGGAATAACCCAATTAATTTTTTTTTTTAAGTTTAGTGGGTCAATTGTATTTTTTTAAAGTACAGTGGCTCAATGCTTACAACTCGACGAACACAGTGGGGTAAATGTGTTTTTTGCCCAATAACATATGATGTCCCAGATATAAAACTTGAATTGCAGAGGACTATACTTCATGGATATGCCTAATTCTAGTCATATACATGGTAAACATTCTTTGTATAAGGTCGTAAAAGGTAATGGACTAAGAAAGGAAATTACATAGCTTATTCCTCCAGTGACACATTTTAAAGTGAAATTACTCCTTAACAAAGCAACATGTAAGGCCTTAACAGCAAATGAACTTGATCTTAAGACATGAATAAAAATATATTCAGTTACAAACTTGCCTTCCAACAGAGCTCAGACCTATGAAAACCAGTGATGACGACGCTGGAGACTTAAGAAAAGATTGCAGCTCAGCGTGAGCTGAACAAAACTCATAATCTATGTTCAAATTCCCTGATGAAATCAAAGCTGAAATTTCCGCACACTGGCTACATGAAAACTGCCATTCCTTCGGGAGAACCCAAAAGCCACAAACACGAACATTTGAAGGCCAATAACCTATTACACAGGGGTCAGCATAGCAATGAGGATGAACAAAGCATGATTTAATGCAATTATCCTGTAACAGATCAATTATGCTTACAAGGAACATGGAAATATAATAGCTTTGCATATGACAGTGCATATTAAAGTGTAATTGCACAAGGAACTTTTTCTTTCCTTGTCTCACATTCATTCATAGGAGTCACTATTTCAGTTGCAGTCACTAAACAGTCTTTTATAATCAAACTATAGAAGAAAATACAGAACTGGGTGAACTAGTTCAGTATTTAAACCATGTAAAATGTTCAAATATGCATCTCTCTATATTTTAACTCAAGTACTCAACCATTATAGTAGTCCTCTGAGGAGCCCCCACCCCAGGCATTAATACATGTAATACATATGAAACATAACAAATTTGTACCTCAACATATTGTAGGGGTTTCAACCATCCCATTTAGGAAGGCGAATATTATTCACAGAGACAGAAAGAAGGGAGGGCGAACACCATACCAGGGCATTCCACTACTTCTTTGCTAAATCCATACCTGTCATGCCAGAGTAGCAAGCATCAGAAAACATATCAACTTTGTCTTTTTGACAAGAAATCAGATAACTTTTTGATAGACAATTTTAGCGTCTGATTCACAATGCCACTCTAACACAATATCTGAAAACGTGAAAGCATGCAATCATTGTAATGACAAGCCAATTTATTCTTTAGATAAGTTATGTTTATTTGAAATTACATCTTTCCATTTGAGTGATACACTTTCTGAGACCATATACAGCAACTGAGCTAGTTCATTCTGTGGACAAATACAAAGCTGTTTATCAACTCGAGGATGTACTTCTACATGAAGTAATAAACTTTTTTAAGTGCTCTTTTTTTATTTTTGTTTTTTACTCCATTGAGGGTGGACTTCTTGTCCCTTAAAATTTCTTCTTTTATCAAAAAAAATAAACTTTGCTGATTTACAAACCAGGCAATTTGGAATGATTGAGCAACAATATATGAAAGGACCAACAAAATTCAGATAATTGCACAAAAAACTACCTTATGTCAAAGTTCAAAATCAAATGACCTTGCTTTGGAGGGTACAAAATCTTACAATAGTAGAGGAGAAGAAGACCTATCTTGCCACGTAGGGAGACCCGTCACTGGATCCTGGCCACATTAAAGACAATACAATGAGCTAAAATAAAAGTAAAATCCATCAGAAGAGCAAGAACTTCAAATTCGTTAACGATAAAGTCATAGCTGCTTCACTGATAAGAAACATCACGAAAGCAGAATAATGACAGGACCGTGAAAGGCCAGGGACTCAATTTTAGATCAGCAGTTCTCCATGATCCCCAATCTTCAGTGAAAAGTGGCCACATCCAGTGAATAACATCTTTCCAACATACCTATTTTACAAGAAAAATGAGAATCAATTTTTGTACACTTTTGCTTAAATAATGACGTCAGCTTCAGATCTGGAACAAATAAATTAGGGATGTAATTTCAAAGTAAACAACATTATAGTCGTAACAGGCATTATTAACATTTACACTGAGCTATATCATGTCTTGCCTTGTTAGGAGGAGCTTCTTGAAGATATTTATATAAAAGTGGAAGTTCTTTTCTGAAGCGATGTTCAAATGACGAATGAGCACTGCAACATGTATCAAAAAACAGTTTACATATTAAAGCTGGCAACTACATACAATAAGAATTATGCTTGCAATATCACAATGTTGAATGTTGAAGTTTATCACCTATTCACCTTTAAAGATTGTATCATAGATAGTAAAGTGACGGAGATAACAATCAGCATATTAAAGACATTATATCTCTCTCTCACACACACACACACATATATATATACACACACACACACACACACATATATATATATATATATATATATGTTAGATTTATAAATGGGCCCAAAGTCCAGTATTTAAAGATATCAAGCACAATAACTCAAAATCAATTAGCAATGAGAAGAGTTGACCCAACTCATTATATACTAGACATACATTCTCAAGGTATTCGATGTGGGACAAGATATATATTCTAATACTCCTCCTCACGTGTAACCCGATGTATTGAGGGTTGCATGTGAACCCAATGAATATAAGACCCACACAAGAAATGAGTAATTTTTGACCATTTAAGGATGGACTGCAGGTGGGTAAAAATGTAGGCTAAGAAGAGTTTTGAATTAGGCTCAATGATAGCCTGCTCTAATACCATGTTAAATTTATAAATGGGCCCAAAGTTCAGTATATAAATATATCAAGTTTTCTAACTCAAAACCAATTGATAATGAGAATAGTTGACCCAACTCATTATATATTAGTCATACTTTCTAGAGGTATTCGATGTGAGACAAAATATATATTCTAACAATATAAATATGAGAAAAAGTGTGGCTATGGTTGGCACGGATTATTAGTTGTGCCAAACACCCCAATATGACATAGTTTTGTGGAGTATTTTTGGTGAATTGACAAAATATCCATTAAATGAATTTGATGAAAAGACCATAATGTCATTAGTCAAATGCTTTGCCACAGCCACTTAGTTGTGGCAGCAACAGCTTTCCTAGCGCATATATATATATATGGGGACTGATCCATAGTTAACGTTGTTAAATTAAGGTTAATACTATGGACAGGACAAATGTCCAAAATACCCCTTCTTGTAAACTGTCCCCCAGTTCCCGTCCGCAGTATTAAACTATAGACGCTAGGTATGGCTAAACCAAATTCAATTTTTTTTTAGTTTTCTAGGCTCCACAATATTAAACTACGGATGCCAAATAATAGAGAGGATTTTAATACTGCGGAGCCTAGAAAACTAAAAAAAATTGAATTTGGTTTGGTCATACCTAGCGTCCGCAGTTTAATACTGCGAACGGGGGACTTTTACAAGAATCCGCAATATTAAATTGTAGAATACTGAAACTAAACTGCAAACGAGAGCTCTATTAAATCGTTGGATCATCGAATGGGCGCTCACGATTTGTTGTAAGGATAACCTTAATTTGACAACGTTAGCTATAGATCAGTCTCATATATATATATATATATATATATATATATATATATATATATATATATATATATATATATATATATATATATATAACTGAATAAAGCAGGGATAGTATACAAATTTAGCCTCTAATATCAACAAAATAAAGCAGGGATGGTATAAAAATTCAGAACAGTAAAATTAGAGGAAACAATTACAATATCAATAATTTTCGAGTAAATAAACAGCCACCAAAAGAACTAGCTACTGCCCTAGCTGGCCTATCATGAATGAAATTCCCTTTGAAAAAACAATCTTAAGAGAAGCTCCCTATATGAACACATTTCTCCTTTTTCATATGCTTGATCTGAACAGCCAAATGAAAACACCACATGGTCATAAAGATGACCACATCTCAAGGAACCAAAACTTCTTATTTTTCTTTTTCTTTTTTTTCGCTAAGTCCCTTCTTATATTTCTTTGTGTTCAATTTCACACACATAGAATCTATTTCATAAATAGAATAGTAACTCAATAAAGACTAAATTTTGTTGACATCACAGAAAGTACAGATGCAGAGTAAAGCAGATTGATGGAGCCAAATTAAAGGAAATTCTTCCAGTACCTATAAGGAACAACATAAGGAGCAGCAACAACACACCGGACATTAAAAAGTTCTGCTAGACTCCAACCCTCCTGGACATCATGGAAGGGAAATCAATTTATAACATAATTATTTCAGTAATTTAGTTTTTTTTTAAAAGTTTCTAATTTTCACAAATAATGTAATATACGTGTCATTTATAATTTTCTCATTATAGTATTTCTAAGAAATTCTACTCGAAAATTACAAAAACCCTTGAGAAGAACTCTTAATCCACCACATACAACACATATCCTACCTTATCCCTTCATCTATTGATCTACAACTATTCCAACTTATTCTTCTATATTTCCTCTTTCGCTTCGCATCCCAATCATTGACAGTACCTCTCCATTCCGATCATTATGCTCACATGCAAACATGTTTATAAAAGGAATCTAAATATGCTAACTTGACTATAAAATGGTAACTCTTTCAAAAGATCGATTTGAATATGTTTATTAGCACCTGCTTAAACATACCCTGAAATCCCCTATATAAATAAACCATTGTGAAATAACCCTTAGAAAGGCTGGTTTAGCCCTTAATTTTCAGTCAGAAATTACCAATGCAAAAAAGTTTATCACGATCACGTCACTCTTCATGCTTGGCCCATCTGCAAAGATCCTTTCAAATATTGAAAAACATTCTTGTCTATGTTCTCTTGTAATTTGGCTTTTTCCGCAAGGAAAATGAAACCTTTGCAAAATCTGGAGAGATCAAAGAACCATTAAGCACTGCTCAAAGAGTGGAGTTTCTAACTGGTCCCCTAATAACAAAACAAGTCAGCCTTCTCCACTAATATACATTACACCAGTTAGATTACTGAAACAGACAAGATCAGCATCCAAACCTGTAGTATCAGTATCTTCAGGAGGAGAAAGAACAGGTGGTGATGAAACGGGAACATATGCAACACTTTTTGCTAGTAAATGTTTGCTTAAGCTCTGCCACAGAAACAAATAATCAAAATCCACCCTGAGACGCAGCAATGGATTTTTAAAGAATTCATTCACAGAAGATTTTGGATTCTTGTTGACCTTTTCAAGAGGAGAAAGAGATCCAAGGTAAATTCTTCATTATTCTTTTCGCTCAAGGTTCTTATTAATTGTTTTAATGAAAAGAGTAATGCTTTCACATAAATGTAGCATCCATTGCAGATGAGGATAATTGTTAAGGTAGGACCACTTTTTAAATGGCAAAAAGGAAAAGGGAAGATGAACCCTGCAATTTTCTTTTCTACATCTCCTCCAGTAATTAAATCTTTCTTTCTAACTACAACAAATAACTATTTTGAACAGAAGAGTGCTTTTAAATGGGCACTGGAAAAGTATGAAAGTCATGTCAGCATTGTCTCCTCCACTTCTTTTGTTTCCTTCATGTCTTATTTTTCTTTTTCAGGTCGGGGGTAGCAAGAGTGGGGCCTTGGAGTTTAAATTTTAAATAGAGGGACAAAGCACCCTGAACTTCAAGTGATCAGCCTCACTAAGCATGGTTAACAGAACTAAATTTTGGCCTAAGTCATCAGGTCTATAGACCAAAATAAACAAACAGGTGGCTATAGCATATATTTCCTGACCTATTTTCGTTAGGTTGGGATCGACTGATTTTATTGCAGCCCAGCACAAGTCACCATTCTGACTAGGAATCCATAGGAATAACTGGTAAATACGAAAAACAAGGAAAATACATTTTCTTTCATTATAGCAAAGAATAAGAGAGGTAAAGAAAAAGAGAAAATATCTCAACTCTTACAAAGAATCCTTAATATCCTATATGCTGCTGTCTATTCACCCTCACGCCAGTGTATTTACGTCACCTCAGAAAAATCAAGCCTTTTGTCTATTTCTCACCGAAAAGCTTAGAAAAATATACCGTAACTATCATGTAAAATGTGATAAAAATCCTCAGCTAGTCACTATTGGTGCAGATATTCAGCTTAGTTTTCAGATGGACTATTACAGTATGAGAGTAAATACATGATTTAAAAGAGGCACTTCATTAAAGTTTGAGATCACAAAATGTTCCCCTCCAGACATAGAAAGCTGTGGCTGGCAATTGATATGTTAGTGCCCGTACTACTTTTAGTTTTAACACATTTGTCTAGCAGTAGTATATGTAGGCAAATTTTAAAATTTAATAAAAATAAAACTACCTGAAGTAAGGTCTGAACTTTTATGCTATTTAAGCATTAAATTTGTAAATCTTCTGAATTCCTCCAAACACATAATGTTTCAATTGATTTTGTCAAAAAGGTAATTCGTCAACTAATGAAAAATTTTCAAACTGGTGGTCCATCATTTTGATAAGATTAAGAAGCTGAAAAGATATAGAAACATAACAAAAATAGAATTGAATTGGGTCCATAACTTTTACAAAATGTAAAGATCGAACACTAAAGGGGATATCTAAAAGCAGGATAAATGAAGGAGGCAATTAGGTTTATTAAATCCACCCCTCCAATAAGGCCAACACTGAATAGTAAGTAATACATTCCATGTTACTTCCCATACATCAGCACTAATGTTTGCTCTACATAAATTTGCATGCAATGGAATGCTTGAAACATGAAAATATGCATGCGCTTAACAACAGCAACAAAAGGGGAAACTGAAGTATGTAGCAATAATGCACAAACCTCATGAACTGAATGAGTTATAAAAATCACATGGTATTGCACCTGATCGCAAGCAAAAGCTGCAGCAATGGCCTGCAAAAAGGCCACATGTATAATGTCATCCCAACTGCAGTATCCGATACTTAATTGATTAAACTATAAAAAATATTACTGATCGTTAATGTGTATCACTTTTTCTAGACTTCTTCAAGGGACTCTTTATCACTTCCATTTAATTAGGCTTCTTCAAAAGATACTTTCTGCACTATTGTTAATGCAACTATAAAACTTCATTATTGACAGAAAATTTAAAAAACTGTGAAAGAACCTAAGCTAATTCATGCTTTCAGGAAAAAGAAAATTCTCGACCAGCCAAGCTAGCTAATTTGAGTTATTGGGGACAATATGGAATAACTGTATGTCACACCCTCCTGTATTAGTCAGTAAGATCGTGCTGACTGGTGTAAGTGGGGATGCTTCGCACCCAACTGCAATCATTAGGCTCTGAATCACCCCTTCCGTGGACTAAAAGTAATAATAATAAAACTAAACATTCTCCACACAATAAAAATCCATCAAAAGATTCAACTGAAATCAGTTGCCCTTTTTGCCTGTCACAATGGCTATTTATCAAAGGGAAACCAATTATATGCTTCCTTGAATGAATGTATCATGAACAAGCTACGTGGTAATGAATTGTGTGGAACTTCTGACAAGATATCTATCATCAAACTTGGCGGTTGAATGGAAATATTGAGAGAACAGTCAAATTTTCTAAAGGGTGCTAGTATTTTAAAGGGCAGATGCAAATACTAATTTTTATTCTTTTAACTCCAGTTCCTACCATCCTAATTCCTACCTCACAGTGGTTTCACTTAAACGTTAATAAACTTCAAAAGGACATGACCACATTTTGTGAATACACATAGTTCAGCTTCCAATTTTGATTCTTTAGTGTCAACAAACAATTCTACATAATTATTACCCAATCATGTAGCATAACCAACAAATTTCAGTTCACAATACATTAAAAATGAATTACTTAATTGGAGAGTCAAAAATTAGATGAAAATTCACTTTGAAACGACGAATACAGTGATAACTAGATAGTTTGAGAGAGAGAGAGAGAGAGTTACAGCGAGAGGATAAACGTCGCCTTTGGTGCCGAAGGCCATGAATACAGCGGTAGGCTTTGTCCTCATTGCTGGTGGCTTTCATTTACGCCATGTCCGTCAAGAAGAAACAAATAGTTGACGCAGCGTCTGGAATAATTCATTCTCTCTCTCTTCAATTTTAATTAAAATAATACTACTATTACATAAAGACTATCACATAATATTTACATAATATTATATGACGGTATGTGATTTATTATTGAGTTAAGCTGTTCATGTTAACAACAAATCACATACAGCAATACGTGATGTTTATGTGATAGTAGCATTACTCTTTTAATTATCCTTTGAAAGAACAATATTGATTTTTTTTTCATTTTTCATTTTTCTTGGCTTTTGGAAACTTTCTTTCAATTTTTTCCCTTGGTTTAAAAATTGTCCCATTTTTTTAGAAAAAGTTACAAATTGCATATATGTTAGTTTTTATACAAGGTAAAAAGGGAGCTATCTATCGTATAAAAATAAGATCGTTTTGTGTAATTGAATATATTTTCTCAATTGTTATTTCTAAATTTTATTTAAAATAATATTATTATAAAGGACGACGAGGACCATAGGTGCGACTCACCTCTCGTACCCTCATTATATAATTGAGCATTTTTTAGAGGTAGGCATACAAAAAAAATTGTGACCTCCTAATTATTATGAGTATTGAAAATACTATAAATAAAATAAATACTTATAAAATGTTTGTTTTCGTTTTGATGATTTGGCAAGTTAGAAGAACTTCGGGTTTTGGAGCTTAAACAAATTTTATTCAAAAAATTGTTTTTAACTGCATTTACGAGAAAAATCATATATCTTGTAAGTTTTATGTCGATTTTTATGTTATGAGTTAGGTGAATAGTTATTATTGATAATATTCTAACGATATATTTAATATAGTCGAACAACCTTATAATCTTATATAATTCATGTATTGATATACGTCCCAATCGTAATTTGATAAAAAAAACTTTTGCAATACATAACGAGATTCTATTTATTAATATTAAAAGCAAGTTTTTTATATTTGCACCACATATGTTTAGGTCAATTCAACTTTCGCAATATATAGTCGGATTTTTTTATCAGATCGGTTCAGGAACGGACTGATCCATTAACGGACCAGCTCGTCAGAGATCCTGTCTGCTATTTATATATCTATATTTTGTTTTAATTCAAGGATTGTATTTAAGATCTTTTAATTGAAAAACTCAATGAATAACTTTTGCTATTGTACATTTGGGATCACCCACTATTTGTGATGTGTGACTCTAAATATTTGAGTAGTTTGTGATTGAATCGATTCCGCACCACTATAAAAAATAATATAAATTTGTTAACATTGAATATGCAATAAATGCTGAAAATTGATTTTTGTACATGAAATTATTATATTTTTACATCAGTCTCTCGAACTAGGACATGGGACCCTCTCAATATTTCCTTTAGAGATTTTGTAATAAATGTTGAAAATTGATTTTTGTACATCAAAATACTGACTTGATGACTTAAAAATCTCTTGAACTTTATTTTTTTATTTTTTATTTCACAAAAAACCTATTTATTTTTAAAAAAAATGAGAGAAAACAATATATCTTTCGATTTTAATTGTTTATTTTTTTTGTTGCGAATTACATAAATAACTAGGTAATAATTGAACTATAATCTAATATGAGTTCGTTTGCAAACACAAGCAAATTATAAGAAATTTGACAGTTTGAATACCGAGAGTAGTTAGCACAAAATTAACTTTGGTCAATTGACCAATACAATGTCGACACGCAAACGGAAGGTGATCTCTCTCTTTACGTGTCATCACTGTATTAGTCAATTAACCAACTTACCATGAAGTTCATGGCACTGTTACATGACAACAATTTGGCAAAAAAGGCACAAGTCAGTTACGCAGCATGGAATTTAGCTGTGCAAAGATTGTTCTACCTTTCACTTTCATCTTGTAGACAAGAATTCAAATTGAAATTTATTAATATCTTGGGTATCTACAAAATTCTGAAAAATCATACTTTCAAATTACAGGCTGCAGTTGCCTAGGACAAAATGGGAAGAAAACCACCAGAATGTAGATGAAGGCCCAAAATTCTTCTCAAGAACTATGTAACAATTAATCTAGCTTCATGTGGAACAAGGGTTTTGCAGTCTTGCTACTCCATCTCCTGCTTGTAAGTTCAAGAGTATCTCGACATATTTGATGCTTTCGGTCGGATATCTGCATATTATGCAGTGACGAGAAATTGCATTAGTGTGCAAGACAAGGGCTAGTATCATGCAAGAGATATTCATGACAATGTTACATACTCCTTTGTTCTGCAAAAAAAGAGGCCTACTTTTATTAATAGTAGTATAAAATGATACAATTGTCTTCAAGTCTGCCATTATTATGCCACCACAACTAAATAAACACCTTCTTATCTTAAGGAGATACATATAGAACAAAAATACATCTTAATACTTGCAAATTTTGCAAATGGGACTCTTCTGGTTGGACGAGCAGTACAATTGAACACTACAAGCCCATCTGAAGAAGGTACATAGTACATTATGATATGAAAAAATTAACTATTCAGAAAATTTTCAAGCATAGAGCACTCTGTCCAATATAGGGATTATCTAAGCTCAGTAAGTGTAAAAGGTAAAGTACCATAATCACAGAGAAAAGGGGGGGGAGAGGAATGTGGAAAATGCATTAGGAAGATTGATCACCAGCATATAGTGCAACATATAGATCAAGATTACTCTTTGTTCTGCACTCCCAATCAAATCGCATCAACGATGAAAGACTGTAGGAGGTAACTAGACAGTGCATACAGACTGAATTTGAAGGAGGAATTCAGATTTTCCAAGACTAGGAGGCTCTCATTGTGATACATATGGCTCATCTAATAAACACTGGCTTTTGTTTGCCAGTCAAAAGTGAATTTGTTTCGTGCAACAATTTTTGCTCTATCACGAAAGTAAAGCATAGTTCTACAGTAGCACAAAAAATACTAAATTTATCGCAAACAACTTAAAGCCTCATATTGGTAATTTTTAAAAGACTTGATAACTTAAAGAATAAAGATTTTGTTAAGTTAATCAAGTACTTCTGGAACAAAATAAGTCTATTTCAATTATAAAGAAGCCACCTATAGGTGGAAACTTAGTTGTATTAACATGTACAAGAAATCAATTTCTGGTACCTAAAACTCAAGTGGAGTGCAAATAAATAATGGTTTGCCTCATTCACTGAATATTGTTCAGTTTAGATTTATATCAAAACGTCATACCTAAGAATCTTAGCTAGATTTAGGGTAGCCTTCTCCTAATTCAATATCTGGTGTGCATATATGGATATGAGCCTAATCCATATTTGATAAAACCTCCATCCATATGAGAGTACTCTAAAAATTAATGTACCAACTCTTATTATAATTAAGTTGTGACCAAGTCATTGACTATGTCAAAGTAAAAGTATTAGCATATATTTGGCTTTAAAAGTGGACTCCCATCTTGACGGATGGAGTAACGTAAAAATACAGAACTCATTTTGACGGATGGAGTAACGTAAAAATACAGAACTTGTATTACACAGAATAAAGTGTTATTACCTCAACAGAATCTTTTACTAGAAAATTTGATTTTTCAACCAAGATGTGGTTTACTACTCTAGGGGCGGTAGATATAGAGAAAAACTCTGTCAACAAGGTTTTTGTTTCAACTACCTTCAGTTAAACCTATTTGTATGCTTCTATATTGAGCAGTTTAAAGTGACGGTTAAAATAATTTAAGACATTTTCTTATTTGTACTCGATATAAGAGTTGAAACAATTGAAAAACAACTAAAGACATGGCCATTAAAAATATGTGCATAAGATGTCAGTTAAGTATTTATGATTTTCATTAAGTACTCCATCTGTCCCAAATTGTAGGTTTCATAGTAAACATGCACATAGTTAACAAAAGAAAATTTTGAACTTGTTCATTCATACCCTTCCTGAAGTAAATGTACAAGGACATTTGTCGCGGAGAATGGGCACATACTATTATCCCTATTCTCCAAAAGGACTATGGTTCATTTGTACTTGCATTTCATTGGATTTGCAAAACTAAAACAATTTGGGACATCCAAAACAAAGCATGACACTTAACTGGGATGAAGCAAATATAACCTTACCTTTCACTTTAACGAGTCAAAAGAATGAAGTTGTTATCTCCAGATACGATTTATGTAATCAATCATATATAAATATATTACATTTCTGTCTTTTTATGAATATTTATATACTTATATTCTCTCTTCTCTATCAATAAAATCTTATTATCTATCCGAATATATTTAAGTATATCATGAATTCATGATTTGTCATAAATGCTTAATAAAGAAAGGAACTAAAGCAATTAAATAAAAATTATTAAAGTAATTAACATAGACTCCCTCAGATAAATTTCCATTTTCAGCATGAGGAAACTTGACAAATAATCTTTTGAGCAATTAATGAATATCTAAATTCTTCTTATCAACTTTGAACACAATAAATGAGATTTTTACCTCTATTCAACTATGTAGGTCAAAAGTTATATCATATACATTAATACATTATGCGAATATTGTCACATAAAATTTTTTTTTATGGCAAATGGGCGGGGGAAAAATTAAGTGAAAGAAAACTGTTGATGACTGCATAACAGCTGGCATTTAATATGTACACCAACAAATTACTAAAACCTTAAAAAAGATTAATGCAAGAAAATATAAATTTTATCACACAACATTAGTCATGATTATTTTACCCGAATTGTGTAACACGTTTACAAGGACAAACCATCAATCTGGAAGCAAGGTAACATTGTCTTGAATGGGCTAGACTACACTCAAATTAATTGTGCAAATACTAGGATTAAAGATACCTGGATGCACTTACCAAGTCTGAAATATCCATACTTCAATTTGTGAAGGGTAATATTTTGAAGAACTTTGAACTATTAATAGAAAAGGACAAAAGCATTAATTTACACATCTTTTCTATTTCTTCTAATTCCCAAGCGTTCTCAATCAAAGCTTGCTTCTAAAGCTCATTAATTTTTCCATTAGTTGTGTTTGTGCAAATAGCTCTTTCCAAGTTATGTTTGAAGGAAGTCCTCCATTTGTATATGGGGTGCTTCTTTTTGTTCTTCCTATTTCTAGCATCTTTTGAGCATCAAAAGCAAGAGTAGAAGTCTAAAGGTACCAACTACAGAATAAAATAAATTTTACATTTATATGATTTTTTTTATTACTTTTATATATACACACGATTTTTATTCAAACTCTTCTCACATACAAGGCTTTGTTAACCCCACCCCCACCCCCTTTTTTCTCTTTTTCATACCCTAGAATGAGCAACACATTTATAGCTTTTTAAGGCAAAGTTATTTCTTTTTACTTTCTCTTTGAGATTTCACAATTACTAACTGTTCTAAATTTTTATTTTTTTATTATTAGTGCACCTAATTCTTGGTTTTCTTTTCAGTAGAACTAGATCTGTCTATTGAGGAGTTGAGATAAGATAAGTTGAAGCAATTCAAAGAGATCAGTTTTCATGGGCAGACAAGGACCTTGTTTACATTGTGGGATTGAAGGTGAATGTTCTTTTAACTTGTGTACTTCATCTTCCTATTACCAAATTCTCTTTCGATTCACTTTTCCTTGGTTAATATATCTTTATCTTCCACTTAATATATGGTCCATTAAATAGATACTGATACTCAAGTGTTTATGGTTTTAGAATGAAGAATCAACTTTGGTTTATTGTTTCTTGGTTGGCAACTGATTATCTATTATAAATACATCTACTTTTGGATTCCCTAACCAGTTTGAGGAAACATTTTTCTCCCAATTGCTAGGATTTAGTTTTGTTATGAATGTCCTTGTCAATGCTACAAATCTTGACAGTAAAATTCTTTGTACAGTTATAAATGCCGTAAGACATACATCTATAAATCCCCCTCTATATGGATAAGATGGGGACCTTTTGACTGACAGGCCAAGAAACCCTACCTCATGTGGTCGCCCACCTCTTTCTTACTTCACTGGCCATACCATCCTTGATCCTTACCATATATAGTTTAACTCCAAACTTACATTCTTCGTAGTCTATAACTTCTACAACTCAGCTCAACAACTCCTTTTATCTCAAGCATACCCTATGACTTCTTAAGTACAAAATTTATCCTTACAAAAACGAAAAGTGTTATCTCGATTCTCGAAAGACGCCACTAATCACACATACACATAAAAGAGATAAAGAGAGGAGATTCTATATCCCCTGTAAGAAAAAGTTACAAATTTTCCTAAAATAATTGATATAATTTTCCTAAAATAATTGATATAATTTTCTAACATATAATTGTGCATGTTAAGAGTGCTGCTAGAGTAGTCATATTTGTTATAATAAGTAGAGTATTTCATCATATTATACCTAAGGGTTATACGGTTTGACAATTTTTATAAGTACAGTATTTCATCATATTATACCTAAAAGTTATAAGGTTTGACATCAGATAATCTATTTGATCTCTTCAACATTATTGTTCAAGTCAGAGAATGAACAATAAGACTAAACCAAAAAACTAGAAGATATTTTGGGGGGTGAGTAGGCAAGTCAATTGAAGTTTCAGCAAGTCATCCAAAACTGTTAGAAGAAGTTTGGGGGTCAGCGAAGTTTCCTTTAGTAGTTGGAAACTGATAGCCCCCTATGCTCGATTGCATTGAGAGACATTCATACCGTGTAATAAATAGAGGAAGGGTAGAAAAGTTCTGGCTACATGTAGTGTGTATTGAGGGCCGAGGCGATCATGAACCATCTTTTAATTTATTTTGTAGTGCCTTGGAATTTGAGAAATACCCTATAGTCTCTTTTTGGTATGAGTTGGTATTGCCTTGTTTGATCATAGGGTCCATATTCAGTTGCAATGTTGTTCCAGGCAGTAAGAAGATCAGAAAGAAACCGAATGCATCTCCTCTTTGCCTAATGTGGTTGATTTGGAAGGAGAGGATTAGAAGATGTTTTGAGTATACTGATTTCTTAATATAAAAAGTTCATTCTTTGATGTTGAGTATTCATGGCCTTTACAAGTATTCAGTTTTGAATTTCTTAGATGCATTTGCACTAAGGTTTTTCTTTTTTCCTTTTTTTTTTTACTTTTTTGCGGAATGTGGTGGAGAGGACTAATCCCCCTATGTATACGGACTATATTCTTATGCTTGACTTGATTGTATTTGGGTGGCTAAATATTCATTAATGCTACTCTTTTGGATACATTATTTGTTATTGGTGAAGCCAGATCCGACTTTGATTCAGAAGTGATTGTACTTTCGACGTGAATTAGGGTACTTATATTGTATTGCATTATATGAGGGGATCATGCACTGTAATATGTCTGATTTTCTTAGACAGTGGCACTGGCTTGCCGCCAGCCGTGGAGTAACCCAACCTTTGGGCGAACCACATAAATTTTGTCTCGTGTGATTATTTTTCTTTCGATTTCTCTTTGCTATTGTTTTCGCCATGATGTTATTTTTCTAACATTATTCATAGGTGCGACTTACCCAAAAATAAAATAATTATATAAACACTAATCCCACAACCTATAATGCAATCTAGTAACTATAGAAGAAAAATTGAAATTTGAGAATTCTTGTGATTTTATCGTGACCTAATAGAATTCTAAATTCTATCTTCTCTTTCATTTTTATTTGGATCCTTTCTTTTTCTTAGTCTATTGTCTTCTTTCTACTACAACCTAAAAACCCCAACTTACAAAGCATGTTATTTCCTCCAATGTTATTTTACTTATTTATAACCTAGGAAGAACCACCCCCCCCCCCCCAAAGAGGAAAAAAAAGACCAATTTCTTTTCTTAGGCTATTCATAGACCTAGAACAACCATAAACACTACCCCATAAGTCAATTTTAGAGCCTTACGCATTACCCTATCCTTTCACCTTAATAAGCAACCTAACTTCAACGTAGATTGCTATAGATCCTTGCCTATTTCCTGAGTTCAACAATACAGTCTTGGAGAATTTGAATAACGTCATCTTAATCCACCGATGAAGAGAAATTTGCTAGATCCCGTTATTTTTGTCTCCCTAAATCATCAAAGAGTTTCTAATTAATTAAAAATCTATGATAACTTCCTTTCTTTTAGATAGATAAAGATAAATATTCGTCATAAGAGACAAGAGGTCTACCTAAAAAAAATATAGCTAGTGGAACAAAGTCATCAATGAAGGACTACCCAAAACTTGGTGAAAATAGAAACCCCACAAAAGCAACATCACTGAAACCCAAGGAAATGGAAGGGAAGACAATCTATCCCTAAAAATGCATATAAAGATTTCTTAAAATCATATAAGATAATTTTAATTTTCTTGGAAATCTATTCTATAGAAGGAAGAAATCTATAATTTAAATATATTTCTTTTATCATATGCATGCTTTCATGCAAATCGATGTGTACATTTTTGCTAATGTTGGATATTTAAGTTTTGAGCATCATACGAAACATAATGATGTGAATTGAAATATTTGTTTTCAAAAAAATTGATTAGAAAAGAAATAGGAGGACAAACACGAGACATGTATGGATTTACTTGTGCCAAAGGTACAAAAATTTAATACCTATAGTTATATTTAAGTACATAGTGTAACGACCCAAGCCTTAACAACTTAACCCAATCCTAAAGCAATCCACGTCTCAAGAGCACCAATCAAGACATCTTGGCCAACAACAAGCTCATGCAAAAGCCATGACTAGTTATTAGAACTCCTGATAGTAGAGTCGATACTTTATTATATATAGAGTTCAGCCCATCGATCCATCTCACATATTCTAATGTAGGACTAGCATATTACAATCCCCCCACTTAATCTCTGACGAGGATGATACGCACACAACTACAGTTTTGTTCAAAATGAAAGAAAACAATCACACAAGACATAAAATTTACGTGTTTCACCCAAATGTTGGGCTAGTCTACAGTCGGCGGCTAATCAGTTTCACTATCTTTTGGAAATTTCATACATCTTACAATTACGGGATCCCCTACTTATATAACATAATATAAGAGCAACTTCGGACCTACCGGCCCCTCCGCTGTCCTCCGCTACAAGAACAGGCCCAATTACCTTTTGGGTAGCTTTATAATCGCCTCTAAATGAAAGTTCAAATCAAGCTTCACCAATAATAGTTACCACTTTGATATCATTTGCACCGACCTAGGCCTAAACCCGAGCCCAATATAAGGCTCAACCCACATCCTAAGAGCACCATTTGGGTCATCTTGGTCCGCCACAAGTCCACACAAAATCATGACAAATTGTTGGTACTCTTGATAGTAGAGTTGAGGCCTTATTTACAATTCATAAAGTAGAACTAAAACGTAAAATATAAAGATAGGTGAAGTCTACTATCCTTGTTTTCTTTCATTGTAACGAAATGAACTCAACTTACAATAAGAGGCCTGAAAACAAATGGAAAGTTTTTACAGTCCATTAAATATGTGATTTGTCCTCGCTATATATTGGCTTAAATGTAAAATCTCCAGTTGATTCAGTTTAGCAGAATCACAAAGACCCTTCTCATGAAGAACCTCAACTGAATTCTCTTCTCATGGTAGAACCCCTTAGGATCTATCTAGGTTTTTATAAGCTAATTTTAGCTTTATTTATGTGCTAATAAACCTATTTCAGCTACAAATGTTGACAGACTTCAAATACATGAAAATATATTTGAAAGTAGAATATATTGATAGGACTAAAAATGTTCCAGTGAAATATTTGTACACTTGATTACTTTTAAAGCGACCTTGGGCCTCTAATTTACTCTCACGACAAGCCTTTCTCGTAGAATATCTATATTATAGTCTCCGTTGTCACCACATATTTTTCCTGTATGTGTCTTGAATTTCAATCACTGTTGTTTTTTCTTCATATTGATAACTGTTGTTTATTAAATTGGAACAGACTCTCTAATCTGGAGACGTGGACCAGCTCAAAAGCCAGTACTGTGCAATGCATGTGGGTCAAGGTGGAAAATCAAAGGAAATCTTAATGCCTATGTTCCAAAACATAGAAATTCTAAAAGCAGTAAACGGAAAAAATTACCTCTTGATGAGAAGCCAGCTATTCCTGTAATAGTTCCAAATCAGAAAGAGTCAAATCTGGGAGGGGAAGTAGTGAAATTTCAGAATTGTTCAGCTTCCTCCAAAGATGGTACAGACAACAGTTCTAGGTCCGAATGTATGGTATCGTCCTTAACTGACTGCACTCAGATGGAAAGTATTGCTGGTGAGAAACTCGTAATGCTACCTACTGCACTTAAATGTTTTGATATTATAATTAATTGTTAGCTAGTTGGGTTAAACTTCATCAATGGTCGTGTTATTCGCGTATAGTAAATTTAATAACTAAAATGTCACATTATACTATCCCTCGCCAACCAGCTTTAGTGTTCAGTTAGCCATGAAATTTCTTAGGTTCTCCCTTAAATTTGATATAGAGTTTATTTTATGTCTTTCGTCTTATGAGAATTATATAGCTAATCATTAAGTCTGAATGTTATCACCAGTTTTATTCTTTAATTTTTTTTTTCTTCATAATAGATTTTACTAAACACAGATGGCAACCTTTTGAACCAGATGCCACGCTGTGCATGCAAAAATAACACACATCTCCCATGTAACTTTGTTATCCCCTGGTGTTTCACATTTTATTGTTAGTTCACATAAATATTCAGGAGCGGTTATAATTAAAAAACAGAAACCAAAGTTTTAATAAGTTAAACTCTGCAAACTATAGTTTATATTCTAAATATATAATTAATTACTTTCAATCCTTTTCGATTAACGGAAAGCCAGAAAAAAGAACCATATCCAAAAAGTAACCAAAAATTTACTCAACCATCTCCACCTAAAACTGTGAAGCTCCCTTCATGTAAATCTTTTATAGGTAGGTACCAAATCTTCTGGTTCTCTTCTTCTTTTCCTTTTTTATCATATTCATCAGCGAATTAGAATACAAAATTCTTCAAAATATGCCAACTTGTTTTTCAACTCACACCTGATAAATTAGCTGTATTTATGTCTATAGCAAAAAAAACTATACAATTATCACTCATACGCTTAGTTTAGTGTTCAATATGTCCTGTACCTTCAGGATGTTCATCCATTTTTTTGATATGATAGTCCACTTTATCCCTTTCAGTCTTGGTCATAATCAACGCGTTACAGACAATTACAGCCCTCTACTCCTATAAAGCACCGATGAGACTTTGCTAAAACTTTAGTATAAAAAATTGAAGCTTCAGATATTTTATAAGATAAAAAGAAAAGTTTGTTGAGAGAAAACAAAAGTACACGAAGGTGGACAAGGAGACCACCCTAAAAAAACCAAAAGTTCGAAAAGAAAATATTCAAATTTTAACCCGTGTAAATTCGGAACCATGAAAGGCACACATAGCACATGACAATAGCCACAATGAGACCAGAAGCATGGTCTGTTCCTCAACAAGTGAAAAGGAATATATTGATCCCTAAAATTTGGCGGTTTGTTCTGTCCATATACCCCAAAAGACTGAAAAAGTCCACAACTTTAATGTCAATACTCCTACCAAACTCTGAAAACCTGATCAAACAACAAAGATTCTCTTCATCTCCTATTTTCCATGTGATGATAAGTACTAATATATATATATATATATATATATATATATATATATATATATATATTCCCATCCTGCATCACTTTTACTTCTGGCTGATTCAGGTCTCTATCAAGCACTGGTCCATTGGTAAGAGGATAGAAAAGTTTTAGGATGAAAAATAGGAAGGATTTATATTCCCTAGGAAAGGAAAAGTGTAAATTCATCATGTTGTTAGGCAATAAGAGCTAAAGTAATGAAAATACAAAGAATGTCAATTTCCAGTATTTGGTAATGCCGAGGAAAGAGAAGATTGAGAATTCTGATATATATAATTTGTTAGATATTAAAATATGAGAAATACGATAGTTATAATATCACATGATGATATAAAAAAACAGTGTAGAATGACATATATATAGATATGGATCAAAACATTAAAATTTTAATCTGATTTATATGTAATAAACACAAATATTCATACATAAAAAACATAAAATAAGTACGCTGCGCTTCCTGCCTCAAAGGTCCCTTCTTGCCTTCGGTTTTCCACCCACTTTTGTGCGAACCAGAAGTGGTAGGCATGGGAACACATCCTCCCAATCTTCTCTTTTCCATCATCTCTCCAATAAAATTCCTTCATCCTTTCACTTTTCCATCTTCCCTATCCATCCCTCACTTCTCCACCATAACAAACATTTAGCACAAAGTTTGAAAAATGAAAACAGGTATCAACAAATCTCTCATCAACCTACAATAACTTCCATGTACATGCGCGTTTGTGTGTTTATAATCATACCATAACCAAAAGAACTACATAAGGCACTGCAAAACGAAGACAATAAATTAATCAAATTAACCAACTAGGAGATAAACCCAGTTGTTTCATAATGATATATAAGAAGTTCTTTAAAACACTAAAGAATCTACAAGTTTGACCAAAATTACCTATTTTTTACTTAAACTAATGGCATATATGTATGAAAATTAAAATCTCACCTAATTAGTAGAAAGATTCATATCTCATGCGAGATATGCCGCGGAATCTATAGACAAACTGGTGTGTAACACTAAATAATCTGAAGTCTAAACTTCAATTAAAGTATTAAACAAGATTCATAAAACAACATTAAATTCCAAAAATAGTATAGCATATAAGAAACTAAAAACAAATGAAACAATCCCAATTTTTTGCATATAAAATATATAAATAAAAAAAAAGGTAGAAATTAAAAATCGGCATACCTATAAGAGAACTACCCTCTCTGGGCTATGTTTTTTACACCCCTGCATCGAGCTTTTATAAATGTTTTGGTGCAGCCCTTTTACTTTCCTTCACTAATTTGAATGATTATGGAGTTATGCAAGTGTTGGATAGGCAACTGAAGCAGAAATGGGAGAGAAGGAAGGTTCATAACTTCATATATATTAACTAGGAAACGGGTAAGTAGTAGAACAGACCCAAATTATAAAACACTAGTTCAGTGGACTGGTGAATGTTTGGGATCTGATTTTATGTGATTCAGCTTCAATCTTTACTGCAAGTAAGTTTCTGACTTTCTGAGTTTGTATCGTAGAAGAAGAAAAAGAACCCAAAACTTAAATTATTATAGAAAATATTATATTAAATTCCTGCTTTATTCTTATATTAACTTTGATGTGATTGTATGAAGAGGGATAATATAATAGGGTTTATAATTTAATTAGACAATATGATTTGAGTATAATGAGGTGACCTAGAAAAAGTTTTCACAAACAAAAGAGGAATAATACAGTATATAGGCTGAGTAAGATGTTCTGACCTAATCTTAAAAATGATCTTAATTAGTGAAGGATTAACTTCTTATACTTGCAGAATTTAAATATTACCAATTAGAATTATTCACATAATTTACAATAAAAAAGACGATATATAAAGTCAAAATATATATCATTTTCGTTATCTGAATCAAGTTATTGAATAATTAAGTTGTATCTCTAAATAATTTAATTGTCTTAATTCTAGCAGCTAATATTATGCTTGGGAATGATTGATTGGGTAGGAATCCGGTTATCATAAAGTTAACCGGCCTACGTGTCGACATTGTATTAGTTTATTGACCAAAATTAACTTCGTATTAACCACTCTCATTGGGGAGAGCAGATATTTGGAGACAGATGATCTGCTCTCTTCATTGGGTAGATATCAAATGATGCGTTATCGCAATATTGGTAAGTTCACTTCATGCCCAATATAGTGCTGACACACTTGCGGGAGGATGATCTCTTCGTCTGTGTGTCAGCACTATATTAATCATGAAATTCATTTCATGCTAACCACTCCCATTGGATAGGAATCCGGTTATCAAATGATGTGTTATCATAATATTAGTTGGATAAATCTCGTTTATGTGATTGGTTATGCCGTAAATTATTTTAACGTTAGTTTTGTTGTTGATGTACAGATTCAATCCAAGAATTCAAATGGAACTTCAATATTCCTAAAAAAAGGAGATCTTATCATCATATTCTGACGCCCATCGAAATATTTCACAGACAACTACTTGGCGTTTTACATGAAGAAGAAATTTCAAGACCACATTTTACTGAAGAAGAATTTCCCGCCCTTTCATTCACAAATAACAATTGGATGATGCCTAAAAACGAGACTCGTGCCGGAGCTGTTCATTTATCTTAGTCCTCGTATTAATTAATTTGGAGTGTATTTCTTTTTAGATTTGTAGACACTCATGTTAACATATAAAAGTGACAAAACAAATTAAATTCGAAAGTGACGTCACATAATTTCATAATTATAGTTTGTAAGACATTTTTTTATCGTTTAATTAGTTGGAGATGAAAACAACAATATGTGCGCCTGTAAACTTTTAATATATACTTTTTTATTGTTATTGTTATTAATGTTATGGGGATAAATCAACTTTCGTATCTGAGACCCATGACAAGTTGAAAGCGGAGGAAAATTTGTCCGTTAGTTATTGCAAGTGACTCGCGTGATGACAAAGGAGACAACAACTTTTTTTCTTATTTTTATTCTCTTTCGACCTCTGATGGGTCTCAGAGACAAATATTAATATTCATGTAAGATCTGTTAGCCTCATGTCCGTTTGTTAAATTTAACGATTTTACAAAAATATTCAAGTACAATCACCAACTTGTAAATTTTTTCTGATACAATCACAATTTGTTACTTTTTTCAGTTGGAGTACCGACTTGTAAGTCGAGTCCCAGTAAAGACATCAAAAGTTAATTTAACCGTAATGTTATTGATCGATATGCGTAGATTAATCATTAGTAATTTTACTTGTTATATATCTATTAATTAAGTGAGTGTCTTATTAATTTATAGTCATGCTTTAAAGATCGATTACATTTATTTATATATATAATCATGATCTAGCTCTATTGTAAGTTGCTCCTTTATATTTGTAGTTTTTTAGAAAAATAATGCTACTATTACATAATCAAGCTCACATAAAGTTCACATAAATCCGGGTGGCACTCCCTGATTTGTTGTTGACATGCCCCACTTAAGTCAACAATAAATCAAAGGGTGTCACCCGACTTTTATGTGAGCTTTATGTGATCTGATTATGTGATAGTAGCATTACTCTTTTTAGAATGAAATTAGCTGAATCCTAGCAGCAGTCTGACCTATTTTAAAGGCACAATCAGGCCAGTCTCTCTTCATTTTTCATGTCAGCTATTTTCCACAAGTTGGTTTAGGTTATAATTAGTTAGCTAAATCATGTCTACTTTATTAACCAATTATTGACATGTTTAATTAATATGAAGGAGGTTGTTAATTCTCTTGAATATACATTTATATTTTAAAAAAGTGTAGTGTTGCAAGTGTCAAAATTCAAAAGCTAATTAATATTTGATGTGTTTAATCACCAACTTGTGGTTTTATCTTTTATTTTTTGTTATAAGATTCTAAGCTTTCCACGTACCTAGTTAGCTTTATGAAAACACTTTTTTTTATTTTCACAATAACAGTGTCGTTGTAGATGTATGGTGATGGTTACCGTCGCTATAGCTATAGAATTTATAACGACACTTTTGTTGTGGAAATAACATTTTTTGTTATGGATTTAATAATTTCCTTATGAAAATCATTTACTAAATAAATAATAGAAATTGCACTAGGGTTAATTTTTTTATATATTTTTTTTAATGTAATTTGAGGGAAACCAAACAATATGAAATGAACGGAGTACGTACTTATTGTGCTTAATGCAATTTTTTCAACACTAAAACATATATTTGGATAGTAAGAATCATAATTGTTGTTGGGAATTGCATATTCAAATTTGATGTTAAAAGTAAATAAATGTGCATGTATTTTTCAATATTGTAAAGTCCTTATGAGAACATATGTACAAGGACTTAGATTGAGAATCAAAATTTTTAGGTTGATCTGAGCTAAACGTTTATCATTCTGTAATTAAATGTATAAAAGAAAGATCAAGCTTACTAGGTTGATCTCTTGAAATGTAATAGTTAGCCCTTAATAGATTCGTAGTCTGTCGAGCCAGCCAAGAGTTTGCAGAAGCCAAGACAGAATCGTGGAGTGTCGATAATGTGACGTGTGACACCCCCAATTCCGGGTTCTTCGTTTTCACATGATTTGGTGTTCACTTTCTAAATATAACATACATCTACCCAAAATAATTTTAAAATAAATTACAACCTTGATTTAAATAATAAAATCTTCCTTATAAAAAGGATTACAACTTTTCAAAATAAATCCCAAGGTTTACTCTAACCTTGACATAATAATAATGTGCAAAAATAAAAACATAACATTAACGTCTATTACAATTATTTCAAATAATAAAAACAAGTCTTCACTTGTTTTGCTTTCCCTTGCTCTTACTTGTAGACGGGGCGTCAACATTATCAACCTTAGCTGCAATTGTTATATAATGCAAGAGTGAGCAAACAACAGCTCATTAGAGTTTAACAATAATAAATACATGAAAGAATATCTTTAAAAAGAATTTGAATAACTTAACTTACTTCAGCAATAAAGAATTGAATAATAATTCTCTATCAAAATTAAAATTCGAGTATAGAATTTATCTGAGGGTCATGAGACCTTTGAACTTTTGTCCTAGCTTATAAACATTTCCATTTAAACATTTAACATCAATAAGACTATGGACATTAACTCGTACTTAGGGGGATAAGCCCTTCATACCATGTATTGTGCACAAACATCTTAACGCTTACGCGTAGTAACATCCCCTAATAATAGGGTTGTTCAACTCAGTAATTTGAATTCAAGTTCGCACCAAAGAAAGTTTGATTTGGATAATCTTACAAGGGTAATTTTGAATTCACGTTCATCAACTAAGGATTAGTTGAATCGACTTTCAATAACTTTGAATAATTCGTAAGTGAAAGAACTACGAACTATCATATGCTTTAGAAATAAATTTAAAGCATCTCAAAAGAATATTAAAACATTGCTTGAACAATAAGCCAATATTATTTTAATTATATCATGAACTTTCAATAATTACTTGTCCAATAAAAGAACAAATCTCAAACAATGAATAATTAAATTGAAACAAATAAATGAGTTTAGAGTTTAGAAGACTTGCCTCAAGCGCAAGCTACTAATATAATTCACGTTCTTTAACCCTTCTTACACATAAATGTTTAATCACAACAATCTAATTAGCTAACACATAACTAACTCACATAATTGGTTAACCTTTCTAGGTTAACTCATTCTTATTTAAGTATTAAATTAATAATTAATAATCACATAATTTAATTACATCACATAGGCATGCACACATAATTAACTCAATTAATAATTATGTATTTTATATTAATTATAAATAAATAAATTATAATTTAAACATTTAATCTAATTATAATTACTCAAATTATAATCACATCTTATTTAATTAAATTATAAATAAATTATAATTTATAATTAATTAACTACATCATGCATTTACTAAATTATAATTACACAAATTATAATTTATAATTAATCATGTAAATATTGAATTATAATACACAAGATTATAATCTTTAATTGATCATGCATTTATTATAATTACATAAATTATAATTTAAAAATTATCATTCACTTGATTAAAATTAATTAACTATAATCATTATAATTTAATAAAATTATAATTTAAATTAAACCTTTACTCTAATTATAATTATTCAAAATTATAATCACAAATTATATTTTATTAATATAATTTATTAATATTTATTTAGCATTTTAATATATGTTTAATCATGCTATAAAAGTTATTACATAAAATTAGCTTTACAAAATACAAAAGAAAATAAATTTTCTTTTTCCCTGCCACCCCCTGCCGGGGCGGGGGTTTCCTTCTTGATAGGCCCGCCAGGGCGGGGCCCTTCCAGCGAAGGCAGACAAGTTTGCGAACTGTGCAGAGAAAAAGCCAATTTGGCTTATTTCTCCACACCAAATTCTAATTTCAAGTTCATGCAATTCATATCAATTAATAGAAAACACAACTTAAAGCTTCTATCATGATTCTAACATACATAAACATTATAACACAACATCAAACAACCAATTTCATGATTTTTTTAGAAAAAAATCATTGTTAAGTGTTCTTCATTAAATTGAACACTGCATTTTTGTTTTCACCCAATTTCAAGCATAGTAATTCAATTTCTAAACATGCTATCATCATCTATACTTAATTTAACCCAAGATGAACAATCAAACATGAATTTCATTGATTTAAAGAGAAAACTATATATATATAAATTTTTAAAATACTTTTACTGTAACTCAGTGATGATCATGAACTCCTTATATTCATCACATGTATATGAATTAAACAATTAATTAAGTATAGAATTCATATCTAAGCATGCTATAAACACATATAATTCGTATTTATAAAGTTTTCATAAAATTTATATTTACAGAGAACTATCACTACGAAGAGCATAAACACATAATTTTTAAAACTGCAAGTTAGGATTATACCTCTGTTGATTAGGAGAAGAGTATGAAGATGGTGATGATTGTTTTGGTTAATAAGGTTTCTTCTTCCTTCTTCTTCTTTTCTCTTCTTCTCTCTAACTCTCTATCTTTTTCTCTGTATTCTTTTCTCTCTTTTCTAATAGTGATATTCTTCTAACACTGATATAAAACTAACATAAAACTATATACGTATACTAATAGATATAGGATATAAATATAATATATAACTGAAAATTAATTTACTTATTAAATTTCATCAGTTATAGAATTTCAAAAATCAAAAGTCACTAGGGCTTGTTTAGCAAACAAAGTTATTTAAAAAAAAATAGATTATTAGTGCTAAGGCATTGTTTGGTAGAATAAGTTTAAAACAATGCAAGGGCCCTGTTTGGCAAAAGCCTTTTAAAACACAAGTAAGGGCCTTGTTTGGTTAAAATCATTTAAATCTCTTTTCTTTATTTTAATAAATTCTTTTAACACATACTTTAATGTTACACTTTAATTAATTAAATCTTTTAACATCTAATTTAATCAATTAAAATATAACATCAATTAATCACATAAAAATTTATCACATAATTATAATTACTCGCTAATTATAATTCATGTAACACTTCATCACACAATTCATCTAATTTAATTATCTCAATTAAATTAGAACTGTACTAAAAATTAATATACATCAATTAAATTAAATATTTAATATTTATTTAATTAATATATAACACTTAATTAAATCACTCCACAAAATCACATAATTTATTTATTCAACTCAATAAATAAATCACAAAAAAAATATTTATTTAACTCAATAAATATTTAAAATTATTATATAAAATCTCAATCGTTACATGACGCAACGAAATTCGAAATACTGAGCAATATTAAACAGTAATTACTGTAACAATAATTGAGTAAGTGCCTTCCTACGTAAGAATCAATAATTCGAAATACTGTGCAATACCGTGTGCTACTGTGCAACACCGCGTATTATTGTATTTTAACTACCGGGTATTTCAACAGTACTAACGGTAACAACTACGCCGTTATTTTATAAAAAGGTTATTTCTGTCGCTTTCTATATCCGACAGTTATTCCGTTGTGGGGTCCACAAATGGCTGCGCCGTCGTACGAATATTCCCTGACAACAAGAATATTCCACGACCAAACGAATATTTCCCGACAACAATGAATATTTTATAACCATTTGCTTACTTTGAAATATTTGCACATTTCACCCATAACTTATCACATTTATCAAATCAACACCTTCCTATTTTAAAATAATATATAAAAAAATTTAATCTTTATTCATAAAATTTGGGGTCTTACAACCTCCTTCTTATGAAATTTCGTCTTTGAAATTGACGTATGTACCTGGTATATCTAAGAGGTGAGGATACCTCGCTTTCATTTTCAATTCTAACTCCCAGGTCATTTTCTAAATTTCATGGTTTCTCCATAAAACTTTGACTTGAGGTATAACCTTTGAGCGTAGGACATATTCCTTTTTATCCAAGATCTTGACGGGTACATCCTCGTACGTTAAATCTTCGGCTATCTCGTCTGGTTCTAACTCAATAATGTGGCTTGGGTCTTTCACATATATACGTAGCATGAATATGTGAAAAATGTTATGAACACGAGACATGCTTGGAGGTAAAGCGAGTCTATAGGCCACATTTTTTACTCGGTCAAGAATCTCAAATGGGCTAATAAATCGTGGATTGAGCTTTTCTCTCTTCCCAAATCTCGTAACTCCTTTTCACGGAGCAACACGTAACAATACATGATCCCCAACATTAAATTCTACGTCCTTTCGATGAAGATCCGCATAACTCTTTTGTCGATCATGTGCCGTTTGTATACGTTGTCGGATCATTTGAATCTTTTTCGTAGTCATACGTACTAACTTCGGTCCCAACAATATTGCTTCACCCACCTCATCCCAGCATACAGGAGAACGATATTTTCGTCTATACAACGCCTGGAATGGAGTCATGCCTATACTTGCCTGATAACTATTATTGTAGGAGAATTCCACCAATGATAAATACTTGTCCCAACTCCCTTTGAAGTCTAGAACACAAAATCTCAATAGATCTTCAAGAGTTTGAATAGTCCTTTCCGATTGTCCGTCCTTTTGAGGATGATATGCCGAACTAAATCATAAATCCGTGCCCATAGCTTTCTGTAAGCTAACACAAAATCGTGAAGTAAATCTTAGGTCACGATCCGAAACTATGGATACTAGCATGCCATACAATCTCACAATCTCATTTACGTACATACGAGCAAGACGTTCCAGTGAATAAGTCTCTTGTATAGGTAATAAAAGGGCCGACTTGGTTAATCTATCTACAATAACTCAAATTGCATCTATGCTTTGAGAAACCTTGGGAAGACCCGTAACAAAATCTATGGTAATGTGCTCCCACTTCCATTTTAGAATCTCAAATGGTTGCAATGGACCCTTCGGCACTTGATGCTCCGCTTTGACACTTTGACAGGTTAAACACCTAGAGATGAACTCTGCAATCTCTCTCTTCATATTGCTCCACCAAAATGTATGTCGAAGATCACGATACATTTTGGTACTCCCAGGATGGATTGCAAACGGTGTGTTGTGTGCCTCCATCATGATTCTATACTTCAAGTCAGAATCGTTAGGAACACAAAGTCTGAAGTTGACTCGAAGTATTCCTTCTTCATCAATCCTTAATTCTGGAATAGCACCTTCTTGCACCTTCTTCCTCATATTCATCAGTTCCGGATCTGTAGCTTGAGCAACTTTAACTTTATCAATCAAAGCTGGTTCTACGCGTATACTTGACATCATCGCATGGGTCCTCGGAGTCTTGAACTCTATCTCCATCTTTTGTAAATCACATAAAATAAGCCTTGAAAATATCGCATTCATTCCCGCATATGATTTTCTACTCAACGCGTCAGCTACTACGTTCTCTTTTTCAGGATGTTATTGGATGGTATGATCGTAATCTTTAAATAGCTCAAGCCAGCGTCGTTGTCGCATATTGAGTTCGTTCTGGGTGAAAAAATATTTGAGGGTTTTGGAGTATATTAGGATGTCATCAATAATGACAACCACGAAATGATCCAAATATTTCTTAAGTATTCGGTTCATCATGTCCATGAACGCAACATGGACATTAGTCAATCCAAAAGATATAACTAGAAATTCATAATGGCCGTATCGAGTTCTGAAGGCAGTCTTTGAAATATCCGCAGTTTTAATCTTTAACTGATGATATCCAGAACGAAGATCGATCTTTGAGAAGAATTGTGCTCCTTGCAACTGGTCTAACAGGTTATCAATGCGAGATAACGGATACCTATTCTTGATGGTGACATGGTTCAACTCTCGATAGTCAATACATAATCGCATACTACCGTCTTTCTTCTTTACGAATAAAACAGGAGCACCCCAAGGATATGTACTAGGACGTATAAAACCTATGTCTAACAACTCCTGTTGTTGGACCTTTAACTCCTGAAGTTCAATAGGAGCCATTCGATATGGAATTTTAGAAATGGGTTTTGTACCGGGCTCAAGGTCAATAAAGAATTCAACTTCACGTTCTGGGGTAGACCAGGAAATTCTTCGGGAAATACATCAGAAAACTCATTAACAACAAAAATATCATTCAAATCTGATCTATTCTGATTTAAATCAGTGACATGGGCTAAGAAAGCTTGACATCCATTTTTTTAATAAACGAATAGTTTTATGGCTTGAAATGACAATGATTGATTTTAGTGGTTTGGTTGTTTGAATTCGCATAACAGGTTGGTTAGAAATATGAAAACTAACAACCTTACGAAAATAATTAATTTTGGCATGATAAGTGGTTAACCAGTCAATTCTTAAAACCACGTCAAATGCAAGTATTTTCAAAGATACAAGATTAACAGGTAGGGTGAGGGTACCAATTTGAATTAAGCAAGATTTGTAAACCGTAGATGTAACGAAAGTTTCTCCTAACGGAGTTTCAACAGATAAGTCAAAGTCTAATTTTTCGGAAGTCAAGTTTAAACTTTGAGCACAAGTAGGTGAAATAAAAGAATGGGTAGCACCGGCATCTAATAAGGTATAGACTTCGCAAGAGTTTACGATTAACTAACCCGTGATAACTTCGTTTCAGGTTCCTCGTATTTTGGGAAGTCACGATAACCGCTCTCCCTTGAACCACTGACTTTGACTTGTTTGGGACAATCTTTGGTGTCACTATCCCAGCTGGACTTAACTTTGCCATAAAGCACATTCCGCCCTCAACTGCTTCGTCGCACTCCTGATTCATGATTTGAATCATTACTCTTCGATCCATATCGAATTGGGGTTGACCGCTCTACACAGGGTAATTCCAAATTCGATGTTGGAATCTCCCAATTACTGTCCAAAAAGTAAAATCCATGTCGTCTATTTTGGCCTTCTTGGATCAGACGTCTCTTTCTAAAATATCAACACGTCGTGCAGTTTTTACCCATGCATCTTCAATTCTCACTCGTTCAGTTGCTTCTTCTTTCAGCTGATCGTTGACATTTGCATTTTCAGATTCCAGCTCTAATATCATATGTTCTGCCAGAGAGAGCTTCTGTTCAAGTCTCGCATATTGAGTAGCAAAATCATGAATTTCTCTATCCCTTTCTTAAATTGTTTTGTCTCTTTGTTCCACGGCCGCCTGCCGTTCTTCACCCTGTTCTTCTAACTCATGAATATGATTTTGCAATTCAACATTTCGATCATAAAATTCTCCTAATAAATCTTCCTCAGGTTCCTCTTCTTCCTCACTCTCAGCTGCAACCTCTGCGATTAGCTCGGGTGCAACTATTAATTCTTCACTCACCACATGGATATCTCTAATTTCTTCTTCGCCTGACATCCTCAAATACTGTCATAAAACAAGGGTTAATTAAATAAATTAACATATCACATATTAACCCTATGTTCCAAACGACCAATTAAATACCAAATAAGCTTAGGTAGGACAAACACTAGCAAAGGATTTTATTCGTCTCTCCCCTCCTAGTTTTATTCTCAGATCTCCTCCAGAGATCATATCCCTAAGCTCTGATACCAACTGTGACGCCCCCAGAATTGGTCCAATCAACCCAACCCATTCTGAGTCGCCAAATACATGATAGAGAATTCAAATACAATCTTTTATATCAAACGGTCGTGCAAAATACGGCCACACAATTGTGAGTGTCAATACAGACATGTAGAAAATATAAACATTCGAACTAAGTCCTCATTACATTTATTATCACACTATTTTACAAAAAAAATAGTGAGAACTTCTACAGCTTTAACTCGGACCATCACTCCATTCCCCGACTAGTACCCGCGATATTCTCATTTCCTGAAGAGAACAATGGAAGAAAATGATGAGCTCAACTAGCCTAGTAAAGAATATTATGACTAAGATAATGAAAAATAAATTATCGTTAGTCTTCAACAAATCAGATAAAATATTATGGACAACAAGTTTTAGATCAACAACTGCAGCGAAAATAATAATTCATTAGAAGAGTTAAATAGAGAATAAAGTCTACTATCTTCTATGATTTAAAAGTCCATCATCAATATTTTATCCCTGTAATATTAATCGATATACATCTCAAACCAAATATTCATCTTTGCACTACGGGCCAAAGATATTCATTTGTATCATCAGTTGGTCATGTTCATCTCAACACTTGTCCATCTTTGCACTACGGGCCAAAGATATTCATCAGATAATCATTCATCTTTGCACTACAGGCCAAAGATATTCATCAAGTAATCATTTATTTTTACACTACAGGCCAAAGATATTCAGTTATATCACCATTTAGGACTGAGGATGATGAAAAATATTTTAAAGAACGAATTCAGTGAGATAAAGGACAAATATTAGGGATTCGTAATTTAGTTCATTCAAGTTCAAGAATACTCCATAATAATCAATTGTGGAGCAAAATTCAAGAATGAAGTTCAAAACTTGAATCCAATCAAAGATAATTTGGAAAGAAAAAAAAATATTTTTTTTACCGTGAATAGTAACTCAACATGAAAAGATAAAAAATTTTACAAGAAAGTTCAGACCAACATTCCAGTGAAATGATATTAGATGAAGCGCAAAACTCAAGAAATTTATGATCATTTCAGGAATTATAGAAGCAATACTTACCGTAGTAAGTTTAGAGTTAGGAATCTGAAATGAAACAATATACGAAACTGCAATTGAATTTTCACCCGTCAGGCGGTAGTCCGCTCAGACAGATCATTTCCATAATTTAATAACAAATGAATACGAAGGGTTATTCACCAGGCATGCGGTAGTCCGCGTAGACAGGTTATTCCCACAGAGTAATAAATAATGGAATAACAAAAGAATTTCACCATGCATGCGGTAGTCCGCGTAGACAGGTTATTCCAACATAATAATAAAGAATGGAATAACAACCCTTACAAGTATTGAAAGAAAATAACTCTCTTCATGAATACGAAAGAAATAATACACCTTACTTTAAAAAAAATTGAAGACTGCACTAGTGTAATAGCAGAATACTCTTCTTCTTTCTCTCTTATTCCCTCTATACTTTCTCTCTCTATAGTTTTAGTGAATTGGTGAGAAATAATGATAAAATGAGCTTCTATTTATAGGCTTGGTAGAGTAGGGATAAAATAGTCTTTTCGTCATAATTTATGACATCATCGCTTACATCATCGATCCTATGACATCATTGCTTACATCATCACTCCGATGACATCCTTGCTTACCTCATTGCTCCGATGACATTATTGTTTGTATCATAAGAGTTCAAATTTAATTTGCACTCTTCCACCTCGTTTAACTTTTATATCATGAATTTACTATAATAATGTTACCATTCCAATTATAAAATTCATACTATTATATAATCACATCATACTACTATAATGTAATATTATAATAACATATTTGAATGAACTATTTTATCAGAAAAGATAAAATACCAACTTTCAACAAATGTCACATGTTAAAAATTTCTCCGTTTAAATCCACATTGAATAAATGTTTTCTTATCATATATATCAAAAATTAATTATTCACCAATAATATTACAGAACTACAATATTGACAACCAGGTCGTTCCCAGGAAAGAGGAGGCCTTCTGATAAGAATTTCTCATTACCAGTGAGCAATTAATCAACTCCTTTTCTAGACAGAACTTCCTTAAACATTGTCAATAATGCTATCTAATAATATTATTCAAATAATATGAATTATTGATTTGATAATTTGAAATACTGTGCAATGACAATTATTGAATCACTAATATAAAATAGCAAAGTAGCACTTATTGATATAAAATATCAACGTAGCAAATATTGAACCAATAAAATATTATGCAATTATTGAACTAATAATATAAAATATTAAACAGTAATTACTGTAACAATAATTGAGTAAGTGCCTTCCTACGTAAGAATCAATAATTCAAAATACTGTGCAACACCGCGTATTACTGTAAGACCCCAATTTTTATGAATAAAGATTTAATTTTTTTTATATATTATTTCGAAACAGTAAGGTGTTGTTTTGATAAATATGAAAGTTATGGGTGAAATGTGCAAATATTTTTAAAATGAGCAAATGGTTATAAAATATTCTTGTTGTCGGAGAATATTCGTTTGGTCGTGGAATATTCTTGTTGTCGGTGAATATTCGTACGATGGCGCAGCTATTTGTGGGCCCCCACAACGGAATAACTGTCGGATATAGAAAGCGACAGAAATAACTTTTTTACAAGATAACGGCGTAGTTGTTACCGTTAGTACTGTTGAAATACCCGGTGGTTAAAATACAGTGATACGCGGTGTTGCACAGTAGCACACGGTATTGCACAATATTTCAAATTATTGAGTCTTACGTGAGAATGAACTTATTCAATTATTGTTACAGTAATTACTGTTCAATATTTTATATTATTGACTCAATAATTGCTACGTTGTCATTTTATATGATTGATTCAATAATGGCTACAGTTGATATTTTGTAGTATTGATTCAATAATTGTCGTTGCACAGTATTCCACATTATCAACTCAATAATTCATATTATTTGAATAATATTATTAAATAGCATTATTGACAATGTCTAAGGAAGTTCTGTCTAGGAAGGGTTATTTAATTGGGCGCCAGTAAGGAGAAGTCCTTATCGGAAGGCCCCCTCTTTCCTGGGAACGACCTGGTTGTTAATATTGTAGTTCTATAATATTATCTATTAATAATTAATTATTGATTTATATGATAAGAAAATATTTATTTTGTGGATATTAAAGAAAGAATTGGCGCTGATGAGTTTTTATCAATATTTTGGTGTGAGAAATCATCTGTTTATGGATTTCGGATAATTTATGTTTGGAATTTGGAAAAACTTTCTTCTGCAAAGTTGTAGAGAATTAAATTTCCTATGGAAGGACATAGAATTTGTATTTTTCTGACAAAGGGGCTATTTGTTATGAATTATTGAAGTTTCAGAAAATATATATATTTTTTATGGGCGGGCCCCACTTTTGTTGGAAAAAATTTTTAGCCGCCAGGCGGCGAAAATTTTGAAAAAAAAATATTATTTTATTATTTTAGTCTCTTTTGGCATCCTAAGCTTTTCCTATAAATAGGGTGCTTAGGTTAGAATTGAAAATCACACCAGAATCATCAGTTTTCTCTCTCTATAATATCGAGCGTATTTTTGTGAGTATTTCTATACTTTGAGTATTAGTATTCAGCGCAAGTTTCCTTCAATATTATATCCGATATTCCAGTCAGAGGTACTATCTTTTTGAGGTAAGGGATGTTATTTTTTTTCGTAAATGATGTTATTCTTTTCAATATCATTATACAAAAATATTGTCATGGATTTTATGTTGAAATTCTTACTTTTTTCTTCAGGGTTACTATTCACGTATACGGCACTATTCACGAAAAAATTAAATTTTCTTCTATTTGTCCAAATTGCTTGTTAAGGTTACTATCTTTGATTGTATCCAAGTTTTGAGCTCTATTCTTGAATTTTGCTCCATAATTGATTATTACGAGGTATTTTTGAATTGGATATACTAAAATACGAATCCTTAGTCTTTGTCTTTTATCTCACTGGATTCGTTTTTTTCAAAATGTTTTTCATCATTCTTAGTCCTAAAAGGTGATGTAACTGAATATTTTTGGCCTGTAGAGCAAAGATGAATGATTATCTGATGAATATCTTTGGCCTGTAGAGCAAAGATGAATGATTACTTGATGAATATCTTTGGCCTGTAGAGCAAAGATGAATGATTACCTGATGAATATCTTTGGCCTGTAGTGCAAAGATGACTGGTGTTGAGATGAATATGACCACTGATGATACAAATGAATATCTTTGGCCTGTAGTGCAAAGATGGATATTTGATTCGAGATGTATATTGATTGATGTTACAGGGATAAAATATTGATGATGGACTTTTAAATCATAGAAGATAGTAGACTTGATTCTCTGCTTAACTCTTCTAATGAATTGTTATTTCCGCTGCGAATATTGATCTAAGATTGGTTGTCCATTATATTTTATCTGATTTATTGAAGACTAACGATAATTTTATTTTCCATTATCTTAGTCATAATATTCTTTACTGAGCTAGTTGAGCTCACCCTTTTCATCTGTTGTCCTCTTCAGGAAATGAGAATGTTGCGGGGACTAGTCGGGGGATAGAGTGATGGTCCGAGTTAGAGCAGTAGTAGTCCTCACTATTTCTGATAAATAGTGTGATAATAATTGTAATGAGGACTTAGTTGAATCTTAATATTTTCTACATATTTGTATTGACACTCACAGTTGTGTGGTCGTATTTTGCACGATCGTATGATATAAAGTTTGTATTTGAATTCTGTACCATGTATTTGGCGACTCAGAATAGGTTGGGTTGACTGGACTTATTCTGGGGGCGTCACAATTACTGTATTTTAATCACCGGATATTTCAACAGTACTAACGGTAACAACTACGCCGTTATTTTATAAAAAAGTTATTTATGTCGCTTTCTATATCCGACAGTTATTTCGTTGTGGGGCCCACAAATGGCTGCGCCGTCGTACGAATATTTTCCGACAACAAGAATATTCCACGACCAAACGAATATTCTCCAACAACAATGAATATTTTATAACCACTTGCTTACTTTAAAATATTTACACATTTCACCCATAATTTATTACATTTATCAAATCAACACCTTACTATTTTAAAATAATATATAAATAAATTTAAATCTTTATTCATAAAATTTGGGGTCTTACAGATAAAGTTACTTTCAGAATCGTAGTCTGTCAAGGAAGCCACATTCAGAATCGTTGAGATAGTCCGAGCGCCTGCCGAGCTATGTCAAGAATCACAATAAGCTCTCGAAAACGTGGAGTCTGCAAAATAATGTAAGTAGAGATCATAGTCAATCAAAGCTTAAGCAGAATCGTAGAATTCTCTACAATCAAGACCGAATCACTTGCGAACACACCAACACATAACGATCGTGGTGTTTCTTCAGTTAGCATCAGAATATCAAGATTTGCCTATCTGATGAAAGAGGATGTCTAACAAATGAAGAATGGCTTATGATCGTTGACATTTCAAGAATTCCAATGCCTCAACACTTATCCTTAGTTTGAATCGAAGAATCGTGTGAAAAAAAGCTAAGGGGCTACTTTTTGTCTGCTAAAAGTACCTTTTCATGTGTTAGGTGAGAAAGCAGTCTGCTGTGTCAGGCGAGTCAGACAGCAAAACACCATATTCCCTGAAAGTCAACATCAGTGCTCAGAAACGTCTGGAATATTAAATGCTCCAACGGAAGCCTTTCAACGGGAAGATTTCAAAGGCTCCTTCATAAACAAAACAGATTGAAGATTCAGATTAAGCAAGTAAGAACGAACAAAGCTCAAGAACGCTCAAAGCCAAACACTACGATCCTGAAAGATAGCTTGTTTCGCTACTCAGTTCTTTAGAATTTATGCTTAACGGCAACTGAGTAACACACCAAAGAACTAAACTCTCATTACAGTGTATTATAAGTCTGCTAGACTTAAAGAGTTCTCAGTAAACTAGAAGTGCCAAAAGTCTACTGGACTTGAAGAGTTCTCAGTGAACTAGAAGTTCTAAAACTGTTGGTCTTAAAGGAATCTCAGTGATTCAAAGTTGTAAAGATATTCTTAGTAGATTTCCTACTCGTGAAGTAGAAGAGTGGATTAGGAGTCTTGAATGCTCTGAACCACTTTAAACAACTGTGTCATTTACATTGTGTCTTCATTAACTGTCGTAACTGCTATAACTGCTAATCGATATATAAACTTGTTTTATCTTAAAAGGGAACAAACAAAACATATTCCGTTGTGGTTAATTAATTTATTAATTAACAAATATGATAAGTTGTTTTTGAAAAGAAAAAGTTTTAAAAATATCTATTCAACCCCCCTTCTAGATAACTTTTGTGCCTCCTAGAACTAACAATTGTAATTGAATGATCTATTTTGAAGGAACGACAAAAAAATAAAATATTTAGTTACTTATTTTAATGAAATAATTAAACCATTCATATATGATATAAAAATTCGTTCAATTTTTATTACATAGAGAAAAGGTGAAATAAAATTCACTAAAATAATGACAAACCCTTTTATTATTACTAATTGTGTCTTCTCACTATCGCTCCCACCACCTAGCTACACCACCACCTAACTACCTCCATCGCACTATCCAGATATTTGAGTTTGTAGTGTCCACCACCACCACCACCAACATTGTTATCTCATTTCACCATTACCAATTACCACCATCACCCACCATGCACCATCATTAAAATGTTTTATTAGAAATTTATATTTTTACAACACTTTTTGATATTTTTACATAAAAAGTATCGTTATAGATGTGTATAGTGACGGTGAAAATCGTCGCTATAGGATCTATAGTGACGATTTTCATATAAAAATATCATTTTCTGTTGCGGATTTATCAATTTCTTATTTTATTTTATTTAATGAGAGGTATTTGAGTTTTTTTATGAGGAGTATAAGGTCCACAAGGATTATTACAAAATTTATTTCATTTTTAAACCATAATCCTTGAGATAATAATAATATTCTCTATGTTTCATAAAAATAAAATAAAAATCGTTTATTCTAATTTTTATAGTTAATTTGTCAATATTTTAAATTTTTGAATTTTATATATTTAGGTTTTGAGAATAAATTGTACAAGGATGCCATGTAAAATTAGTGTTTTTACACAATATAATAAATTGTCATGTAAATAATTTAGGAAAAACTCAAATAAATTGAATTCAAATAATATACTGTGTAATTATTATTGATCATAGTAAAATAGTTTAATTAATTAAATTATGTAAGACCCCAACTTTTATGAATAAAGATTTAGTTTTCTTTATATATTATTTCGAAATAGTATGGTGTTGATTTGATAAATATGAAAGTTATGGGTGAAATGTGCAAACATTTTTAAAATGAGCAAGTGGTTATAAAATATTCTTGTTGTCGGGGAATATTCGTTTGGTCGTGGAATATTCTTGTTGTCGGGGAATATTCGTACGACGGCGCAGCTATTTGTGGGCCCCCACAACGGAATAACTGTCGGATATAGAAAGCGACAGAAATAACTTTTTTACAAGATAACGGCGTAGTTGTTACCGTTAGTACTGTTGAAATACCCGGTGGTTAAAATACAGTGATACACGGTGTTGCATAGTAGCACACGGTATTGCACAGTATTTCGAATTATTGAGTCTTACGTGAGAAGCCATTACTCAATTATTGTTACAGTAATTACTGTTCAATATTTTATATTATTGACTCAATAATTGCTACGTTGATATTTTATATTATTGACTCAATAATTGTTACATTGATATTTTATTGACTCAATAATTGCTACGTTGCCATTTTTTATGATTGATTCAATAATGGCTACAGTTGATATTTTGTAGTATTGATTCAATAATTGTCGTTGCACAGTATTTCACGTTATCAACTCAATAATTCATATTATTTGAATAATATTATTAGATAGCATTATTGACAATGTCTAAGGAAGTTCTGTCTAGGAGGGGTTATTTAATTGCGCGCCAGTAAGGAGAAGTCCTTATCGGAAGGCCCCCTCTGTCCTGGGAACGACCTGGTTGTTAATATTGTAGTTCTATAATATTATTTATGAATAATTAATTATTGATTTATATGATAAGGAAATATTTTTTTTATGGATATTAAAGAAGGAATTGGCGCTGGTGAGTTTTTATCAATATTTTGGTGTGAGAAATCATCTGTTTATGGATTTCGGATAATTTATGTTTGGAATTTGGAAAAACTTCCTTCTGCAAAGTTGTAGGGAATTAAATTTCCTATGGAAGGACATATAATTTGTATTTTTCTGACAAAGGGGCTATTTGTTATGAATTATTGAAGTTTCAGAAAATAAATATTATTTAATGGGCGGGACCCACTTTTGTTGAAAAAAAATTTAGCCGCCAGGCGGCGAAAATTTTGAAAAAATAATATTATTTTAGTCTCCTTTGGCATTCTAAGTTTTTCCTATAAATAGGGTGCTTAGGTTAGAATTGAAAATCACACCAGAATCATCAGTTTTCTCTCTCTATAATATCGAGCGTATTTTTGTGAGTATTTCTATACTTTGAGTATTAGTATTCAGCGCAAGTTTCCTTCAATATTATATCCGATATTCCAGTCAGAGGTACTATCTTTTTGAGGTAAGGGATGTTATTTCTTTTGTAAATGATGTTATTCTTTTCAATATCATTATACAGAAATATTGTCATGGATTTTATGTTGAAATTCTTACTTTTTCCGTCGGGGTTACTATTCACGTATACGGCACTATTCACGGAAAAATTAAATTTTCTTCTATTTGTCCAAATTGCTTGTTAAGGTTACTATCTTTGATTGTATCCAAGTTTTGAGCTTTATTCTTGAATTTTGCTCCATAATTGATTATTACGAGTTATTTTTGAATTGGATATACTAAAATACGAATCCTTAGTCTTTGTCTTTTATCTCACTGGATTCGTTTTTTTTTAAATATTTTTCATCCTTCTCAGTCCTAAAAGGTGATGTAACTGAATATCTTTGGCCTGTAGAGCAAAGATGAATGATTACTTGATGAATATCTTTGGCCTGTAGAGCAAAGATGAATGATTACCTGATGAATATCTTTGGCCTGTAGAGCAAAGATGAATGATTACCTGATGAATATCTTTGGCCTGTAGTGCAAAGATGACAGGTGTTGAGATGAATATGACCACTGATGATACAAATGAATATCTTTGGCCTGTAGTGCAAAGATGAATACTTGATTCGAGATGTATATTGATTGATGTTACAGGGATAAAATATTGATGATGGACTTTTAAATCATAGAAGATAGTAGACTTTATTCTCTGCTTAATTCTTCTAATGAACTGTTATTTCCGCTGCGAATATTGATCTGAAGTTGGTTGTCCATTATATTTTATCCTATTTTGTTGAAGACTAACGATAATTTATTTCCCATTATCTTAGTCATAATATTCTTTACTGAGCTAGTTGAGCTCACCCTTTTCATCTGTTGTCCTCTTCAGGAAATGAGAATGTTGCGGGAACTAGTCGGGGGACAGAGTGATGGTCCGAGTTAGAGCAGTAGTAGTCCTCACTATTTCTGATAAATAGTGTGATAATAATTGTAATGAGGACTTAGTTTGAATCTTAATATTTTCTACATATTTGTAGTGAGACTCACAGTTGTGTGGTCGTATTTTGCACGACCGTATGATATAAAGTTTGTATTTGAATTCTGTACCATGTATTTGGCGACTCAGAATGGGTTGGGTTGAATGGACCTATTCTGGGGGCGTCACAAATATCTTTGGCCTGTAGTGCAAAGATGACAGGTGTTGAGATGAATATGACCACTGATGATACAAATGAATATCTTTGGCCTGTAGTGCAAAGATGAATATTTGATTCGAGATGTATATTGATTGATGTTACAGGGATAAAATATTGATGATGAACTTTTAAATCATAGAAGATAATAGACTTGATTCTCTGCTTAACTCTTCTAATGAATTGTTATTTCTGCTGCGAATGTTGATCTAAAGATTGGTTGTCTATTATATTTTATCTGATTTGTTGAAGACTAACGATAATTTATTTTCCATTATCTTAGTCATAATATTCTTTACTGAGCTAGTTGAGCTCACCCTTTTCATCTGTTGTCCTCTTCAGGAAATGAGAATGTCGCGGGAATTAGTCGGGGGACAGAGTGATGGTCCGAGTTAGAGCAGTAGTAGTCCTCACTATTTCTGATAAATAGTGTGATAATAATTGTAATGAGGACTTAATTTAAATCTTAATATTTTTTACATATTTGTATTGACACTCACAGTTGTGTGGTCGTATTTTGCACGACCGTATGATATAAAGTAGTATTTGAATTCTGTACCATGAATTTGACGACTCAGAATGGGTTGGGTTGAATGGACCTATTCTGGGGGGCGTCACAAATTAGATTTAAAATTCTTTCATTTTCTCCTAAATTACATTTGTAACATGTATTCCCTCCATCCCAAAAGAGTGAGTAAAATATAATTTGCACATATATTAAGAAAAATAAAAATAGAGAAAAGAGTGTAAAAAAATTTCAAATTTATCTTTATTAGCTCCACAAGATTATTTAAAGTGATGAGTATTTTTAGTTTTTTTATACTAATGGACATACTAAATAACATATTTACCCTTGATCATTTTATGTACTTTATCTTATTCTTTTGGGCATAAATATTTTTTTTTTACATTTAATCATCTTTTTAAGGGCGGAAAGAGTAGTTATTAGATAATACTACATCCATTCCATAATAATAGTCGTTTTAGTTTCATACACATGAATTAAGAAATTTTTTTAATACTAATATCATTTAAGAATTAAAATTTGTATGAAATTTCATTATTATCCTTTTATAGAAAGTTAAAAACTATTAATATAAGCGAATTTTTTTTTTAAAACAATGAAAGAAATTAAAAATAATATAAAAAATAAATAATTTATTCTCCTAAAAAATTATAAACGACAAATAAATTAGAACGAATTGTTTCTTTTAAGAAAGTCAATTAAAAAGACAAATAAAACACTTCTTTTACTTGTCAACCTTCTATATTTTATTATATTTAGTTTTATTCAGTTAATTTAGTTATTTGTATCATATGATTAAACTGTAATGCACGTTACCACTAAAAGTCAAAAATGGACTTTGGGACTTGGGAGTAACAATATTCAGCAGTCACGCGCCCCCATTCACTCACAAGTCACCGATCAGTGATCAGTGTGTTCTTTGTTCGTCTGCTCTCAGTCCCCCTGAATCAATCCAAAAACTATAATTAATCAATAGTAATACTTTCCCTAATTCTTAGAACAATTTTACTGTTTTAGATTTAATTGGAGTGAGTTGGTGTTGTTCTTTCTCTTGGAATCAATTAACGGCTATGGCGAGGAGAGAAGGGGGAGAAGATGAAGTGAAGCAGCTAGCTGTGGAGCTTAGTAAAACCCTAAAAGACGGAGAGAGGATTCTTGGTGCGACCCGAAGACCCGACGGTACTCTTCGCAAACCCATCAGAATTAGGGCTGGTTATGTTCCTCAAGATGAAGTCGCCATTTACCAATCCAAAGGCGCCCTTGTAAGTAATCTGCAACTACTTCACTATACTTTGTATGTCTGTTATATACATACATAACTATATGTTTATGTAGAATGTATGAACTTGTAGTTCTCTTTTCATTTATTTTTTATTTTGTGTGTGTGGGGTGTGTATAAGTAAGGGTGGTGGTGATTTGATTTGTGCAATAATATTTCATGATAAGAGCAGTGGAAAAAGGAGATGGAGTCGCAGGAGGTGTTGCCGCCTGGTTATGATCCGGTTTTGGATGCCAAACCTAAGACCAAATCTGCTAAAAGAAATGAACGAAAAAAGGAGAAGCGTTTACTGGTAAAGTTTCTCCCTAGCTATACATATTTGTGGTAATAATAGGGGAGAAGATAAATGTACTCCAGTTTTCACCAGTTGGGCGCCATTCTAAGTACTGAAATGGAGCACAATTTGTTCTTGGATGGAGCTCAATTGTTCAAAGTGGAGTGCATTTATCAGTACCTATGACTATTCATAATGTTTGCTTGTTGAGTGTCATGTTTTTATATAACTAGCTCCACTATGTCTACTAGGCTTTGTTTGCTTGATGACTTCAAAGGACCATAGTCCCCTTGACACTACTTAAAGTACCTGTGTGACACTAGACTCTTGGACAAGCGTAGGGGATATGTGTCCAACACTGCCCATGAGATATGCCACTTCTAATTATACATAACACTATCATGTTATGTTCCTTTTGTTGTATAACTGCTTCAAAATGGTAGAAATGAACATTTGAAGACTTTGCGATTCACTACACATTTTTGTTTATCCTATAATATGACTTGTATCCAAATGGGGCTCTTTTTGTTGAAAGGAGGGAGTAGTATTTATCTACCTTTTTTATTAGTTGATTAGGAACTTGTTACTTGGTCTTTATATAAGGCCAGGACTATTTGTTATTTTATTCAGATTAGTAATATTGAAATTAAATATTATGAATTTGAAATATATTTTGTCTGCGAACGAGAGGAAATTCTGCAGAGTGACCTCAAAACATTCTGTGGATGGCCTATTCTCAGCGAAGACGCATAAATTAATCATATCCAATTTATTGTTTCTGTTTTTTACATCTTTTCAATTTTTTGTCCTACATCTCTCACTCACTCAATGCCGTAAGGAAGTCTCGAGAACCTGGTAAGTCAACCAAACCTCCCAGCAACAACCTGTCTCCACAAAATCATCCTCAGCCACAAACCTCTTCAAGAATTTGTTGAAAGGTAGAAGGTTGACCTCAAGTTCATAACCGTGCATTGGCCTACAGACCTTATTCCACCCCACCAAGTGATTCTTAAACTACTCGATCTATTTCCACAGAAAAGTATAGATGATATATCACATGGGAATTATAGGTGCACTTGTTTTACTATGAAATAATTACCCTACTGGGTACCTCTTTCATCTTGGCTATAAGAGTATAGAAGGTCTGCAAATCAGTCACGCTACCACAAATTTTAAGGGTCTTGTAGCTATGAACTTTGAAGATTCTTCATGATTAAACCATAGTTTTCATATGTCATAACTGCTTTGTTTTGTGTGACAACCAAAATGGTTATGAAGTTTGTCATTACGTATTCATTCTTGAGGATAAATCTTTACTTTTGTCCTTTTTTTTAAATTTGCATTTTGATTGTAGTTTTTGTATTTTGGGTCTGGTAGTGCACATTACATGTTACCTCTTGCAGGCTTCCCTTGATAAGGGCAAGACTTTGGACAAAGATGAAGTTTCATCTGCTGAAAATTTAAACCAGGCAGTTCCTATCGAAGCAGTTGCCTCCCAGTTGAATGAGTTTACCATTTCTGCGAAGTCTTTCGCAGTTAGCGCTCCCTCAAATTCAACAGAGTATTTGAATTCACAGGATCCTGTTCCTGATATCGACAAAAAAATTCGAGCATTGAAAAAGAAGGTACATATCTTACAGCCTGTAGCACCCAATTGTAATGTGCACTTTATTGAAATATTCACAACTTTTCTTCTTTTCATGTGCTACTTTCTAGAACACTTCTTGTACCCTTGTCTTGTTGTCAAGATATCCATAGCTTATAGTACTGTATTCTTTCATTTTTGTCAGACCCCCAAATGGGAACATAATGTATAATCATGTAATAGTTGGGATGTCAAGTCAAAAGAGTGAAATGTATCTGGTCTGTTGACGTGCTTAGAGCTTATTACTGTTAACATATCATGAACTGCATTTGTAAAATTTGTGCATTTTCAATGTCCTGATACAACTTTTGTACATGCATCTAAGAAAATGAAGGAAAAAAATGAATGTAAAAACTAAAAATTTAATTTAATGAATAAGTTAGCATCATCTATGATACTGTAGTCTTTAAATGTTCACATATAAATAATTTTGTTTCCATTCAGGCTCATCATGGTTATTGGATATCTTGCTAACCACCCAAGATTTTTCAATGTCTTAATTATTGTACATGGAGATCATTGTTGTGCAGTTATATGTGTGAAATCTGTGGAATTGTGCTATTAAACTTCATACATCAGTTACTGAAGTGCTAGTGTCCAAATATGATGTTGCTTAGGACCATCATATTTGAGGAGCACTTTGCATAGCAATCTGTGAATATAGTACATGATATGAACTTAAGTTTAGAAAATGAGGAGTTTTGGAATTGGAAATTGCTATTTCCACACAAAAAATTATGCTAGTTCCAGAAGGTCCTCTCACATGAATAGTAAATGGGCCTTACAATTGTCAGGGGGCCTTGTGGAACCTATTTTATTTATCTTCAAATCTGTTTCATTTGGTAAGTTATGATTGGCTACACATTGTTGGTGTTGTTATTACGGGTTTTGGACTATTTACTAGTCCTTGGATAATGCTAGTAGTTTGTATGGCAAACTATCGAAATATTCTTATCACTCCAGCAATTTTACAAGTTTTGTTAGGGTTACACAATTTCAACCTTACTTACTAACTTTGAATTAGTTACAATGCAGTATAATTGTAAACCCTTGCTATCTATAGTCCTTTTTTTCATGGATTTTGATCTAGAGCTCACAATATAGTTGTTAAATTGGTGTACTTGTTTTTTCTTGATCATGAAAAAAGCATCGAAGTGGTGTACTTAATTGATATAATTTTTTGTTACAGATTCGTCTGACAGAAGCTCAACAGCAGAAAACTGTGCAAGAAGAATTGAAACCAGAACAGTTGGACAAGCTGGCTAAATTAGAAGGTTGGCGCAACGAATTAAAGCTTTTGGAGGACAAAAAGGCTGAACTGGCAGCATTATGAATTTAGTAGGTTGTGTGATATGGTGGAACTGACTAGTCATTCATGGTTGCTTGATGGAGATGTAAACCCTGCATGTTGAAAACAGATGTTCATCAATTGAGATTTTTGTTTCGTCAAACCAGCAATTCCAAATGCAGTATTGTTACAAACCCATTCGACCAGTGTAGGATAATATATGGTCCTCATTTTCTTTAAGTTTTCTTAGTTGTAATATTTTTAGGCTCATATTGATTCCCAGATACTGGGGAGAAAGTGGAAGGGAAAACCAAAGGCTATTTCCCTAAAGCTAAGGCAAAGAAAAACAATGAAGGATGATTTTACTTCTTTCCTCACAAATGCCAGGCATTTCCCATTGTTTTACTAGGAAAAAAATAAAATTATTTGCTGCAAGTATGTGCATATTTCCTTTTCCCTTTCATGTTTTGATTTTTTTTTTTGCATTTTCCCTACATTCTTACCATAGTGTAATGGTCATAAAAACTAGGATTTATTAGTGCACTTGCCACTTGCATAGACTGCTAAAAAAAATGTACATAGAGTCCACAATAACTAAAATTAAAACTTTTATTACTCTCTTTTGCTTTAAAATATGCTTAAGATTTCTTATGAAGGAGAGAGTACACTATAAATAAGTGGTTAATGTTTTCTATTTCCTTTTCCTCTCTTATCTACTTTCTTTCCTCTATAATTGAGTAGTTTGAAGTTTTCGAGCGAATATGATCCAATTATTTATAAAAAATTATAATTTGAATATGTTCAAATAACTTATCAAATTTAATATTTATAAAAAATTATAATTTGAATATGTTCAAATAACTTATCAAATTTTAAAATTTACTCATATTTAACTTTTAGTCAAGTGAATACGAATTGAGCCTAAATTGTTTGGTGTAGATATTGATGAACCAGTTATACCACACCACAATTCATCCACATCAGGTCAATTTTTGATATCCGTGTGAATACAAACCAGAAATAGGTCAATATAAGAATTAAGTCCTAAAATTTAACAATTTTGAATAAATGACAAAAGACTGGTGTCAATAAAGAAGCTCACAGACTTCAAACCATTTTGAAGTTCATCTCAGGCATCAGTTAGAAACCAGTGGATGTTTGATAATATAAGAAATGAAAGCTGAAAATTATCAATATATTAAAATATTTTACACGAAATCTAATACACTATGATAACAGAGTTTCATCTCAAAAAAAAAAAATTGCCTAAACAAAAAGCGCCCTAAACGCAATATCTTCTAAAATACTTTCATCACTCTTCAATAGGCCACTTCTCAGAAAAAACTGATACAACACCGACACCACTGTCATCTTATACCACCACAGCAAACATTCATCACATGTAGATATCCCAATACCCATCTATCAGGATTCAACATCTGAAACCTCCAACCCTTCTTTATTAACTTCAAATTCCTCAGGGCCCCATCTGCATACCAAGTGAAGCCGGAAGGTAGCCATCTTGGTTCCCAGAAGACGCTGCATTACAACACAAATCACAACTTAGTTTTCCTATCTTAAAAAATGGGAACAGTTACAAATATGCTAAAACAAATATTGCACCGAGTAAATGGAACACCTTCATTAAATAAAACAAAACCAACTGTAACATGACAAACACATACTAACCAACCATAATAGTATTAAGTAGATAAAGATGCAGTTGTCAAAGAAAAGAATAAACCAAATAATATAAGAACACGAGCAAAAGGCTATCTCTTCCACCTATAATCCCACAACACCTCAAACCATAGAGTAACACAAGATTCCACTGAACACTTTCAAGTATACAAGAAACCAGGCAGAAAAACGAGTCAAAAAATAGATGGTGAGAACTCATCTAGGAGATTTGGCCATACAAGTTAAAGGTATATTCACTAGATTATAGCATGAGCATCACATACAAAGCATGCATGCTTAAGAAAGAAAGGGGAAATTTCTTTTAAAAGGACATCGTAAAACACTTTAATATACTTACCAAGTCCAAATACAAAATTCAGTAAGAAAATGGGAAAGGGAATCTCATTACATATAGTGGGGAAACTAACAGTAATTTCACGATAAAGTTCAGAACAAACCAGGATACGAGCAGACTCAGGTGATAATGGTTTCCCCTCTTCACAGACAACAAAGTCCGAAACTAGCTCCATCACACCTGCTTGCACAAAAGTCCATTATTACTGACAAGCCATATGTGGATTAAATTGCACAGAAACAGAGGAGGGAGGGGCACACTCACCTTTATTTAACCGAACGGGCATCCCTTGCTTGCGCAGGAAGGGTTCCATCTCATGTGTGAACTGGTCAAGAGGACCTTCCTTTAGCTCAACCTGAACAGACAGGTTAAATGTAAGTGTAAGTTTAAGGGCAACTAGTTTTGTATACAAAAAAATTAACTCTTCAGATAGATAAGCCAATCATAATACTAATAAGTACAGTACTACTAAACGCAGGCAGTGAAAAGCATCAAATATCTTGTTTGAAATTTAAGAACAATACCCAATTCAGTAAATATGACACCTTGATCAGTCTTAATAATGGCAATAAAATTTGGAAGTCTCATTTTGACTTCTAACGTGTATTTTTTATTCATAATTCTAATGCACCAACTTCAGAAAAATGAACTATTAACTAATATTTATATATCTTCAAAAAAAATGTAAAATCAGATTGGTGATTCAGACACCCAAATGCAGAAAAGAATGAAAGAACAATTTTCACCAAACCTTTTCTGTAGCAGTGCTTCCGGTTCTTGCAAAATCATAGTCTTCATATTCATTGAATATTCTGCACAAGATGGAGTATAAATACGAAAGGACAAAAATAAGACAGATTTAACATCTACAACAAGGGGTTCTAATGTAGGCCACTTTGTAAAACGAATTTTGTTATTGATTGATAGAGGGTTAGAACTAGGATTTAAGCTCTGCACTTAAATTCTAGGGTTTAGAGTTTCAACTTGGAGTCTATTAACTCTAGGTAAATATCTCCACGATATAAGAAAACCCAATAATAATCTCAATATTCATGATGTCCTCCGTGTGAAGATTACATCGGTATTTAAACAAAACAACCCTAAATAGGACTTGGAGACCAAGAAAATTAACTAAAGACAAAAATACCCTCAACTAATTAAAACAAATCCATAATAATGAAATAAACAAGGTAACTAAATCATCGATAATAAACAAGAGAACTAAATCACTGATCCCCATCAGGTTCAAACTGATGAAAGATGGATCTTGGAAACAATTGCCAAACCAAAAAAAATGGGCTATTTATATTCTAGGCAGATTGTATATTGCCATGAAAGGAGAACGAATTCATTATCTTTGCCATCCGACAACATATAAGTAGCAGTATATTTATTCATTATAGATTATCTAGGGGGACTTACTTTTGTGCCTCTTCTTTTGGCAAATTAGTACAACAAAGACCAGAATCCCCCCGGAGAAGCTAAAAGACAAAGAAATAAGAAGAGAGCAAGAAATTTAATTTATAGAAAAGATTTACTATGAAAAAGAAAACATATATATGAAGAAGAGCATGCCTACATGCTTAATAATAACATAAAAAAGAGAATGCCTACCTTAGAAACCTTGTGAAGGCCTGGTCTGATTTCATCACTAACAGATCGTCCAAGAGAAACTTGCATCACCTTGTTTGATCCAAGGAAAAATCTGACACAACGAAGAAAAGTAATCCTCATTTATGTGATTAATATGATATGATGATATTGTTCTGGCTATACTGCTGCAACTACAAGAAATCCACATTGTGAATATATACTTCTCAATTGTTTAGTTTAAGTCCCTAACTTCCTATATATTTTTAAAAGTACACTGTTTGAAATCGCAACTTAACACAAATCTAGAGAGTACCATACACACTGAGTCATCAATTAGACTATAAAGCAATAAACTTCAAAGACTCATCTTTCAAAAGAAATTAGATGAAAAGTAAGAGTTTTTGTATAAATAACTCTCCCCAACCCAAACTGAAACCCGAATTTTAAAAGACTAAAGTTTTAAGAGATGTTTGATTATAACATATTTAATGTCCAAGATTAAATACTTACTCATAATGTGATTGAATTTAATACAGTGAGAGTGCACTCTTGTTTAGGAAGGAGGGAATATTATAATATGTCACACATTTCAAATATCAAGTTCTTAAAGCCCAAATGAAATGAAAAGTAAGAACTTCGAACTATCACCATTATTTGACCAGATTGGGTGGCAGCCACAAGTAAAATTTAATTTCAAGTATACTGACAAGCCCTATCCATATTCCATAATGCTACATGTTTCTCAACAAGTGTTAAGCATTAAAATTTTCCTTAGAAACACAACCCACAAAACATATTTTAATCTACATACAGTCTTTGGTCTCCATATTCTAACACCCAAAATGCAAAAAATAAAATTCCCATATAATTTACAATCACATACATTGAAACAATTTGAGGTTACCTGCTACTGGATCTAAGCTGCTCTCTAAATTCCTTAAACTTGAGATTTCTCATGTTCTCAAAATTAAAAACATAAATCGAATTGTACTTTTCTACAGCATCCCTTATTGAATTCACAATAGTTTCTTTATGTTCCCTCCCTTTCTTCTTCGTCTTGGATAAAGTCACTGCAGACATACATTACATAATTCAAAAATGAATTTTATTTTTCTAACCATTTTCAATTGAAACAAACATAAAACATGGTAATAAACAAAATGTGAAGAATCAATAAGGAGTTGTGACCTGCTTGTTCTTTGTTACGCTTCGACTTCGGCATCTTTGTGGAGGAGAGAGAAAACGAAGAGGCGGCTCTTTCTTCTCCCTTTCTCTGCTTTGCTCTGCAAAATCTAAACCCTGTTCTTTCCTAAGTCCCCAATAGATGTTTTCTCTCTCCTAGGGTTTTATTAAACCCATACTTTTGTTAACGCTTTTGGCGGGTCTTTGTCTTTCCAAAACGTATGGGCCAATTTGTCTAGTTTGTGTATTTCTACACTTATGGGCTTTTATTTATAACTCTACTTTTTGTGCCCAATTTTGTTTTTGTTTTTCATCCCACACTTATGGGCTTATAATTATAACTCAACTTTTTGTACCCACAATTATTCATCTTTATTGTTCTTGGATAAGTACTTTATCTGTTCCAAAATATAGAATTAATATTATTTTTATCATTAGATTAAAATATTTTGAAATTTAAAATTGATATTAATTTATTTAGTTTTAGATAATAAAATTATAAAAATTATAACTTAACTAAATAATATTATTCATCACAAAATTTATCGTTTTAAAATTTTAATAAATCTCAAATTGACTTTCAAAAATCAAACTTAATCACATATTTTTGAAACTAATGAAGTATTTTTTTTTGACTAAATAAAAATGGTGAATGGGTTTTAGATTCTTGACCAAGCCTGCGGTCTGATTCGGCCCAACAACAATCAACTAGAGCTTATTCTAGTTCAATACATTTAAAAAAATAGTATTCACTTATTTTTATCATAAATTAATTGCAAAAATCTACTTTGAAATGATCAGAAATTGGGAAGGTATTATGTCAATTTAGGGGTTATTTATGTTGACGATGGTTATCTTCGGGTCTTGATCATGGGCGGTTAAGCTTATAATCCCGCCTATAAAAGGAGAAAATTATACCTGGCAAACGGGTCGGGTCATCGCCGGGCCAAGTCAAAACGGCCTAAGTTTTGATGGGCTAAAAAAGTTAAACCCAAAGCTTGGCTCGTGACAGACGGACTAGCCCAGCCTGGCCCCGCCCGCGAGCCTTGACTGATTTATGACTACAGTTTGACACATTTTTGGGCTTGGCCCAAAACTGCCAGGTCCATCGCCCGGCAAGGCCAAAACGGCCCAGATTTTGATGGGTTGAAAATGTGAAGCCCAATTCCCGGCCCTCGGACTTGGGTTCAGCTCTAGAGAAAATCATTAGTATATCCTCTACAGTTTTTGCCTCCGGTGTGGGAGTAAGTGACGGATTAAAGATAATATACAGGTCAACAATGAAGGATTGAGCTATAGATTTCAATAGAGAAGATAAGAGTATTAGAGCTTAACCTTTACTACGACTAATTTGATATTTATAAGAATTCGATAGGTAGATCTCACGTGTTTGTAGCGTCTCCTCAATGATGACGTGTCAGTTTCTCAGGAGTTTGGACCCCTGATTCACATGTAAGATACGTCCTTGACTTGACTTGGGGGGAGGGGTTACTAGTACCACCACTTTCTAGTAAGAGTAATGTTAGAGACACAACTTATTCTATAACTATTTTATAATTTATTGAGATGACATACTTCATCTCAGTATATTGATGAACAAATTGCTTCAATGTAGTCTTCGGCTCCACATAAAAACTGAGGTGGAGTATGTCACATCAGCAAATTATAAAATAATTGTAGAATAAGTTATGTCTATAGAATTATTCTTATAGTAATCAGATAAAAGCGGGGTTGTAAACAGTTGGATTGGAATAATTTTATTTAGTTAATAAATTGTAAAAATCTTATGCGTCTTAAAAATTGAAACTAATTAAGAAACATAATGAATGTGTTTGTCCATATAAGGTCTTTGCAGATACTAGGATATATATGGAGTCCTATTTATAAATTGCTCAACAAATTAATTCAAATATATTATCCTATATGTGACACAAGTTCTTCCCTCGTATTTTCTCTCTTAATTAAAAATAAAAAATAGAACAGAAATAATTGCTTAGCGATAATGGGTCCCATTGAAGGAGAAGTATAGAAATATAATCATATTTTAATTAATGATACTGGGCCCAACTTAGAATAGCAATAAAAATGGTTAATAAAACATGCGTGTAACGTTGAGTAATTTACGCTGTACCAAATGAAATAAATTTTAGTAATATAGAGTAGGATTTTTGGGTATTTATTGCTAGGGGATGGATCAATTAGTAGAACTTTACAAAAACAATTTCTTAATCTGACTAAAAATTCTTGACTCAAGAAGGCAGGCATTCATCAAGAAGAAGACTAATATAAAGAAAGAGGTACACATCTTCATATGTTCTTGGCTACTTTCTGCTTATATATGATTTCTATTTGTTTTGACTAATTTAGAATTCAAATATCATCTTAACTTCCCCCTTTATCCATTCGAATTCATTTTTTTTTCTTGTTTATTATTATTTTTAAATTAAAGGTACTCACGATCCCAAGATTTTTTCCGATACAATCAAACCCGAATGAACAAAATGTTGAATCGAATAAACATTTGGTCTTGTGTGTAACTCTTCTATTCAAGTATTTTGAAATCATCCAATGTAGTGAGGGATGGGGTGGGGTGGAGTGGGGGTGGGGGTGGGGGTGGGGGAGTAAACATATATTTTTCTGTTTTTTTCTTATAATGAACGGGTGGATACTATCACTCGTATGAGAATTCATGAAATTCAGTTTTGTTAAAATTTAATTATCAATTATTTAATTACAAAGATTTGATATTTATAATATCTTAGTGATAATCTCCAAGTGAATTAAATGAAATGAATTTAAATATAGGAAGACTATGGACACCGGGAAATTTTTTTAAAATGCGTAACACCGTAAAAATGTTGGGATGCAAATTTCTTAAAAATTTAGTATAGGAAAAAGTTAGTACATGTGAGGCGTGGTATTTTGAGGCTTTTGGCACCACCACTCAGCGGCGAAGCCAGCAATGGAGTTCAGTGGTGTCAAAATTATTACGTATTCGGGAGACTGCTCCCAAGTCAATTTTTTTTTAATACTTTTGTATTTTCGGATCACGCACATATATATATATATATATATATACACACACAATATTATAATGACAATATAATAAATAATAATATATGGTATATATACACTATATTGACTCATAATAAACTTTTTTAATCACAACTGTTTATAAATAATTAATTCATTAATTATTTTTAAAAATAATATAAATTAGATTATTATTTAGTTTAAAATATTATAGAGAGATATACATATATTGAGAAGATATGAGTCATATATGGTTAAAATTTAATTAACAAAATTATAAATTTTTAATTTGACCCCGTATAATAGAAAATTTATAAAATTTTAATGGGGTCAATTTATATATAATACTTCAATTTTTTAAAATTTACATTACATTATAAAATAATTATTTTTTTCAGTGGAGTCAATTGACCCCACAATGCTATATCCTTAATTATATTATAATGCGACTCTCCTCAACCGTTGACGTCATTAGTTAAGTACACGTACCACATAGACTAGTATGTATAATTTATTTGTGATTCGTTTTTCCACACGAACCATAGTTATAACGACAATTTTTTCCGTCAATATAACATTAAAAACCGGCATTTTACTATGCTATAACGATAAAAAAAAAAAAAAAAACCATCACTATAACCGGTTCATTTTTAATTACCAGACCCATATATATTATATATATATATAGACATCCCTTGTAAACAGGAAATAGGAATCTCCAACATCAAGGAAAAGACAAAAACAAGAAAACTTGATGAACAATAGTTCACATGCTTTGAGCTAACTTTGGAAATAACATTTAAAATTTACAATTCCTCGTACAAATAATCCCAAATGAATCATTTATGATAATAAAGAAGGAAAATCCTACACAAGCAAGCTATAATAAGTACATCTTACAACAAATCATACAGCCATTAAACCAAGTTCAATGAAGGAAAGATAGTGTGCTAGCCACCGGCTAGCTCGTCAAGTCCATCCTGCTGCTCCAGACACAGGCTCCCCATGTTTTCATCCAGAAGAAATTCCTTTCATATTCTTTTTTTCGGATAGAAAAGAAAATTTTATTAGAAAATAAAGAGATTGAGAAAAATCATAAGCAGAGAGAGAACGATCCTCAAAAACTAGAAAAAAACAAAAAACAAAATAGATAATATAAGAAAGACAGAGCTTAAAAGAGGGCTTCCCTCCAGTCTCTCATAGCAAAGCCACCACAATGCCCATCCAAATCAATTCTTTCGCCATTTGAAACTTCATGCAACTACTAACAACATTTCAAAATTAATGTCGATCTAACTTCACAAAGAGATTTACAAATATAAATATACGACTAAATGACCATGAGAAAATTTATGCCATAATCATGTAATGAGGAACTAAATAAACTTTATGAATGAATTTATGAGATTCTAGTACGAGAGAACTAACCGTGTATCCAGTTATGCAGCTAAAACTTACAAGGTGGGTAGTGCAAGAAGAGAGAGCACCATCACATGAGTGAAAATAATTCAATCCTCTTGTATGAGCTTTGCTTCTACAATAAAGCAATTTCACAGATAATCTGTGAGATGCATTAAAAAGGGCATTCCATCGGTTTTTTTAGTCAATCCTAGGAGGAAACTGTGTGGGGTGTGGGTGTGGGTGTGGGGGAAGTTGGGGAACTAGGACTCGAACATGCATGATCATGCACAGTACAGTAAAGAGGAGGCCTTACCACTAGACAGTATTACATTTAGATAGGCATAGTAAAAAATTGGACCTTATTCCCACACAACTCCATACCTTGGGTGACTAGTGTAATGAGATAGCAAGGTGAGAACTGAGAATTTAAGGTTTCAATTATATACGCACTAAACAAAAGATATATTTACCGCTATATTTCATATATGCATCTTTATCAAGACCAAGAATATTCTTGCAGACTTCGCCATCTGCCACATGAATAATGTTAGAAATTGTTATTTTCACTTGAAACTAATTCATTTAAGTGTAAATTTCTCCACAACACCTGTGATTGTTGAAGGCTGAAAAATGCTTTATGATCATATCCTGACTTAGTGTGGACAGGTTAGGAAAGGTGGACAGCGGCCTCTTCACAAATGGATGGTGGTCCAACTGTATAGCAGCTGTGGGCTTAACTTCTAAGAATTTGAGGATTAAATCTTGGGCATCTTATGAACAATAGATGAGGTTCACGCCTGCCAAACCTAAACAGCTTGCAACTGTCATGGCAAAGGAGGATGAGTCTAATCCAATTTCAAATGTAAGTGACGGGAATATTATTTGACATTGATCATTGAATTGAGGCGACATTTCTTCTCATGAAACTAGTGTATTTTGAGAAAAGACCTCAGTACATGTACCTTTAAGAACTTCAATAGGATATCAGTAAAAAAGATAAAATGGAATAATATTATCAGCTTTGTGGATGATTTTACTTTGATATTGCTTTGTAAAATATTAGGTAAAGAACAATTGTCAGTCACGCAAGGTATACAAACAGGCAGAGGACACCAAAGAAAATATCTGCATCAAGAGAACTGTAAACGAGCCAAGTCAACTTGGGCTTTGGCTTGCCAGACTCGGGTTCAAGCTTGAGCAAAATTTAAACTAGTCGAGTCGAATCGAGCTTTAAATTAGCTTGGACTTTCATATAAGAACTTGGCACGTTTTCTAAACGAGGTGCTTGCGAATCCTATTCGGGTTCAAGCGAGTTGGACTGGAGCTTGAGAGCCCAGTTGACCTTTGATTGTACTTGTTTACAATTTTCTCTAAATTTCTCCAATTAATTAATAAAAATGTCTAATAAAATTATATTACAAAAATATAAACTAGAAAAATTAGTTATCATACACAATGATAAAGTGCATGAGGGTCGACTAGTTAATTAATACTGCTATAACTAACTATTTAAATAATTTGAAGTATAAATGAGCCCAGCTTAAGCAAGACGGTCTCAAGCCAGACATACATTTTGAGCTCGACTCGTAAACTTAAAAGGATAAAAGAGCTTGTTCGACCTTGCTTCGCTAGGCAAACTCGAATTAAGTTGAGCTTAAATGAGTTGAGTTGGGTCGGGATCACATTTCGCCTGTTTCGCTTACTCTATGCGCCAACAACAAAAGGCAACAATAAAACTAAGCTTTCCTTGAAGTCAACTCAACAATACCTTTTATCTCAAACTAGTTGAGGTGGTCTTAAATTGAATATCGTGTGCAGGCGAAAAAGTAGAAGACAAGAAGAAACTAGAAAGATAAAATAATATAAAGTAAATAATAAATAAATAATTCAAAATAAAAGAAAAATCATATATCTATATAAAGAAAAGCTAAAAGCTCCCAAAGTATAATCACACCATGATCCAAGGCTAACTTCTCCAACAATCTCCAACAATGGATCCTGGACTACATTTAAATTAGTTAATGATTTGATGTTATAAGATACTTCTCTGACATATGATTATCACAGAGCTAATACAGTCGGAATCAAAATTGTAAATCTTAAAAAGAACACAGGCAAACCTCTGGAGCCATCTAGAATGCAGTCCCTTTGCACAAGTGAGTTTACAACATCCAGTGTGGTTGCCTGGGAGATAGATGACATGTACTTCAGCATCTGAAACTACTAACATATCTAGAAGAGTAATGCTAGGTGTATCAAATTGTCCCAAAAATTCTCAAATAATTTTCATTGAATATTTTAATCTTAGTTACTTACGTAGCCAATCACAAAGTGTTGAAGCCAACCAATTTGTAATGCCATATCATTTGAGACCACATTCGAGACAATATTGGAGACCCTGGAAATACCCTATCTTGAAAGAGCTTTTGTTCTGCAAAAGTAAAGTTTGCCACACAAAATCCAAGTTTCACAGATCCACTTGGGTACACCAATACTTGGCACGTTTGATATCCCTGGAACAGAACAAAAATTAGATTAGGCTCAGAACCATGAAGAATCTACAAGCATACAACAAGTTCAGTTTCTAAGGTATTCTGTCGAGGAACAAAATTTAGTTTCAAAACAGCTAATATTTTTCCATTTTAGTAGTCATCAAAATTCAAAACAGACGAAAGTATTCCTAACAAATCAACTAGAAGATGACAGAAACCACCTAAAGCTGATTGAGGCAACAACTGAACGGAGACTTTGTTTTTTGTTTTATACTGATGACCAAAGCCTCAACACATGGCATATTATTGATTCCCTCTCCTTGATCCCTCACATAAGAGCTGAAACTTTGCTTCTTCCTTTTGCATTTTTCCTCATGATAGAAATACTTTGATCCTTTTCATATATAGAACCCTCAACAATTAGTAATTTCCAATTCTCTCACCTTCAAGCAGAAATTTGATCGTTGTTATACATATAAATCTCAACAGTCTCTCCTTGTCGCCCCCCCCCCCCTTCTTATATCCCTCCCCTCTGTTTACGGTGTTAGACACCGACACAAAACCAAAGGCCATCCTCGACCTTAGAAGCGCAATACCAATAAAAGAAAGTAATTTCAGATTGACCGGAATTCACAAGGTAACATCCAAAAAGACATCAAGTATGAATCTCTAATGGAAAAACAAAGAAACAGAGAAGACAAAAAAAAAAGCAGTGACCCAAATAGCAAACAATACTATATTAGTAACTTCCACAACAGAAATGTGGCATCAAGTCAACCACAAGAAGAGCACTTTCCATTTTTCAGTAACAAGCTCTTCATACACGATAGTGCAGAATATTTTTGAACATAGTAGCCAAATACATAGTCATTTTAAAGTTATCTAGGAAATTAAATAAAACTGAGTATGAAAAGAGAAAACATAAGGCAGAGATGATAACAGACAGGCTTAACTTGGTTAGACGAAACTGAGACTAATAAAAATGTAGAAGTATGGGAAAATTTATGATTATAATTAAGATAAAGACACACGTTGTAGATAAGCCAAAATTCAATTATAAAGATAAAAAGCATTATTTTTAAACTACTTTTATTATTTGGCAAAAGACAATAACTCCAATTTAACATTAAAAAACTAGTAAACTAGAGAGTAACTTGCATCTAAAAATAATTCTTTTATAAAAAAAAATCCAAATTCATTACTGATTCAAACTCTACCAAGCCTACTGCAGAACCTTGAGTAGTTCTATAACAGATAAATCAATTGCAATACCTAATGAGAGTCTAAAGTTAGACATCTGAGAAATGTGTTATGGAACGTGTTATGGGAATTGATAAACATTGACTAAAAGAAGTGACTAAGTAATTAAAGCTAAAATTGGAAAATCCATAATTTGTTAATTGCCTGCTGGTTGCTGCTCATATAATTAGTAAATCACACCTCTCTAAACATAGAAAGTTGACTCTCTAATAGTTAATATTCTGAAAGTTCATAATATTAATCATTAATAATTTTCTGAAAAACTCATTCCACTTACTACAATTAATAAAATTTAACAATCCCTCTGTCCTACAAAAGATGTCTATAGAACACTTTTCGCACAATTTATGAAAAAATTTGAGTAGAGGACGAAGATTAAAATAAGTCCCAATTCTATGAATATTGGACCCCACATAGGTATACTAATGATCTTTTCTTTCATAAAACTAGTGGACCCCACTTAAGCACACTTTTGTGGGTAAACTACTCTTTTACATTAAAAAAAATTGTATTTAATTGTGTACTTAAGTGTGGGGCGAAAGGGAATAATTCATATAATTAATTGTCTTTGAGAAAGTTATTTTGTATCATTAATTGTTACCATGGAAATATACATGTACTTTTCATAAATACTAAACACGGTTATATTTGGTGTGTGTTTCTCCAATACCTAAAAGTCACCACTTTTATCATATTACTCCATCCGTTTTAGATTGAGATTGGTTCAAAGTTACATGGATGGTAAGGAATAATTTAGAGGAAAATAATAATATCTCTACATGTGTCAGGTTTTTCCTTGTATTTGCACTATATTAAATAGTCTATCCTACGGAATGAAGGAAAGGCTATTGAATTTTGCAGACGGTGATACTCAAACTCAACTCAAGAACACTTTTTTATCCTAAACTAGTTGGGGCATGCTAAGAATGAAGCATATGTAAAAATAAAAGTAAAGTAGAAAGGCAAGAAAGCAAACTAATTTAATTGATTAAGAAAAAATAAAATGTATACTTATAAAACAAAATAAATGATCGAAGTTTTTAAAAAGACACAACCACATACAGAAAAATACACACAAAATGAAAACAAAAAAAAAGGAAAAAGAGAGCCATAAAAAACATAACAAAAAGGTAAGGCACCCTACTCGATATCCCCAAGTATTTTTTGACCTAACTTTTATATCTTTCTCCTGTTACAAGAATCTGGCTCTCGTTAACACATCTATAAGTCAACTTTCCAATATTCAATCATCTTCTCTTTAATTGTCGCCACTTTAACCTTCTCTCAAACATCCTCATTGCTAGTCCTATCTGACCCTTTATAACCACAAATCCACCAAGCAACTCTCGTTTCAACAACTCTCATCTTATGCACATGTTGCTTTTTGATTAGCCAACATTCAACTTAATATAGAATTTCTAGCCTCACTAACTAGACTACACTTACCAGTCTAATAACAAACTATTGTTTGAACACTTTACAATTTGTCTCAAATTTAGGATTCTCAGGATGAAACTCAAATTTAAACAGAGGGTGTAATATAACTTTTGTCAAAAAGTTAATATTTTAAATTTAAAAAATGAAAACACTTTTTTTATGCACAAGTAGATATGTATCAAATAATTTTATTTTATCTTAGATATGGATAAACTAAATAATTAATGCTATATTTACTGAAGGAATCAAGGTGGAAATGGAATGACTTATTCTCATGAATAAAAAAAAAATTGGGTTTGATTGTTCTATTGGAGTGGAATGAACCATTCTCATTCTAGCCAAATTTGTAAATTTTATTTCTTGTGGGAGAGTATAAAATGAATCATTCCACTCATCATTCTATTCTCTTCTCTATTTTATTTTCTCACCAATTTCATTCCTCCAATCCAAACATAGCATAGTAGTTCTTATAATAAATAATTTTGAATCTCTTACAATTATTAGCTACAAGAGGTTTACTCTATAACAAGAGTAGATTTTAGGTTTCATGAGATGTTGAATTGTACTGGGAACAATTTTAGATTTTGATTAACGCACATATCCTGAGGAGTACTGATTCAAAAGGCAAGAAAAGAAAAAAGATAATTACTTTTAATACTAACGAGCCTCAGAAGCCGAAATAAATTTATAATAAGGAATCAATTGTCATACTAAAAGACAACTAAGAGCTATTGTAATGATACACATGCTCATTTATTTCAGCATTGTCCTGTTGCTTAGAGCTTGTGGAGCTCTCTTTTTGGAGTGCTAGGAGAGAAGAGTGGGTGTCCCCTGCTTTAGTGGAAGACATATTGATTTTTAGACCAAAAAAAAAATTGAGACCCTAGTATTATCCTTTGTGAAAAAATTGGACGGTTACACTTTTTTTAGTGCTCTTTTGGTCTTATTTTCACGAGCTAAGTTTATTGAACTTTTTATCCCCCGTTTATTATGTCTTTTCTACTAACAAAATTATTCGTTTTATTCGGAAAAACAGAAAGAAGTAGTTTTGAGACTAATGTAACTTTTAGTCAATTTTAGAAACGGTACACAATGTAGAACAGATAAATATGGAAAATGGGACTGCCATTTGGAGTAGAGGAAGAAGTATTATGCATTTAATTTTTGAATAGCCTCTAAGATATATAAGTACTATGAATGGGGGAGTAACAGAAAACAAGCTGCTAACCAAACAAAAGGGGATCTGTAAAGCTACGACATTATCAAAACAATTAAACATCATCTATAAATTTGAATCGCTACAAAACCTAGCCTATTAAGCTCAAACCTAGTTTGAGCTCAACTAACCAAGAATGGAGTAAGGTTTTTTGGCTGGATTTTGGTTACTCGAACAGAGATGCAGCAGTGACTTTGAGGAGGGATTTGGCTGAGTTTGGGATGTTCTTTGTTACTGAAACAAACCCTGAGGTGCTCATTATTGTCCCCAAAACCCCAGTAAGTGTTTAAGGAGACGATGAACGATAGTGGGTTGAAGCTGATGATGATAAGTAGATTCAACAGAATTTGTAAAATTATAGGGTTCTGGATGTTGGAGAAGAGAGATTTGCAGAACAAAGTAGACAAAATGTCCAAGAAAGTGAGCTCGGGTTCCAATTGACAATTGTTAAGCTCAACTAACCAACAATGGAGCTAGTGTTTTTAGAGAAATGGGGAATTAGGAAGAAAACTTGGAGAAGAATATAGATATAGAGAGAAAAAGATAGAGGAAGGGATAAGAGAATGGTCTAAACAATTTCAATCCATAATATTCATCCACAATTCTTCATACATCAAATACATGCTTATATTTATACCACTACCTACACTAGCTACCAAACTTGGGACCAAGAAACAGTTAAAGCCAGATCCTAATTCCAAGCGGTCCAAAATGGGTAATTCCACTAATTCCATTCCACCGGAGGGTTTCCAAGCTATGGCATAACATAGCCCATCTTAAAGTTTGGCACGATTTATTTAGAGAGTCGATAGCCAAAAGAGGAGGTAGATTACAGAAAGATGAGATCTATTATTCAACATAGCCAAATCCCTGACGCCATGCTGAGGCCTTGCCTAATGTGAATCATAATTAGCATTGATGCTAACATCTGTTACTAAATACTGCCTGATGAATAACATGGCAGTTCAGTTCAAAACAGTTAAACTAAAAAACAACTCACCTGATACACAGGTGGATGAAAACAAAAAGTATATGAAAAAAGTTCTTATAGTTCAGCTCCTAAAAAACTATTATCCAACAGAGACAAAGCCCTGACACTGTCAGACCAGTATGCCCAAGCCTAGCCTAATGCGGGCAGCTCAAACAGCATGGTGCAAACATCTGTAAATAAATACAGAATGATGTATAACATAGCAGACTGGTTCAAAAAAGTTAAATTGTAGAAACAAACTCACCTGATACACAGGTGGCGGAACACAAAAGCTAAAAGAAAAGAGTCAAGATCTGATTGCTTATAGTTCAACTCCTATAGAGCACTTTTTAGGTTGGTAGACTTAGCAAATGGAACTTTTAGTCGAAAAATCTTTAGGTAGATCATCCTCAAGAGGGTCTAGGTAGATATTATCTGCCATTTGCCAGATATGAAGCATGTTATCGTCAGCTACACTAGCCACCACCCAATCCTCACATGGGTTCCATGAGAAATCCGAAATTTTGTTTGTGTGCCCACCATGTATGAAGAGCAACTCTGGAGGTCCTTCTGCAGCATCCTCTGGTGTTTGCACTTCACCGATCCTGTTTAAAATAAAACAAACAAAAAATAACATTATATATGATATGCTGTTCGCATATCGTTGGCCTGTTGAACAGAACAAAGCCCGTGCATCAAACAGAAGAATTATCATCATTATTTATATCCAAGAGGGACTAACCTGGATGCAATACCATTTATGTTCCAGAATTGAAAGCACATAACAAATAAAAAATATCATTGACTAGAGATAAAACTTCCACCAAATTCAGAATTACTCAATTCTCCACAAATTGTATCAAAAAAATAATATACGTATAGCAGCAACACCTAGCCCATTACTATCATTTGGTAAGTAGGTACATATTTTTAACTCTAAGCACATTCATGGCTTTCAAAATGCGCATATACATCCACATCACCTCCATATTCTAGGTTCGATACCTCACGATAATGTGCTAGGCACGAGTAAAAGAATTTCAAAAAAGATCAAGGCTTCATGCAAGCATAAAGACCCATAACTAAAGATAGAATAATTGTAATGCCATTTGAATGCGGTTATCTAAATAGAATCCACAGCTCTCAAAAGATAAAGGCTTATGTATGTTTGTTTATATATACTCGGCATATCTTTTACCAAGAGCAGAATATCCACAATAGAAAACAAAAGAGGGATATAAGGGGAACTTGAGTTGAGTAAAAGAGAGGAGGAGAGAGAATAAAAGGAATAGACCAACAAATCATGCTTCATGTATGTTTGATGATATATGAGAAGTTTCAACAGATCATATCAGCTCCTCCATCAACTTAGAAGAACAGTGCAAGAAACTAAACACACTAGGCATCTTTCATGTTGCTTTAATTAGAGGTTAAAAACTGCCACCCAAATATTTAGCAATGTGTCTGTGATCATAATCAATCAGCAGAAACTTACTACCATCCCAACCTGAAGATATATTAACCCTAAAAACAACAATACTAAAACGGCTTCCAGTTACTGCAAAGTTTCATCCATGACGAGTATCGAAGCTGCACCTCATGCAGACTACATGTACAGTCACTCAAATAGTAACATTTCAACTGCAACTAAATATAGTTTCAGTTAAATATAGAACAGTTGTAAAAATTATCAGACAACAATCTTGAGAGGAATAAACAAGCATAAGCTTTCTAAAGAATGGGGTGAATAGGCAGAGTTGATGAAAATATAAATTTCAAGGTATAATTCATTTTAAATTAAATATGTTTTAGATTCATCAATGTGTGTGTGGATAGGGGGTGGGGGGTTGGGGTGGGAGAGAAGAGGGTTTCAAGACATAATTCATTCTTAGAATATACGTTGTCCCACCAACAAAACATTCAACATTTCTAAAATAAATTCCATTCGAACTAGTCAAATATGAATATAACCAGTTTTCTTGAAGCCAATCAACACCAACACAAAAGACAAAACACATGTATATAGATGGATAGGAAGAAAAATGCAGAAAGAGAAATGAAGTTCAGACAACAACATTTCTTAAAATTATTCCAGCCAGACTTAGTTAAGTATGATAATAGACTTGGTTACCATGCAGCTGCTACATCAGCAACATCAACAGATAACTTAAAGCTTATAGTTATGGTGCAAGAACAAAAGGTAGATAATGCCAGCATTTCGATAAAACTAAACATATCCATATGCATCTCAACAAGAAAAACTAAAGGAAAGCTCACATAAAATACCTGGTAATATCCCACACCAGTAGTCTCCTATCGTGACTACACGAAGCTAATATTGACTCATGCTCTGGACTACACCCAACTTGATAAATCTCATCTCTGTTGTTTATCACAGCAAAAATTAAGTTAAAAAAATACAAGTAATACTCCATCCATCACATAAAAGATGTCTTAAGTACATTTTCACACAAATTAAGAAAAACAAAAGTAGAGAGAGAATAAAATGTTCCCATTTTACCCAAAATGGACCCCACATAAGTACATTAAAGATTCTTTTTTTCCTAATAGTAGTGGACCCTACTTAAGTGCTTTTTGAGGATAAAATTGACTGTATATAACATTTTGCATTTGATTTGTGTACTTTAGACATTTTTTATGAGACAATTTGTTTTTGTATTTCAGCCAACTTCTGTGGGACGAAAGCAGTAATGCATTAACATTATTCAAGTAGTATATAGATACATATATGATTATTGATGCAGGAGTCGGGACAATATTCTGGGGCAAAGAATTAACAACAAATAATGGAAAGAAAAGGAAATATTAACTAGGGATTTAAATTCTATGCCTAAATAACTAGGATCTCAGTAGTGTTTTTAACTCCCCGTCTAAACACTAAAAAGGAAAAAGTACCTCCACATAGTTGTTACAGTAATAATCCATCTCATAGCAATAATCTGTAGAATAATAATCTTGGGGATTACTATGCATATTTAAAGGGATATAATAAAACCCTCATCTTGACTTAAAAGACTAAACTACCCTAATGACCCAAATAAAATAACAAAAACTTGAACAAAATACATAAGCCGCCATAAATCCTCAAGTATTGAAATAAATACTACTTGGATCAATTGCTACCTAATTAAAAAACAATAAATAATTAAATAAAAGACAACTCCATTCCTCGTCAATTATATTCTTGCAGAATTGTTTCAAAGATATATGATAGAAAGAAAGCTCTAACAAATGAAAGGGAGAATTCTTACATGTGAGATTTAAAGGTATGTACAGCAGTGGAGAGCCTGCGAAGATCAAATAACTTAACAGTCTGATCACTGGACCCCGTCAAGACAACCCATTCATTGAAATGATTGAAAGATAAGCAGTTAACCTACAACAGAAACATTTTAAAGAAAAGAAAATTATCATATTCAAACAAAAGTAACATCACAAATTTAAAGAATGTATCACCACAAAATTCATTAGGTCAGTGAAGAATCAAATGAGAATGAGGGATACTCACCTGCATAGGCATCCTACATTTATATAGGGGAACAAATTTGTAAGGCATACACGCCTAGGATACTTGGTGTTGAGCTTATTAAAGACCAAAGTCAAAGCTCTATATTCCAAAATATAATGACGAAGGGAAAGAAAAGCACAACTCAAAAGAACAAGAAATAAAGAAGACTCCTCGGCTTCACAGTTATTTGAGTCCGCAAATAAATGGAACTTCCACAAAATCAATAACATATTCCAGGTATATTAAGTAAAGATTGAAGCTTTATGAACAAAGAAGTGGAATTTCCATGCAATAACTTGCTTCTGAAAATGTTTCCCACACTTGCCACACAAGTTTACTTGTTAAATTTTTTGAATAATGCTATTCAAATTTCAGAATATTACAATCTTCTCTTGAATCTGATTTTCCAAGTTGAGTGTTGACTGAAAAATATTTTGGAACTGATGAAATCAAGAATGCTGGTCAGATATGAATGCTTCTAGTACAAATGAGTAAATACTAATTATTTTTATATTCAACATAATCATACTTGGCGCACTAGTCAGATTGAAAAAATCCCTATGACATACACACATTTGCATACACGCACACATGCAAATCATATTATATGGATAAATGAATATAACGTAGTAAAATTCTTGTACCCACCGCACTTTCATGAGCAACTACAGTTTGAGAAGGCTTGGCAACTGAAGGAGATCGGAGATCCCATATATGCAAATGTTGATCCTCCCCAACTGAACCAAATAAGTATTCATGCCTCTGATGCCATGCTACATCTTCTACAATACCTTCATGAGCCTATTTGGAGACAATGTTAAACTTTAAAAAAATACAAAATAATATTCTGATGATTTAAAACATGGTACAAGAAAGAGGGATCAATCTGGAATTTTATGTGAATGGTGATGGAAAACTGTCTAATTTCTAATTTTGGAATTGAGTTGTCATATAATTTGTTCATTTTAGGTCAGCAAGTTGCTGGTTAATTGTTTGTTATTCACTTTTTAATAAGCCATTAAGAACTAAGAGTATTTCACAATTTCTTTCTTTGCTGGTCAGGGCTTCTTACTTCTATTGTGGTTCATGAGTCTTACTTTGAGGCATTATGTTATTGACTTGTTTTATACTATTATTAAACATGCTAAACTAACTAGAGCTTATTAAAGATAAACAATAGCAAGAAATAAGAATGTTAGCTGAAACACGGCTCCTTTCAGTTTGTGGAACCGATACGGGTAGGCGGTATGTTGTATAGGCTGAAATGTTGTACACTAGGGTAGCTTTACATAAGTGCTTATAGTTAGAAATTTTCTTAGAATCTAAATGCAACACAACTAAGTTTTATAGAAAAAAAATTAGTTGGTTGTTTTATAATAATTAAGTACAAATGTGATGTTTGAGCATCCAAACTAACTTAGAATATCGATATTTGTGAAACTATAGGTAAAACAACAAAGAAAATTTTCGTTATGCTACATTAGTATCGGTACGTAAAGGTATCACATTTGGATATGCAACTACCAATACGCGGTTCACTAAGTCAATAAAAATATGTGGTAACTCTGAATTTACAAGATTAACATACCTCAAAAGTCTGCATAGCATCTAGAGCCTTGTTTTCTGGCTTTATGTTAATATTCCACAAGCATATCTTAGAATCATCAGAACCACTTAATAAATGTCCATGTTTAAGCCGACTCCATGACAAACCGAATCCTCCAGCACTATGGCCCTTTAACGTCAAATCAGGACTGCATGCGCCTCCAAAAGTAGGAAAAGATGGGTGTTTCCTACTATCAAACATGTATACTTCAGCACTTGTTGTCTTGGTGGCAATAATAAAAGGGTTTTGCGGCATATAACGAGCCCGGTGAACGTGCCCATCATGCTTAATTTGTTGAATTATATGTACCTGAAAATGAAATATCTATTTAGAAACAAATACAAATAAAGGCTGTACAGAGAACAGTTTTATCAAGAAGCATGATATACTCACGACACATGTTGTGTGTGTGTGTGTGTGTGAGAGAGAGAGAGAGAAATTGTGACCTACATTATCGCGATCATTTCACTTCTCAAATGGAAAAGACAACAAAGAGGTGAGAAACTAATTAACAAAGAGTACAAGATTTGGAAGCAAAACACTCCATCGTTGTAATTACCCATGTACTTGACTGGCGGGAAGGAAATCAGTAAAGAGGAGAACACGTCAAATGTTCATCGTTTATGTCAACCTTATTAACCGTAATGCCTAATCTTAGTAACTTAGTTTGCTAATAGGATGCATCAAACATCATGTCTATCAACCCTCTTAATTGCAGATACCCTGAGATGTATGATACAGAATAAATTATCATTCTTAAAAAGTAAAAATCACCATTTGGAAATTTGACAGTCATGGTATATAAAAAAATATTTCCAATACTTTACCTTTCTAAGATAGATTCAGGAACATAAAAAATAAAATAAAAGGACAATTATCTGGCTTGTAAAGCTTACTGAGCAAACATCAGGACATCACCAATTCCTCCCCACCAGATTTTAAGTGTTCCTTGATCCAGTGACCCAAATGTGGACTAGGAAACCTTCAATTACATAACTTGACAAAGTAAATGCGGTTGACTAAATCACTAACTCCTGTACCTAAACAGTAAGCAACTAAGCACCCACTTAGCATCCCCGTAGCTCACTTTGAAGGGAGTCAACCTTTTCACACCAAGTAAACCCCATTTTTGGAAATCATTAAATTTATAAATTCAATCAACCAATTTCAAGTTGCAATATAACACAACTATCTCTAATTCAATTCGTAAGCAGTTTAGTCTCTAAACCAAAACCCTTACTGTCAAAATCATTTATATACAGCAATATAGCTTCATTTTGTTCTCTTCGAATGCCGAAATAAATTTCAATATCATAAAATGTCACAAAAATCCAATATCAAGATATGTAACATCATCCATTCCCACTATTGCTAGTTCAAAATTTATAATTAAATGCAGAACCAAAACCATAAAAACATTAACTTTTTTGTAAACGACAAAAAGTTATTCCTTCTTTCTCAAACTAATCATGCTACAATTTATGAAGAAACACTAAATCAATGTGAAAAACAGAATTGACAAATGCTTCCCTTTTCTATATACACACAAAACAATCTCACACAGTCTTATTAGTTCAAATCCAATTAGTATGTTCTAAAAACCACCCCAAAAATCTAACTCTCAATGTAAATCAATAAAATATTCATTTTTCGCCTATTCGAGAAATTAATCATGTTGCAACCAATTCAACAAAAGGACTATACATAACTGATCGATAGTGGGGGGAAAAAATCTTTACCCTTCAACACAACTATCAATAATTAAACTTTTAGTCAGTAATGCTACAAATCAAAGCACCAAAACTTCCACACACCCAAAAACAAAAAATTGCATTCCCGAATAAACAAACAAATTACCCAATTCAGTAAATATGATTTAACAAATCCTAAATAACCTGCAAACTATCAAAATAAAAATTTTAAAAAAACAAAATTTATTAAATTTAAACCTTGCGGTTGGCGGCAGTAGTGAAAAAGATCTTCGGCCTCCCATCATCATCAGCCTCATCCTCGTACCTTCCGGCATCATCATCGTATTCGTCTTCATCTGCCTCTTTCTCTTCCTCTTCAACTTTAACTTTGAAATCTTCCTCTTCCTCTTCAGAATCTTCGTCTTCAAGGGGGAGCTCGACTTGAGCGAGTAAGATATAATTGGGCTCGTTATTCATGGTCTGGGTCCCGAGAACCACGGTCTGAACGGCGTAATCTTTGCCCGGCGGCTCTTGCCTGTCGGGGAGCCACTCCACGGTGATAGAAGGCCACTCAATCAACTGCGTAATCACCAAATTGTACAATTGAGGAGCGTTATTCATCCATTGCTTGTACTCTTCACCGATCAGCTTCTCCTCAGTTCGTCTCCTCAGTTCGGAATCCCCATTTCTTGCCATTGGGAAAACTGGGGAAAATGTGGATTGGAATATTCAGTTTTTCGGTATATAATGGAGAGAAATGGACTGAATTTTGCTTTCTATGTGAATTTGGAAACGGGAATTTTGGAGAGAGAAAAATTTTGTGAGGGCGACAGCGGCAAGGACAGTGACAGTGTACTGCAAAAGCGGAGATTTCGAGGGATTTTATACAGGGGAGATAGGTCGAGTGGAGTGAGCTTACCTGGGCTAATACTTGGGCTTTATGTATGGATTGTTTTCTTGAATCTAATAAGCTCATGGAAAAATTTGTTTTTACTTGAAAACTTGAATATATTTGAGTTGTTTATAATTTAGATTGATTTTAAAATGTATGTGTAATGGAGTCGAAGCTTTGAAAGTTCTATTTTATATTTTGGAGATGTTAATAGATTAAATGAATAGACTTTCGATTAAATTTCATATGTTCCGATGATACTTAATATATATTCGTAAAATTTTCCGATCAAATTTAATATGTTCTGGTTAAATTTGTTATGTTTCGATGAAACTTGATATGTACTTATGAAACTCTTTCATTCAAATTTAGTATTTGTCGATCAAATTTATTATCTTTTGATCAAATTTAGAATATTCTGACGATTAAATTGATCTGTTCCGATGAAACTTATATGTGTTTCATAAATTTGATATGTTCCAATCAAATTTAATATGTTTGATCAAACCTGGTATGTTCTTACGAAATTTGATGTAGGTTAATGTGTGTTTATAATATTACTGATCATATTTGTTTGATTTATTTTACGAGTTGATCTTCACTAAATTCTCAAACATATCAAACAAGACGTTATTTTAAAAGATAGCTAGTATGTTAACTATTGTGAATATTGTCAAAAGGTTGACGAATAAAGCATCACTGATAACAGTGTCACTTTCTAATATTTTTTAATCAAGATTGTTCAACATATGTATGCATATTTGTCGCATATGATATAGGGGTTAAAGGGTTTGAAATCATATGATTTAGGCGTCACTTTCTAATATTTTTTAATCAAGATTGTTCAACATATGTATGCATATTTGTCGCATATGATATAGGGGTTAAAGGGTTTGAAATCATATGATTTAGGCGTTAAAGGAGAAGCATTGATCGTATAAACACTCTTTGAATTTACATGTTTGAATGTGAGATTTGTATGGCATAACGGTTTTCAATTTACGTTAGTTATGTGAATGTGAAAAGTCGAGAAAAACAATGAATCAGTTGTCATCATCTCTGGTGATCATTTATCTTAACTCAATTATTACATTAGTTTGAGGTCTCGTGTGAGGTATCGACAACAATGATCAAAACTATTTAATAATTTGACTACAATTACAAAAGAATTAAATCAAACGATACTTAGCAAATTTTTAAACTACATAGTTTCAATAAATAAAGCATATCAATCAATGAAGAACTACAATGTAATCAAATACTTTAACCATTTAAGATTCGAGAAAATGGAATATAACCCAAAACACAAAATACAATGTTGAAAATTTTCAAATAGCCAAAAAGAATTAATAATGAAACACAAATATAAGTCCTCTCACACTTCAAAATATACAATTTACCAACACATAATTTAAAATAACAACCAACTCTTAAATGCATTCTTTTGGTATATTTTGACAAAATTTATTTTGATTTTATGTAAAAAGAAAATATAGTAAATGTTTACAAACGTAACTTTGTTTTGTCATACTACATCTCGTTAACACTAAGAAAAAGGTATAGATAAATCTTATTTTTTTTCCACATCTCATCAAAGAATTTTAAAATATTAGCTAAAAATTTAGTAGTAGTAATGTGATGCGTGAAACTTACGTTATAGTCCTTAAATAAAAATATATCTCTAATTTTAGAATTGATAAAAAAAAATCTAATTTTGGAACAACCAACACAAAGGAGAGAAACAAAAATAGATTATTTTCCAAAGAGAAAGGGGTTACAAACTAGAGAAACAACATACAAGGGTGGAGTAACACAAAAAACTAACACAAAGAATCAAGATCTAATTGCTTAAATATAATTCAGTTCCTACAGAGCTCCCTTTAGGCTGGCTGGGAAATTTATCCGACGGCAGCAGCTTTATTCGAATCATCTTTAGGAGCATCATCATCCCCGTCAAGGTAGATATGATCTCCCATCTGCCAGATTTGAAGTATATTATCTTCAGCTACACTAGCTACCACCCAATCTTCACATGGATTCCATGAGAAATCTGAAATTTTGCTTGTATGGCCACCGTGTATGAAAAGCAGCTCCGGCGGGGCTTCTTCAGCATCCTGTGGTGTTTGCTCTTCGCCAATCCTGTTATAAAGTTAAATCAATCAAACAACAATATTTACCGCGTGTTGACTAGAACCAATCATGAAGAAAGCATCAGAGTTATTGATATCCAAAAAAGACAGCGGCAACCTTGACACCATTAATGTTCCAAAAATGGAGCTCCACAATTTAAATCACATAACTGACAATCGATATGGTTGGCACGATATAAAGCTTCCACCAAATTAGATATACTCAATTTCCACAGATTGTTTCAAAGTGGTCATTTACATATAGATAGCAATACCTATCTCATTACTTTCATTTGGTAATTAGGTTCGTATTTATAACTTAGAACAAGTCACACACATATACGTAGACATAAGTATTAATAGCAATACCCCGTGGACATCCATGTCACCTCTGAATTATAGGTTCAACACTTTGCCTTCAAATTCCAAAAACAATCAGGCTTCTACCAAATATGAAGACCCAAAACTAAATATAGGAGCATTCTGATGCTAATTAAATGAAATTTATCTACAAAGAATCCACTGTTCTCAAAGATGAGGAGCATTGAAATGCTAATTAAATGTAGTAATTATTTAGGATAAGTTGTATGCTGTTTTATATTCTCAGCGTCTCTTAAACCAAGAGCATTTAGGCGCCATTTGATAAAACTGAATAAAAAGTTATGAATGCATAAGAAAATCTGAATGAGCTGAATGGAGTAGAAACTCTGAATACGGAATAAAATGATTTGTTTGATAATTGTCTGTCCAAAATATCTGAATACATGTATTTTTCTATTTTAACCTTCTGAGCTGTTATGAACAAAATTATTATGATTTTTTAATAAACAATGTTATCTAAAAATAATTAAATATAAGTTTTTGAACAATTTTTGATGGAGTATACTATTAGTAATATAATTTTAGGAATAAAACACTAAAAATATTAATAACATTCTATCCGTCCATAAAGTCAAAATAAAAGACTACAACAACAGTTATTAAATTGATTACCAATTTGTTAAAGAAAATCAAAAACAATTTGTACATAACAAAATTTGTTTTCAATAGTTAAACAAGATGGATATTGGATGTAATTTTTAATAGTTAATGAAAAAATGTAAGTAAAAATATCATTAACGCTATTTCTTAACCATTCGGCCACAATTTTTTTGGATGAATCGTTCAGATATATTCAGACGCATCTAGAGTTTAGAAATTATAAAACAAACGGTTTGAATGACTTATTCGGTCAAATTCAGGCCCATTCAGAAGTAAACAAACAACCACTTAATATTCACAATAAAAGGGAGGGAGGGGGCATAAAACAAAAGGATAGACCAGACAATCTTACCTTCACTTTAGATTTGATGATATATGATAAGGTTTCAAAAGATAATATTATAACCTCCATCAAGTTAAAAGAACAACGAAGAAACTAAACACACTTAGCCTCTTTCGTGTTTCACTCAATTAAACGTTAAGAACCACCACAAATATTTAATAATGTGTCTACCATCATAACCAATCTCCAAAATTGAAGATATATTAACCCTAAAAATGCTAATATCAATATACCACAAAGGCTTCCACTAACTGCAAGGTTTCAAACATGACTAGGATGAGTGCTGACGCTGCACCTCACATTAGGTATATGTACAGTTAGCTGAAGCATTGTATATACTGTTAGAATTTGAGCCAAAATTAAAGTGGGTTTTAATAATTATTTAAAGTGAATCCACATATCAATGTGTTCTACTCCATGAGTAGATTAAATTAAGTATTTGGAAGCTCAAATTCATGGAGTAATGAATGAGATATTAACTCCCAAAGATCACCTTTGAAAATGATAATAAATACATGTGGGAAGCCAAGTTCCACATCGATTAAGATTTAAGAACTAAATATTAAATGAGTTTATATACATTAAAGTTGCTCTTGGGTTTGGGTCCTAAGGGATACCCTACTTTTATGGAAGGGAGAGAACTTAGCCAAGACTTGGTTCGAACTTGCGTGCCGACCGACCTGCCGACCTGGCCTGGCTGGGGCTTGTGGCACGTGGGTCTGGGTCCTTGTATATAGTTTTTTGGACAAAATTTATTTAAATTTTTTATTTAAAATGTATATTATTTAGTTCTATTATCAAAACTGTGTCGTTTTGATAAACAGTATTTATTATTATACTACGTCGTTTTGGAAACCGTTATCTGTCGAACGGACGCGTCAATACTGCGTCGTTTTAGGAAAGGCTATCAGTCTGAACGGACGCCCCAAAACTATGTCGATTTTGTCTGAATGGACGCGCCTTTTCTGCTAAGACTAAAACTACGTCGTTTTTGTTCTGATAAGACTAAAACTACGTCATTTTGTGGTCCGAACGGAAGTGCCCTCTCTGTTAAGCCTTAAAACTACGCTTTTTTGGCTAAATAGTACCTTTTCAAGGAGTTATGTCCCTTCTGAAAGGTCACTAATCCCTCCTATAAATAGATGGGAGGGGGCAACCATTTCATTCATTCAAATCATCGAAGCATTAAGCATTCTAAGTGTTCAAGTTTTTATTATTTCATAAGCAGTTCATAGTTTCATTGAGAGAGAGTTTATAGCATTTCTTTTAGTTCGTTGTGTATGCTATTTGGAGTGCTACTATAGCATACGATTGTCATTGTATCATGGGAGACAAGTGCTATCAACTCTAAGCACCATTAGGAGGGCATAATTGTCTTAAGGACATGTACAAAGTACTAGCTTTGACAAATTTATTTCTACAGTTTTTGAGACAAGTTGATATATATATAGTATCCATTCAGATTTCATAACATATACGTGTGGGGGTGGGTGTGGGTGTGGGTGTGGGGGTGGAGAGAGTAAAATGCATTCAATAATTTCTAAAATTTTCCAATTAAACTTAGTCAAGCATGAAATTTGAAGACATTTATTGTTCATGGAACCAGTCTACACTAGGACAAGAAGCAAAATACAACATGAATATAGAGGGGTAAGCAAAAGAAGAGAACGAAGTTCAGCCAACAATGATAACCCAATGCAGATCAGGAAAACAAATTTACAGAGCAAGTCTTGCCAAATTTACCCATTTCTCGTAGACAGGGCCTTGGAAATTCTGTACATAGTTCAATTCAATATTTTTAATATTCTTTAGATAATACAAAATGGTGGATTGAAGTCCACTTGATTGCCAAGTTAACTAACTTAATTACCATGCAACTGATTCATCAGCAATATCAAATACTCCCTCCATTCCGAAATATAGAATCAATTTGATGTGATTCATTTTACTTTTTGAAAATAATAATTCTTGTGATTAATGTCTCAAATGACTTCAAAAAATCAAAATTTGATCCTACATTTTGGAACAGAGGGAGTGTTATTTAAAGCATCTGGTGAAAGACCAAAGATCAATAAAACCCAGCATCTCCGTATAATCAAACATATCCACATTCGACTTGACAAGAAAATCTAAAAGTAGGCTCATGTAAATACCTGCTAAGATCCCACACCATAAGTCTCCTACCAAGACAACATGAAGCTAATATTGTCTCATGCTTTGGACTCCACCCAACTTGGAAAATCTCCTCTCTGTTGTACAAACAACAAAAGTAAAGTTGATAAAATATACAACCAACAAAATATAAATAATACAACATGCACATACATTATAAATATAGCTATATGATTATATTCTGGGAGAATACATATAGTTCTATACTTCTATAGATATTACAGAAAGTAAGTTGTAACACAAGCAAGGGAGATTTCTTACTTGTGACAGTCAAAGGTATGGAGAGCATTGGAGAGCCTGCGGAGATCAAATAATTTAACAGTCTTATCTGTGGACCCTGTCACCACAACCCATTCGTTGAAAGGATTGAAAGCTAAGCAGTTAACCTGCAAGAGAATCATTTAAAAGAAAACATTTATCTACTTCAAACAAAAGTAACATCACAAATTTTATGAATGTAGGTATCACCGCAGAATTCTTTAGGACAATAACGAAACAAACGAGAATGAAGCATACTCGCCTGCATAAATATCTCACAAATATGTAGGGAGAGAATTTTTAAGGCATACACACCAGGTGTAAACCGTTGGTGTTTGAGCTTATAAAGGACCAAAGTCTAAGTGAAAGCTCTAACATTCAGATTAGGAAAGAAATGAAACTTCATGTTGTATTAAGTAAAGATTGGAGCTCTATGAAGATTTTTTTTTAATTTCCAAGCAATAGAATGCTTCTGAAATACGTTCCAAAATTGCCACACTAGTTTACATGAGATTCATGTTCAATACAATGTTGTCCAAATTCCAAAATATTACTATATTCTCCATGGAATTGATTTTTCGAGTTGAGTGTTGACTGAATAATGTTTTGAATGGATGAAATCAAGAATGGTAGTCAGAAATAAATGTTGCTAGTACAAAGGAGTAAATATTCACTATCTCTACATTCTACATAAACTTAACAGGTGCTACTCAGATTGAAAAGTCCCAAATACACACAGAACACAGAGACGTACCATATATACAAATATACAAATATTAAATGGATAAATGAGTACAATGAAGTTGTAAACTCTTGTACCCACCTCACTTTGATGAGCAATTACAGTTTGACTTGGCTTTGTGATAGATGGAGTTCGGAGATCCCATATATGTAAGTATTGATCGTCTCCAACTGAACCAAATAGGTATTCATGCCTCTGATGCCATGCTACATCTTCTACAACACCTTCATGAATCTATTTTCAGAAGATATTAAACTATAGTAATTTAAATACAAAATCACAAAAAGATGAAATAAAGCATGGTACAGGGAAAAGGGCTCAATCAGGAATTTAATGTTGCCGATGATTGAATATTGTCTAATAAAGTTTAAAATTAAATTTTGTTTTATTATATGTTCGATTAAAGTCAGCAACCTGATGATGAAGCTTTTAATACATCTTTTAATTAGGTCATGGGAAGCTCAGAGCATTTTCAGAATTTCTATATTTGCTAGACCGGGCTTATAGTTGAGCTCCATTAGTCAATTATTTGTCATTGACTCATTTTATCAAACATGACTAGACCAACTAGATTTTATCAAGTTCAAAGCATGTATAAGAAATGTGAAGACATACCTTAAACGTTTGCAAAGCATCTAGAGCCTTACTTTTTGGAGACGCATTAATGTCCCACAAGCATATCTGGGCATCATCAGAACCACTTAATAGATGGCCCTGTTTAAACTGGCTCCACGACAATCCGTACCCTTCAGTGCTGTGGCCCCTTAACCTCAAATCAGGACTGCATGCGCCTTCTAAAGGAGGCTTAGAAGGGTGCTTGCCATAATCAAATACATATACTTCAGCACTTACTGTCTTGGTGGCAATGATAAAAGGGTTTTGGGGCATATAACGAGCCCGATTGACCTCACCATCATGATTAATTTGTTGGATTATTTGTACCTGAAAAGTGAATTTTTTTTTAATAGAATAAAATAATTTAAACACTCTTTCATACAAAGTTTACTAATAAAATTTGATTCAAACTTATTTATTAAATAAACTTATGCTCCAACTCAAATATCATAAAATAAAAAACCTATAATATTTGGCTTAAAATCTCATATATAATATTAGTTGATTAAGATATATATATATATTTATATATATATTGACTTTTTAAAATCCATTTTATGAGAGAACAAGTTTAATTGGAGTAAGTGGGTTCCAAATGCAATGAATGATATAAAAAAATTAGACACAATACACGTAAATAAATCAAAATTTATGCTTTGAATTGAGATGGGGAGATTTATGAGAGATTTATCATCTTATGAACAAAAGGAAAAGCAAAATTGCCATTATACCATATATCCCACCTCTCCCTAATCTGGTAATAAAATTGTGGAGCCTCCCTTTCCAAATTTAGTACCTGGGCATATAGGAGACATGGGATGAGGGTTATTGAGGGACCCCAGTAATACTAAACCAAACAAACCCTTTATCCCACCTCTAGGGCCATGGTGATAAAATAATCCCCTCCCTTGCCTTGAGGCAACAATTGCAGAGTTCTTTTATTTTTAAATCATAGTTTTTTAAGCATTTTTCATATTCAAGCCCCCCTACCCCCCACCCCAAAAAAAAAACGAAAAAGAAAACTCATTATAACAAACTTACACAAATCCAATAGATAAAATATATGAGTAAAAGTACTCCTTTTCTTTCTCAAACTAATCAAGTCCCAAACTCCCAATTTGACAAAGATACTGAAAGAAACTAAATCGATGTGGACCATCAAATGGCCGAATACTGTCCGTTTATAATTGATACACACAACTATGTTACACACTCTTCATAATTCAATTTTCAAGCAGCATAGGCTAAACAAAGCCTCACATGTTAAAAACTCTGTAGTATACATCAATAAAGGCTTCATTTTCCCCCAATTTAAGAAAGGTCATATTACATATCAAACAGACAATGAAACACATTTTTACCATCTAAACAACTATAACTAATTAAACTTTAAACAGCAATACAATACTGGACAAGTCCGCAAAAACCCAGCAAAGATAAATGAGGAAAAACAGTAAACCCATGTGACCAAATTCACAATAACCAAACATTATACAAATCTAACAGATAAAAATAAGTAATCTTTAGTTCTTTACCCTCTATCACACACTACTCTAATTAAATTCTGAAGCATTTACTTCAAACCAGAGCCCCCAAAACTCCCAATTTTTTAAATTGTTTTTTCTTGCATAAAGTAGACAAATTTATTAGTTCCCAATTCAACAAATGTGATAAAAATCCATAAATAACCAACAGATTATACAAATAAAAAAGAAATACAAAATTAGACCTGGGGGCTGGCGGCACCAGAGCCGCCAACATCGGAGCGGCTATCCTCTTCATGGCTGGAACCATTTTCGAAATTGTCGGAGGGGAGTTTGACCTGAGCAAGCATGAGATAATTGGGCTCATTTTCCGAGGTGTGGGTGCCCAGAATAACCTTCTGGACGGCGTAATCTTTGCCCGGCTGTTCATGGCGGTCGGGGAGCCACTCGACGGTGAGAGAAGGCCACTCGAGAGCATGTGTAATTACCAAATCGTACAAAAGGGGAGTGTTTTTCTTCCAAATCTTGTATTCTTCGTTAATTTGTCTCTCATCTAGCTCCCCTCTCATCTCCTCGTCGTCTTTACCCATTTGGGAACTGACGGAGCTGCGAATAATGTGGGTCCCAAGTTAAATTCCTCCGTCGGTATTGGACTGAATTATTTTGTCCGTGCGAATTTGGAGTGATAAATGGTGGGAATAATTATTGCATAAGGTTTTGCAGAGAGAGAATAAAAGAGGAGGCCAAATCAAACTATTTCAACAATTACAATAGCTATATGAGAAAAATGTGACTCTCACTTTTACTTATCAAATCAAATTTCGGATACAAAGTACATAGAATTTTTTTAAAAACAATTTGAAGCCTACTATCATATTAATTTTGAAATTTATATAAAATTCAAACAAACTTATAAATGTTTATTAGTTATGTTATGCACACAAAAAAAGTAAAAATGAAATTTGGGTATATTCGACCACTACTTATAAGTTGATCATTGCTAAGTAATTTTTTATTGTTCAAGTGCTCCGTGCTGTGCTCCTGTGTGACTTATTTTTTAATTTATAAAATAACTTTTAAGTTATTTTAAAATAAATAAATTTAACGAAATATAAAGACTATTTAGTTCTCATTTTCATAATTTTTACCATTTATTTTAATTTATAAGTTATTCTGGCTGAATACCTTCCTAATTTATAAATAAAAATGATGCCAAATAATTTTATTTATAAATATTCATAATATAAAATAATTTATAAATTATTTTAAATTTTAAAAAGCCATTTTATTAAAATAAGTCATTACCGAACACGTAAAGTGATAAATAATAGAGTAAAAGATAATAAATGGAAATAAAAAAATATGATAAAAGAATTAAAAATTAAGAGTCCAAATAACCTTCTATTAATAATATAAATTGTGATTTGTATTTAGATATGGGCCCTCTTAATATGTGTCTTTAAAGCACATGCTAAATATACAAACCAAGTGCTGGACACTAAATTCAAGGTATGAGATCTACTAAATTACTGTATAATTTTTAAATATATATGACCTCACTAAAATATTATTTTAATTATATTTTAGTGGGCTACATTTCTTAAATTCAATGTCCAAAACTTAATTTTCATATTTAACATGTGCTCTTAGAGCGTATGTTAAAAAAACCTTTTAGATATAATGCATAAAATCATCTACAAGACTACAACTTAAACAGGACGACTGCAATATAGAACGATAACTTTATATTAATGTTAAATACTTATGTGCATATATGTATATATTTTAAAAAAAAATTAAATATTATAATTTAATAATTTTTAAAATACATTTCCATCATCATATCCAACAAACAGCGGGAAAAAGAACACTCCAGTACAGTGAAAAAGAGCGGAAAAAAATTTAGAGAGAGAAACAGAGCCAACTCTCCGATAATGAGACCCGCCGGCCGCCGCCTTCCCAAAGAATCATTCGCACATGATCGAAAACCCCCGCCCACCCCGACCGCGCCAGATCCATGGCAGTACATGGCTGCCGGCCGTGACTCCGATGCAAGCTTATGCAGCAGCCGCCCCTCCTCCGCCTCCAACAACCGCTCCGCCGCTGCATCCATTCCCATTTCCGACCGTTCTTACCAACTGTCCGCCATCCGCTTAATCAACTCTTTCCTTTCCTCTCATTCTGCCCCCTTTTCCCTAAAACCCCCACTCCCCTCCGCCAAAGACATTGTCGAAACCCTAAGGTTCATTCTCTCTCTGCTCGATTTCCCCCCAAGTAATAAACTTGATGAAGATTTGTTTACGGTGCTTAAACATCTCAATTGTCCGATAAAGTTGAATAAATCTGCTCTCAAAGCCCCCGGAACCCCACATTCTTGGCCAAGTCTTTTGGCTGTTATTCACTGGTTGGTTCAAATTGCAATGTATAATGATCATTTATCAAACTCGACGAGAACAAGATTGAATTTTGAGGATAATAGTATGTTTGTTTATGCGCTGAGGAGTTACTTGTGCTTTATAAGAGGGGATGATGATGCTGTGGAGAATGAGGATAACAGGTTTTTGGAGAAATTGCAAAAGGAGAGGGATTTAATGGAGGAGAATGTAAATGGGTTGGTGAGAAATGTGAAGGAACTGGAAGGGAAACTGGAGAGATTGAAAACGGAGCCGTCTGCAAAAGAGGTGTTGGAGAAAGAGAGAAGTGTGTTGGAAGAAGATGTGAAGAAGTTTCACACGATGATTGAGCAGTTAGATGGGCACATTGTGAATGTGGAGAAGGTCTTGGAAGAGAAAGAGAAAGAATTGGAGGCGAAGGTTGTGGCAAGGAAGAGGATCTGTGAGGAGAATGAGGAGTTGAAGAATAGGGTGGAGGAGCAGGCTTTTAATGCAAGGGATGCCGAGAGGATGAAGAGGGAGTTGCAGGCTGTGGAGAGAGATATTGGGGAGGCTGAGGCTGCGAGGAACTCATGGGAGGAGAAGTCTTGGGATCTTGATGGGGGAATTGGGAAGAAGTTTAAGGAACTTCAGAACCTTATGATCGAATGCAACCAAGCTATCAGGAAGTTTGTTTCTGCTTTCCTCACCATATGTTGTTTTATAGTGATGCATTTCAGTCCTTAATTTGGATTAAAATAATTAGTTCATGTGCTTGTTATATATGTTTAAATATTGTACTCAATACCAAAAAAAAAAAAAAAAATGTATGCAGAGGCGTAATTAGGATCAGTTTCTTAGATTATATATCTAACATTTTCTTTCGATTTGGACATAGGAAATTGCGGTTTATTATGTTTCGTAGACTAGATAATTGCTAAGAACTATGAAGTGCAGTCCATAAGACTGGATATGCTTTAGAGAGTGATATTTTGAGAAGTAATAATATTTATAATATAATGTTCTAATTATTAGAGTTAGTTTTATAAATGTTTTTGTTTATGGAACATGGTTTTTTACACAATCAAACAAGCTTGTATATGATTAAAATTTATGTTAAATGTAGGATAGCTACGAAGCTTATTCAGGCAAAATTTACTCGTGTGTTGCTTTCATTTTTAATGGAACTAAGCACTCCTTTAGTTTTCTAGTTTGTCCTTCCTCATTGTTATATTTACTTTTGGTGCTTTATTATAAAGGTTTGTGGAATGATTTATTAATGACTTTAGATAATCTTTATTTATATGTCTGTGTCTCAGGCTGAAGCTTGGAAATGGCTTCCAGTATGAGTTGAATGCCAAAGGTTCCAATCCTGCAGAGGTGCTAGGAATAGATTACAAATCAACACTAAAGCCCGCACTTGCTTCATTTGCTGATGACATAAAGAAAAGTTCAATGGCAAAGCTAGAAGAGTTGATCTCTCTTCAGCAAGTCTCAGTTGAAAATGCGCATAAGATCGAGGCAAAACGGAATCGCATTGCGGCCCTACAATCCCATATTGATGAAGTAAGTGCAATTGAAACTATTCAAGTGCTTTCAAAACATTAGTTAACTTGTATAATGACCAACATAGTGTTCAAATAGTGTTTTGCATGTCTGAGTAATTTTTAAGGATGTCAACTTTCTTTAAATTCAATTAGTCACATTTGGACATGCAGAGAATATGCGTAGACATTGGTTCTGGAAAGGCTAACAACACCCACCCCCTCCAGACAAAAACATATAGTGAAGTCCTGGTTCTTGTAATTCCATTAAATATTTATTTTGATGAACTAATAAGGATTAAGATTAGTACTGGTTATTTTATTTCAGTTCTGCACATTTCAGAGCAGAAAGTTTTGGTTGCTAGCCATGCTGGTCTATTTTCTGCGATCACTAAATATTAACTGGTAAAATTGTATTGTAAAACTGATTTCACTTGTTTGTTTCTTTGGTTTTTATGGCTTGAATACAGTGGAGGGTCCTCGAATTTTTCTCTGGAAGTTGAATAGCTATTCCTGTTCAGTGTTCTAAAATCCCCACCTAGACGTGCTTAAGCACTACCTACACGCACTTAAGCCCCGGTCCTCTATTGCCTTGAGGCCCTTGACTTGGCCTGGCGCCTAGGCGGAATAAGTTCTCTACCACATCAATTTAATGAATGTTTTGAAGCTCTACAGTACTTGAAATGAATTTGTTGATTCTTATAAGATTTATTATTATTTTTTTGGTAATTTTTAATGTAAAATTTAGAATATTTACATCTACTATATTCTTTTTCATGTATATTAAAACACAATAAAACTATAAATAAATGAGATCGCGTAAGCGCTAGTTGTACTCTCCACGGTCTAGTTCTGCCTAGCATTTTGTGTTACACTATTTCTGATGTTCTATACCAATAATCTTTGTTTAGCATGGTTTTCATACATTATCAGATGCATAGTTTGTCAAAGACTCATATGAAGTAGGGTTACCAATCTTCTAATGAAGATATTCCTATTATAAGGCATGTAGAATTGGCCCTTTTCAGAAAAAGAAAAGGCGAGAAGATACGTTACATTTACAATTTCAGAGATTTAATGAATATTCATTTTCATTATTTTAGTAGCATAGGATAGTTTTGTGCTTATTAGCTGAAGAGGAGAGGCTCATACATAACATATAAATAGCTTTGTGCTGATTATTTGACTTCCTTCAAAAATATTCTTTAATGACAAATTCAAAATTTCCCATGAACCTGGCTTAAAAGTGTGCCTTCAATTGCATGTTGTGCCCTTTTTTCTCTCTGCAGATTTTGCACGGATTTCAGTGTCAGACCTAATCCATCTGTCAAGTCCACTTTCTCCATTTAGGGCATCCTAGAACAACAAGTTTGGTAAAAAAGGCGGTGTTGAGTTTATTACCAAGATCACTACTAAGTGATCTTGGTCATTGTTTACTTTTAAGTTGAGCCTTTGTTATAAATTATGACTTTTATAGTGGGCTCTTATTTTGGGATGCAGGGAACATTCATTTCTTTCTATGGCCAATTGCACATTGATTGATGATCAAAACAGTTCAATTGTTTTCTTTATTTTTTTATAGAGTGTTCTATGGTTCTCTTAATGGAAAGACAAGTAAAAGCTACAGCTAGAAGGGTATAAATATCTGTAAATTTGTCAAGTAAGAGAAAGGGAAAGATGTTTTATGAACCTTATTTGGCCTAAGCAAACACTGATTTATTCTGAATGGCTCCTTTCAAATGTCGCTCTGAAGAGAACATCAAGCTTGGGTCAGTGGAGTTCTGCTAGAATTTCAACCTTCTTGTCCTTGAACTTTAATTTATTGCAATGAACAGTCATTCTTGATTTGGAGGCTTGAACTGCGAGGCTTCACTTTACTGGATTGCCTACAAATTCCACTTCTTAAATTAACACTACTGCTATTCCTGAAGAAATCTGGAAGAACTTTCAGAAGCAATTATGGAGTAAGGCTAACGCTTCATTTTATCCATGTGAATTTGTCAGGTGGAAGTTCAATTGAACTTTTTGAAGAACGAAATACAGGAAGTTACTTCTAGATGCGCGATGGAAGCTAGAAAGTTGGTAAATGATGTTGAAGCAGAGACGCACAACTTGGACATTGTTGAAAGAGAAGCAATGGAGCTTCTGAAGGTATTCTCGTTTTTTCAACCTTGCTCAAAGGATTATATTAGTGGTAATCTAGGAAAAAATGTACTATTAAGGTGTAATTGTAATCCTGAAAAGTTGTCATTCCTTGTAAAAGTTAAGGCCCTGTTTGGTTTCAGAAAACTCCTCACTTTTCACTTTTCAGTTATCTAAAAATTAGAAAAGTGGGCGAAAACTTGTTTGGCTGAGGCAAAAAAAATGAAACTTTTTTTAAAACTGAAAACAGAGTACAACCCTTTTAAAGCACAATTTGAAAAAACTTGTTTGGGTAGTTTTCCGTGTTTTCTAAAAATTCAAAAACTGCAGTTTTCTCTTTATTTTCCGCATCTTCTCCTTATTTAGCAACGGTCTCCCGTTTGAACCTTTCTACCCATCTGAATTTTTTTGGTTTGTTCTTCCCTTCACCAATGTGAGTTCCTTTGATAGTACTTCAATTGATAGAGTTAAGGTGGGGAGACAATTTTGGGGGAGTATATTTGAATCTGATTCACTCAAAATATGGTAAATTTGTTTCATTAAAAATAAAAAGTTCATTAAGATCATAGCTGTAATACGGAAATATGTTGTTGTAGTTATTAGAATTTAAGTTTGGAATTCCATCGCGGTCCTTCATTGTTAAATCTTTCTGCCTTTATATGCACACTAGGTGCTTGTTAGTGTACCTATATATTTATATATATATATATATGGTTCCTGGTTTGTTGAATTCAAATTAAGTGGAAAGATATGGGTTGTTATCTTTATGGTTGTGTGGGTCTCAAAGGCAACAACATTGAGTTTTGACTACAATTGTTTTGCTTAGTAGGCATGAGAAAAGCTCAATGAAAATTCTTAATGTTGATTGAAGAATGAAGCTTTTGGTAGTGATTGGGGTACATACGCAGAGCCTTTTAGTGGAGTTTTTTGTTGTTGTTGAAAGATTGCAGCAAACATGTTTTATGAAAAGAATTTGTTCATACAACAGTGGGATATAATGAGGTAACACAAAGTTGAAAGTCTTTATTTAAGGAAATGGGTCTTTGGGTCTTTGGCTATTAGTTGTATGTTTGAAGCACTAGGTGGATAGTGGCTAGGGATCAATCTGTGAGTCTCTTAAGTTGGATAGTAGCTTGATCAATGTATTTTGTTGAAATATATATATTGATTATTTGGCCTTTTGAATTGGTTATTAGGCCTGGGTACAACGCTCTTATATTGCATGCAATGAGTTGGGTACAACTCTCTTATATTGCATGCAATGAGTTTATGATACAATGTATTCTATTACTTTATAAAAGAATTTTAATGAGTTTACGAAACTATATACTCCAATTACATGGTGTTTGTTTTAAATTTGAAACCTTTATATAATGCTTTTCTTGTAACGAGTTTATGAAACTTATATAATTAAATACTATTATATGTGAATACAGATTTTGAAAACATAATTATCAGTCAGCTTTTCTATTTACAGTTTTCTGAAAAGTAGAAACCTGTTTTCAGTAACCGAGCACATTTTTGGAAAATGAAAATTGAAAACTGTTTTCTAAAAACTATTTTCTGAAAACTGTTTTTGGAAAACTTTTCTGAAAGCAAACAGGGCCTAAGACTCCTCAATTATTGTTCAACCAACTTTGATACTCTGGATCTGCAAAGTTGGTTAGGTGTGGATTTACATTATATGTTCTTTGTGTAGACCTCCCAAGTGAAGTTGCAGGAAGCAATCGTACAAAGTGAGGAAGAAGTTCATATGTGCGCGCGTGAACTATTTGCTTTGATTGACTCTGTTGCGAAGTACAAAGAGTGCATGACATCAAAAATTTCAGAGATGAAGAACGACTATCTAGAAACTGCCCATGCTATCTCCGATCTTCACAAGGGCTCCTTGTCGGCACAGTTTGGTTGTGTTTTTGATGCAAGCCACTAAATTGAAATGGAGTGGCAAGTGTATGTGAACAGTTTGATCTTCTTGTTTCCAAATTGTGTAGTCATCTTCAATTGATGTCAACTTTTATTATTATAGAATCGGATGCCAAAATAGTCATGAATTTGCTCAAGCCCCCTCCCCCTCCCCTGCTCCTTCTGTTCTTATTATGCCTTTACTTGATATGTGCTGGAATTTGCTGAGCCGGATGTGGGAAGTTTGCTTACAGGACATTTACAGGGAGGCCAACCCGGTGGCGAACTGCCTGGCTAAATCTGCTACTTCTGAGGATACTCGGTTACTCAACTGCTGGTTTTTGATACTCTTGGTTCTGGCACTCCCCGAAGAATCAATGTGGTTTAGTTTTTTGTAGCTCGTTTTGCTGAAGGTGGGGTGCGTTTAGGTTGCTGTGTGGTTTGTTTTGTTGTGGAAAGCGGTGGACTCTTTTGTTTTGTACTGCCTCAAGGACCCTGTACTCTTTGTAGCGGTATTGTAAATAATCAGTTTTGAATTCTAATTTATCAGCTTTGCAATGGGAAAAAAAATGATCTCATAAAAGATTATGCAAGTGAGAAATTGCTTCGAGTGGATGTACTATAGTTTTCTTGGAATTACAATTATGCTAATTAATAGCTTTACAATTACAACTCCAACATTTAATGGTCTAAACATATTTGTTGGGATGCTCATCCAACCGCAATGTTAAAATAGGATCCGGTTAGCATGAAGTTCAAGTGAACTTCATGCTAAGTTCACTTCATGCTTAATACAGTGCTGACACAGAGGCGGGAGAGTGATTTATTTGTCTGCGTGTCAGCTTTATATTGAGCGTGAACTTACCATAAAATTCACTTCATGTTAGTCAATCCCGTTCAAATAATGATAAAACAAGCCTACATTTATGTGTAGCAAAAAGAACATTAAAAGTATTAAAAAGGTCAAAAAAATAATGAAGAATATCAGATGATCAAATTTTGGGGGCCAAATCCTAAAGAAGACGAGGGGAATTGTTATTCATTTAGAGAATCCTAATTACAAATAGGACAGAAATAAGGAGGAACATCCTCTATTCAATGTTAAAATCCATCAAAAGAAAAAACCAATTCAACAAGAGCATGAGCTATACGATTTCCTTCCTTATGAACATGATAGCGAAAAAAATTTAAGACAAATCCACAATAATATGACCCACTTTAGAGAGATCACCTATATCATATTTCAAAAGAGACAAATAAAATTCAATCAAAATATATACGCTAATCTTTCACAGTTCCACACAATAGTAATTGTTCAAAAAGGCAAATGTCATAAAATGTCTAAATTATTTTTGGTCGGAGTTTCATATTTTTTTTATGACTAATTTGTTTAAGTTCATACTTTGAGGACTAATTTATCCAAATCTTGATATACAGAGGAAGGTTTTTGTATTTAAAGATTTTTTACTTATGAACATAGTTGGATTAGCAAAAATAATTACATGATTAATAAAAATATTAATTATTTATTTTTATTCTTTAAACTTGAAAAACTATAGTATCAAATAGCAAATACCAAATAAAATGGGGGGTAAAAAAACATCTTTTTTTCTATTGGAGTGAGCCCCTTTCAGGTTTCAACACATACATAGAGAACGCCAACACAAGAAAACTTCCGCTAGTGTGTGTGTATATACTAATTTAATCTCTCGGATAAAATTTCCTATGGCGCAATCAATTTGGATACGGATACACTTTGTTTCTCTATAAAACTCTCAACAAATAGAAAGTCCCTATCCACACTGACTACTTACAGAAAGTCTCCATCTTATTGAAAACTTCTTTGAACTGTTGGGAAAAAATTTATTCTGTATCCAACTGACTCACACTTCTGGCATTGAGAACGCCGGCCGGCGAGAGTTTGACGATTAGGGTTTGGTTTTTATCTGGTTTTCGTTGTCAGGGTTGGTCAGTTTTATCTTTCCGTGTCTCTCTATATTACCCGATTATTATTTTTCTGCTATTGGTCCCTTGTTTGTGGGCATCTCTTATAGTTTGATGATTTTGAATTCTGGGTTCGATTAATTCGGTTGTTTTGGGTAATGGGTCTGGATTGTTAAGTTGCTCCGATTTAATTTTTGTGGGAATTGATTGAAGTTGTTGTAATTGACATGAGGGTCTTATCAGTGGGTTGTAGCCCTTAACTTAGGGCACAGAAAGAGGATACAAAGTTTGTGTCTTTTGATTGTTTGAAGTTGTTTTCAATTGACTTCACAGTATATAAGTGTACAAAGAGAATAAGCCCTAATTACTATGTAAAGGACAGTTTTGTTTCTAATATTGGATAGTGGGTTATGAAGGATTAGGTCTTGGGAATCTTAATTGTTAGCACTAATTACATTGTTACTTTTGTGTTGCGTTGCTTGACTGAGATTAAACAATATTTGGATTGATTCTGCGGAGACACAATTCAATTTTGGGGAAACGGGGCGAATATTTAGTATTAATACACAAAATTCAAGTTGGACTTTTCCTTTTCTTTTTCATACGATCATGTTCGGTACTTATTATGGAAAAAAGTGAGCCCACATTAGTACCAGAGTGGTTGAAGAGCAGTGGAAGTGTAACTGGTGGTGTTAGTACTAACCACCAATATGCGTCATCGTCATTGCATCAAGGTAAAGTTAAAAGACCTCATATTGCCAAGTCTTTTATGTAATTAGACTTTTTGTTCACTTATAAATTTGTCCTCTTACAATGTTTTTTATTGCCAATTTCTTATAGATGATCATGCTACATTAAAGCCTTCAAGAAATAAGTCATCAGTCAACATTAGTGATCATGATTTAGGACGTTCATCTTTTTCTGATCGAGCAACATCCTCTTATTTCCGACGGAGTTCTAGTAGTAATGGTTCTGCTCACTCGAGGTCTTATGGTAGTTTTGGCAGCACCAACCGTGATAGGGACTGGGATAAAGAGATATATGAGTATCGTGATAAAGAAAAGTCTATTTTGGGTGACCATAGGCATAGGAACTATTCTGATCCATTGGGGAGCATTTTGCCGAGTAGGTTTGAGAGGGAAGGGTTAAGACGTACACAATCCTCCATATCCGGGAAACATGGTGAGCCATGGCCCAGAAAAGTTCCAGCTGACTCGAGCAATGCCACCAAGAACAACCACAACAATGGAAATTCCCGGCTTGCTGGGAGCAGTCCCATTAGCAGTGTACACAAAGCTGCATTTGACAGGGACTTTCCATCTCTTGGAGCTGAAGAAAGACAAACAGATCCTGAGATAAGAAGAGTCCCATCTCCTGGGTTGAGTACGGCCATTCAGAGCTTACCAATTGGTTCTTCTACAGTGATTGGTGATGGTGGGTGGACATCGGCCCTTGCAGAGGTGCCTGTGATGGTTGGAGGCAATGGCACCAGTTCCTCATCTGTTCCACAAGCTGTTCTTCCAAGTTCAGCTTCTGTTGTATCAAGCGTGACGACTGGTCTCAATATGGCCGAAACCTTGGCCCAGGGCCCTCCTCGTGTTCAGGCTACTCCCCAGGTAGATTAATTGATTATTGTTTTCTTAGACACGAGGTTAGTGTATCTATTCTTATGTGATGTGTTTGTTTTGTGATAGTTGTCTGTTGGAACTCAGAGGCTTGAAGAACTGGCTATTAAACAATCCAGGCAATTAATTCCCGTGACACCTTCCATGCCTAAAGCTTTGGTAAGAGTGTTGTTCCCTGCTCTTTGATTATGTTCCATTCTAATAACATGACTTCATCTATAATTTGTGCATTTTTTTCTAGTGACATTTTTTTTAATTCCTATTTCCTTTAAGGAGCCTTTATGAAGATTTTATCTTATATGAGTATTACTAATATGGAGGGCCCTAGGAATTTGTAGTTGTGGGATTTGAACTGACTTGCACTTAAGCCGTTGAGCCCATAAATACTTATTATTAATAGAAAATCCTTTGAATAGTGCATGTGCAATAATCTTTTCTTCTTAATCTTTTACAGACTTAATGACGTGTAAAGGTAGAGTATCTATATTATGTATCAGCAACTGAATACGACAAAATTTTACTTACTTGGGCAATGATTAGTGGTCGTGTCACGTGTGATCCTTTTGCGTAGTACCTAGAGGTCCATTCAAACCAATTTTTGACACTTGTTACAAGTTCTTTTCTTGATGCATGTTTTTCATTTGTCTGCATATGAGGGGGTGGCCTTGTAATTATGTTTCGTAATTCTCGAATGATACCGTGGATCATTTTCAATTTATTCTTCGTCAATAAATGAGCTGACCACCATTTATGACCCATTATGGTACCAGAAGTCTCTGGTGAAGTTTAACTTATTTGAGCAAAATTAGTGTTCTGCTAATTGATGTACCGTTGTTTTACTGTTACAATTTTTTTGAAGTCATTAGTTTAAGCACTCTTGTGCCTTTTAGTTACAAATTTTTAGTCACAAGAAGTTGACTCGTCTATGCAGTTGTTTAAAAGAAACAAGTGTTAAACTTATTAGAAGACAAGGAAACAAGAAAGAAAAGAAATAGGTGTTAGAAGTAGGAGAGAATAATAGAGGATAATAAGTGGATAGTTTAGATTTGGACTGTTCATCGATAATTAAGAGACCCGTACCGGACCAGTTATCAAATCCATCCAAAACTGGGTACCGATACCGGTTGAGTCGGTATACTGAACCGGTTAGCTGGAACCGGTACTTTACTGGTTTTTAGGTTGTTTTCAGCCATGCTTCCATGAAAAGTTTTTACAAATCCTAAATTACAAGAAGCACATCCAAGGAATAGGGAAGTGGACACCAAATATTAACTAATTGAATACATGTCTATTGTCTACACCTTCAGTCCACCACTAGCCTACAAAACCCATCAAAAATAAAGCAACCATTTCTCAAAATTCATTCTTATCAAAAAATCCCATACCCATCTATTTCCAACCTATTTTAGGAAATAAGACGGTAAAATATACTGACAAAAATGAACTCACAGGCTGCAAACTCTAATTGGGTGTGATAAATGAAATCAAGAACAACAAAAATCTATAAAAGGGTCCACTTTCCAAATTCATCTTTCACAGCTTACAAAACCCTTCTCCATTCAACCAAACAAACAAAGAAAGAATTAGGTAGGTAGGCACTTGGTTGAAGAGGTGATGACGCATTGTAGAATGCCGTGAACAAGGGTACGGATCGATTCTTGGGATTTGTTCCATAGGGATTCCAGAAAGTCATGGCACTTGTAACGGTGTTGTTCTCCTCGTCGTCGGACAACCACTTCGAAACTAACGGCGGGCGTCGTTCTCGCCATCGGAGGAGAATCAATAGGACGCTCTTAATTTGTAGTCGTGATTTTTTTTTGGGGGGGGGGAGATGAGAGAGAAGAAGAGAAATTGAAGGGAGGGTAATTAGTGAAAACTACAAGTGTTATCTTGTCTGGATGATGGATGAGATCACGAGAGAGGAGAACTGAGCAAAGAAGCAGCGGTGCGGCGATGGAGAGAAAGGCATAGATGGATTCGAGATGGAGAGAAAATAAGAAGTGAGAAAGGGGTAGAGCACGCAGATGAGTGATGAGATGACATATCTATTTGAGAATAGAATTAATAAATCAGTAATGTAACCGGCTCAGTTCGGTATATTCCGAACCAGCCAAATCCTTTCTTTGTCTTGAAAATCCGGTATATACTGGTTCCGCGTACCGAACCCGAACCGGCCGGTTCGACTGGTTCGGTTTGGTAAAAAACCGAAACTTTTGCACACCCCTAGTTTAGATAGTATTAGTTTAGCGCAAAACTATAGAGAGCTTTTGATTTCTCTTCTTTGGAGCGAAATCATGGAGTAAGGCCAACACAATATTGAACTAATTTTAACTATACTATGATTTATAGAAGTTCCTTTGTTCTTGACCATATTTTTTTATCGACGTCGAATCCCGTGGAATGAGCTTTTGGCTAATAGCAGAACCTTTTCACTGTACAATTTGTAATTCAATAATTCATATATTATCCTTTCCTAATACTCTTGTGGCAACCAAATGAGTACTCTTATCTGTGTACTTTCGGAATGTTAAGAGTCAATTATGAGATTTTTTCCGCAAATTACTGTTTCTTCCTTCTTTTTGGCTTTTTCATGTCAGCACATATAGAAGTCTTGTATGTGTTGTTTTACTAGTTTATTGTTTCAGTCTTCACTATTTCTGAAGGAAACCAGTGAGTAATCTTTCCATTCTTGAGCAAGTAGAGTTGTGGGAACAAGCTATAAATGTACTGTTGAATTGCGTAACTGGAGCGTAACTGTAATTTTATACGCTGTTTTAAAATTTCGCAACATTTGTAACCTTTGATTATCCTTGCATCATCATAATGTTGATTCTGTGTAGCCTTGGGTAGTAATTATACTACATCTCCTATAGTTTTAAATGTTGACATAGACTAGAAACTTGAAACCATTTTAGGGGTAAGACGTTCTGAACAATTTTCTGCTGTATATTTGATTTCAACACATCCTTGTGTCTTTGATGAGAGATTGTCTTAGCTGGATATGTAGTATCTTTGGACCTCATGGTATATTTGTCACTATCATGGTTTCTTTTTGAGCACCACTTTAAGAATAGTTTGAATAAGAAGAGAAGAAGTTGCAAATAACTTTCTTCTTGTTAGTTTTTGAGTGAGAGGTGGGTGGTTGGTGGGTGGGTGGGTGGGTAGGGGGGTATGGATTTGTGTGTTTCATCAGTTGCGAGAAAATATGATTTAAGTTGAGATGCCAATACCCCTTTTTCCTTTTATTTCCCTTATTGTAGGGTTTAACACTTGAACTTTAACTTTATTTTTCCTACGTTTCCACCTTTTTGTCTTACTAGAGATTATTCATATTTAATGACCATGTGAATTGGATTTTGATTTACTTATAAGAGAGGATGGGGTTTGGGGTCAAGTGGATAAGATGGACAAGAATCGTATCTCTATTGTTGAGACAGGGGAGTTTACATTCTCCTTTTTCTGTTCATATTAGTGATAGAGACGTTTAGTAGGCTTCTGCAATGAGCATTTGAGTTGGATCGGATTAGGGGCCGGTGGTTGGACTATTGGAGGCATCTCTTGTTTACTTTTGGCAGATGATACAATCATATTTTGTGATGTTGAGCCCAACAATTACACTTCTTGAGATGTGTGCTCCTTTGCTTTGAGGCGGTTTAAGGGTTGAAGACCAATTTAAGGAAAAGTGAGATAATCCTAATGGGGGAAGTGGTTGGGGTGTCGACTTGACTATTTACTGAAAGCTTACTTGGGACTTCCTTTGGTGGAAAAGCGGATGGCGAAGGCTAGATGGGATCCGATTGTTGAGAGGTTGGAATGGAGATGGGCACGTTGGAAGAGACTTTATTTGTCCAAATGCATGAGATTGGTCTAGATTAAGGTACTGTTTTGAGCCTCCCTACTTATTTTTTGTCACTTGTTCAGCATTTGGCGTTAGTGAGACGGTGGTTGGAGAAGTTGGTTAGGGACTTTTAATGGTATGGGAGTGATGAAGGAGGAGGGATAATCATTTGCTTAGGTGGGAGCAAGTTTGTGTTCCTTTAGATCAGGGTGGGTTGGGATACGAGGGATTTTGGGAGATTTAATGTGGAGTTACAGGAGAAGTGGTTATGAAGGTTTGTGTCAAGGGGGAGGACAATTTGTGGAGAAGGGTGGATGGAGGAAGATTTTTTGTTGAGGCAGGGGTCTATGATGTAGGACAAGGTGGAAAGAAGGAATAAAATATCTATCTTCGCAGAGATTCGATAGAAAAACACACACAAAAGCACACAACGTTAATCTCAAATCAATTCATATTCATCTGAAAAAATAATGAAATATTACAATGCTTAAATAAAAAACCAATACTTGAGGATTAAGTAAAAATCCTAATTTAAAAAGGAAGCAATCTCCTAATTAAAATCTACTACTATAATAAAACTCTCCTAATTAAAAACTACTACCATAATTAAAATATACTACTAAAATTAAAACTTCTAAAATATCTTACTAAAATAATAATTACATTAATAATACAATATTTACTTTTAAATAACAATACAAAAATGATAATAAACTTCTTGAATTTCTTTCGTACCACATCATTCTCCTCACTTTCGAAAATAACGAGACGAGTTTTGAAATATCAAAGAATAATAAACCACAGTTTGAGAGATGCCATCTAACAAAACATGCGCATTCGATGTTTCAATGTCATGATCACAATTTTCGGGAATAACAATAACAAAATATAGAAATTTGCAGTAGCTTGGGACTCAAATGTAATAACCGGAAAGAGAAAATCAACATAGTTGACCTCAACTTTATCTTAATGTTTTCGTATTTGGGGACAAACTTAACTTCAATTTTCTCATTGCGAACCATCTCTGAGTTGTTTAAAACACTTTATTTCCGCTTCATGTTTCTCACAAGCATCAATATGTGAGAGTACTTGCTCTTTTTTATGCTCTCTAACTTTATATTGGTTATTGATATGATTAAGTATTATAAGACATTCATCAATTGTTTTGTAAGAATTTGCATTGCGAGTCTCTTCTTGTGAATCCGTCGCTTTAGTTGAACAAACACGATTAGGATGAACATTGCTTTGCACTTGAACAGAATATGAACGAACATGGTAGGCGGTTATGTACTCGTAACATGTTTTTAAATTTGTAAGATTTGTTTCGGATCGTGCGAGATCATTGTATAATTTTCAATACTCGATACTATACGGAACATAAAACCTTTTTAAGTTTCTCGTATTTGAGAAAGGTTTGATGCTCAAGTTGCTTTATCTTAGCCTGAAGAAAGGCTAGACCGTTTAACTTGTAAGACATTGTATATATGTATAGGGGCTGGATTGAAAATTTTAAAAACTTTGGGGTTGAATTGAAAAAATTCAAAAACTTTGTGGGCTAAATTGAAATTTTTAAAAACCTTCGGGGTACTAAAATGTATTTGGCAGTTGAATCAGTTATGAACAGTGCTCACGGTACTGTAGCAGCAGCAGCAGCGTTGTAGCAGATTTTTTTCCCAATTTTGTGGTCAGTTTGAGACTACGTTGTCTTCTCCGATATGATATCGATTTAGTGAACTTTGACAATAGGCGGAGGCCAGAAAATTAGGGTAAGAAGGAATCGGGTGAAATAAAAAGATGGCTCTTGATAATGATGTAGGACAAGGTGGAAAAAAGGAATAAAATATCTATCCCCGTAGATAATTGGTAGAGAAATACACACAAAAGCACACAACTTTAATCTCAAATCAATTTATATTCATCATCTGAAAAATAATGAAGTATTACAATGTTTAAATAGAAAGTCTAATACTTAGGGACTAAGTAAAAACCCTAATTTAAAAAGGAAACAATCTCCTACTATAATAAAACTTTCCTAATTAAAATCTACTACTAAAATTAAAACTTTTAGAACATCCTACTAAAATAATAATTACATTAATAATCCAACATTTATGTCTAAATAACAATACAAAATTAATAATAAACTTCTTGAATTTCTTCCGTACCGCATCATTCTCCTCACCTTTGAAAATAACTTGTCATCGAGTTTTGAAATATCGAAAAATAATAAATCTTAGTTCGTGAGATGTGATGTAGGACAAGGTGGAAAGAAAGAATATGAGTACCTATCTCCATAGAGAATCAGTAAAGAAACACACAAAAGCACACAACTTTAATCTCAAATCAATATAGTCAATAATCTATAAAATAATGAAGTATTACAATGCTTAAATAGAAAACCCAATACTTGGAGACTAAGTTAATTTAAAAAGGAAATAATCTCTTAATTAAAATCTATTACTATAATTAAAACTCACCTAATTAAAATCTACTACCATAATTAAAAATCTCCTAATTAAAATCTACTACTATAATTAAAATTTTCTAGAATATACTACTAAAATAATTACATTAATAATTCCACGTTTATTTCTAAATAACAATACAAAATTAATAATAAACTTCTTGAATTTCTTTTTCCGTACTGCATCAAGATGTCTTCCAACAAAACATGCGCATTCGATATCCGATGTTTCAATGTCATGAACACAAATTTCGAGAATAACGACATAATATAGAAATTTGAGGTAGTTTGGGACTCGAATGTATCAATCCGAAAGAAAAAATCAACATGGTTGACCTCAACTTTATCTTCCTTGACGTCTTTGCATTTGGGGTCAAACTTAACTTTAATTTACTAACTGCGAACCATCTCTAAATCTGCAAGTTGTTCAAAACAATTAACTTTCGCTTCATGTTTCTCACAAGTATCAATATGTGAGAGTACTCGTTCTTCTTTATCCTCACCAACTTTATATTGGTTATTCATATGATTAAGTATTGTAAGACATTCGTCAATTGTCTTGTAAGAATAATTTGAGTTGCGGGTCTCCTCTCGTTAATCCGTCGTTTTAGTTGAACAAACACAATTAGGATGAATATTTCTTTGCATTTGAACAGAATATGGACGAACATGTAGGCGGTTATGTACTCGTAACATGTCTTTAAATTTGTAAGATTTGTTTCGAACTGTGCGAGATCATTGCATAATTTTCAATACTCGATGCTATACGGAACACAAGACCTTTTAAGTTGCTCGTATTTGAGAAAGGTTTGATGCCCATGTTTCTTTATCTTGGCCCGAAGAAAGTCTGGATCGTTAAACTTGGAAAATATTGTATATATGTATAGGGGCTGAATTGAATAAATTCAGAAACTTTGGGGTTTGAATTGAAAATTTCAGAAACTTTGAGGGCTAAATTGAAATTTTCAGAAACCTTGGGTGCCAAAATGTAATTGGGCAAAAAAAAAAAACAGCGATGAACAGTGCGCGAGGTACTGTAGCAGCAGCGTTGTAGCAATTTTTTTTTTCACTTTTGTGATAAGTTTGAGATTACGTTGTCGTCTCGGATATTGATGTCGATTCTCTAGCGAACTTCGACAATTGGCGGAGGCCAGAAAATTAGGGTAGGAAGGAATTGGGTGAAATAAAAAGATTTAAGTAATTTTGGCTCTTGATACCAATATGATATAGAATAAGGTGGAAAAAAGGAATAAAATACTTGTCCCGTAGAGACTCGGTAGAGAAACACACAAAAGCGCACAATCTCAAATCAAGTCATATTCATCATCTAAATAATAATAAAGTATTACAATGCTTAAATAGAAAACCAAATATTTCCCTAATTTAAAAAGAAAGCAATCTCCTAATTAAAATTGACTACTAAAATTAAAACTTCTAAAATATCCTACTAAAATAATAATTACATTAATAATCCAACATTTATCTCTAAATAACAATACAAAATTAATAATAAACTTCTTGAATTTCTTCTGTACCGCATCAGTCTGGCTCACATAAGAGGTCAAAACGTACTTTTTGTGTGGCGTCTTTGAAAGGCCATAAGATGGTAGGGAGGAGTTTGTCGGGCGCACTTCTTTAGTGTGATTGGTAATGGGAGGAGAGTTTATTTTTAGAAGGATGCGTGGGTGGGGGTGACCTTGGGAGGAGATTCCCTAATTTATTTCATTTAGCAGTGGATCAGAATGTGATGATTGTGGACTATGTTTCATTGGTGGATGGACAGTTGTCCTGACCACCTTTTTTTGGGGTTACATTTTCAGGATTGTGAGTGGAATGAGGTAGAGCAGTTTCTGGTGTTTGGAGGGGTTGCTCCATTTCAAGGGGGTGAGGTTACCATGTGGTGGAACCTTTGTTTTAGTGGGAGGTTTAATAGTTAAATCGTATTACACGAGTCGTAGTTGTACGGAGGATGGGGCATTTTCTTGGAGCAGTCTTTGGAGTTTTGTGGTCCTGAGTAGAGTGGCTTTTTTGTTTTTTCATATGGTATTCTCTTTACTGGTGATGATGTGGGTGATGCCTGCGTTGGTGGTAGGTTATCTGGATGCTTGGAGAAGAGGCGAGCAAAATAGGGTATGGCTACCACTGTTTATGTGGTAGGTGCTATGGAAAGAGTGGAACTGTAGATATTTCAAAACCAAGTAGCGTTCCATTGTGAATATGAAATACCTGTTCTTGTGCTTACTTTTCTTTTGGCAAAATGAGGTTTATCCAGGTGGGGTGTCTCCTTTCATTGATTTTTTCAGCTGGCCTGATGCAGTTGTTGCGAGTCTTGGCGTTACAGATTTTTCCTTATTTTTTGTTAGCTCCAAATGTACATGGATGGCAGACCCTGGGTACCTCTTTAAATATATATTATTACTTATTAGTTATTGAAAGAAAAAATAAAATTGATGAAGTTTGGCTAGTGGCTAGAAAGGATAAGAAAGATGTTCCAAGTTCTAGGCTGTAAGAGAACCACAATTTAAATAATATTAGTGAGTGTTATATAGGTAATATTAGCGAGTGTTATATAAATCTATTGATGTTTTTTTTTGTTTTTTTTAAATAAATAAGGAATTCTTTAAGGACAATTAAGTGATGATGATGAGGTGAAATTTTAAGAATTTCGTATCTTTCGCGTATCACTATCATGTGGGTCAAGTTACATGGGTGTCCTTGGATTTATGTGGACTTCTCTGCTACTAGCTAGTTTGGCTTTGGAATTGGGGACTTCTGTTCTAGTTCATGTCTTCTTTTGGTTTTGGACCGTCGTCATCTTTACAGGTTTCCATCTAATTGATAAGTTGTATTTTTGTAATATTTGCTAGTAGTGTGTTCATTTATTTAATCCAAAGAAAAAAGAACATGTTATTACCCTACAGCATTGTTGGTTGCGAGGAGTATGAATGCTGCATTTGTGCGGTACTGCAGATATATGTGATAGAAAATGAAGCAATTATCTGACTTTTTAAAGAATACCAAGTTTTATTCTGTAATAGGAAAGAGAAAATACTGGTCTAAAGCTACATGTACAAAGGCATTGAATGCTAAAAACAAACTAATGGGCCATGGTCTCTAAGATTCTAGGCAGAAGGTCAGGGGCTAGTGTGACCGCAGAGAGGCTCATGTACGCAAATAAATCATATTTGATCTCATTTCCACTGACTAGGTGATTTCATTACTGAAGGTTGAAAAACTTACTATCAGCTACTACTACACATCTTGTAACATCCTTTTATCAACCCTCTACGAAAGGTCAGATATGTCGACAAATATTTTAGGAAAGGAAACGGAGCCAGTTTGAAGAAACATGGACACTCCAATAAGAAGACAAAAAGGTGAAATAAAGGGTTGCAGTGAAAAGGAGAGGAGCTAAAATGAGTATGTGTAGAAGAATATTTTTGGTCTTGAGTGGGGTGTAGCAGAGGTCGAGTGACCACTTGGGAAATAGTTAAAGTCAAACTGGTCTGTAGATTCTCGAACGACTAAATATATTGGAGAAATAAAATTTACTTATAGGATCAGGGGTCGATTGACTCCTTATTCCTTTGGGAGTAATTAAATTCAAACTGGTTTGTTGACTATCAAACGAGTAAATAGAAGAAAAAAAAGGTTTCCCTAGGCAATATTCCTGGGCCTGACATCAGGCGAGGTACTGCGAGTCTTGCTGGGTCTTAAATGCTAGGCACGACTTCAACAATGGTTTTCACCTTTTATTATCCGACTTCGTATTAGTCAATATTCTGTTTGACATTCTGTCATTCGGCTCATTTTCAATATATTTATGCGGTGTTGAGAAGATTAATTGCTGGCAACTGGACTTTTGTTCTAGATGACTGTTGTTTGAGTAGTTCCAATTTAAGCAGTCATTCTGGGATCGGTTCATTTAGTGCTGGTGATCACTTACCCCCATTTATTACGTATTAATACGTTATGGTGTATAAGCTTTTTGCGCTTGCATAATGGTTGTAAAATAGGGAGATGAAGGGCATTTAATTGAAGTATTCACACCTCACTGAAAGAGTGGATTAAATCATGACACTGTACGGGCTTATTTATGAAGGACTGCTGTTTAGCTCTGTAAAAGTATGCTTCTTGGAGGAGGGGTGGTGTTGAGGGAAGGATTTGTTATAGAAAACCTTTGTTGTACTAGATGTTATCTTGATATGATAGTAAAAGAAAAGATGGATTGGCAGTGAAGAGAAATTTCTGCAGTCGTATGCAATATTGAGCATGTTACAGTATTTTGTGACAAGATTAATCCTTAAAATTGGGGGACTACTTCCTAGTTACTTCTGTATAGTTGTGGTCATTTGTTACACACATTTATCCTTGTTGGCTAATTGTTTTATATTTTTTTCTCAGGTGTTGAATTCTTCAGAGAAAACAAAGCCTAAAGCAGGTCAGCAGCAGCATCAGACCTCTTCTATTCACCTTGTTAATCAGTCTCCGCGTGGGGCACCCACGAAGTCTGATATTTCGAAAACATCGAGCTTAGGAAAGCTTCAAGTCCTCAAACCAGCACGAGAGAGGAATGGTGTCTCTTCTGCGAAGGATAGCTTGAGCCCAAAAAGTGTTAGTAAAGTAACAAATAACCCACTTGCTGCTGCTCCATTAGTTGTTACATCTGCTCCCTTGAGGAGTCCAGTCAGCAACCCAATCCTTGCAAGTGCTGAGCGTAAGCCTGCTGCCGCAGTATTGCCCTCAATGTTGGAGAAGAGACCTACATCTCAAGCTCAGAGTCGAAATGATTTCTTCAATCTTGTGAGGAAGAAGTCTATGACAAACTCCTCTTCAGCTGTTTCTGATCCCGTCTCTCCCGTGTCAGCATCTGTTCTGGATAAGCCTGGTGAAACTGAAGCTGCTGCCCCTCTTATTCCTCAAGGTAGAGATTCCCCATTGATAGATGGGGACCATTTGAGCGAAGGTAGTGGTGACTTCACCCGCAATAGTGATGCTTGTGATGCGCATCAGAAATCTCATGATAATGGGGAGAATCATTCAAGATCTGATGTGATTCTTTATTCAGAGGAGGAAGAGGCTGCATTTTTACGTTCACTTGGGTGGGATGAAAGTGCCGGAGAGGATGAAGGCCTCACAGAGGAAGAGATCAGTGCATTCTACAGGGATGCCAGTAAGGTACTAGCTTGCTTAAAAACTTGATCATTTGAATACGTCTGAGATCAACAGACTTTTCATCATATTAGAGACGGTTAATTATTTACAGTGGTTATTTTATATACCTGCAATAATTTTTGGTATTTTTTGAAATCAATGTGTTCTGTTTATTTTGCAGTACATAAATTCTGGGCCATCTTCAAAAACTTTTCAAGGAACTAAGCCAAAGCTTTTAGTGCCTGTCAACTTGCGAACGGGAAGCATTGGAGGTGTTTCGTCTGGAGGAGTGAGCTCACCCGAGTCTAAACTGGATTCTTAATCTACCAAACGTCTCTCACCGGGTTTGACCATTTTTAAACTTGAAGATGGGGAGGTTTTCGTTTTCTTTTTTCAAATTCTTTTTTTTGTTGGTTTCTCTGATTGATATTGAGATGAATATCTGAGGCATCAAAAGAAGAAAAAGGGCGGGATTTTTGAAATCCTTGTTACTGTGAAGTGAATAGGAATAAGTTACAGGTGATAGTCCAGGCCCCAAGCATGTCTTGTGAATTTATGTGCCTTCTTCTCGACTTGTAGAACTTTCTAAGGTTAAAAAAGTTGAGATAAAAGAGTAGTAGGATTAGATCTACTGGGCTGCTTAGGGAAATTGCTTGATTGTGCAAGTTCTGGATTTTTGTCAGTTTAGAGGTTTTTGGGAGGGGTCAACTTTAATCAAATAGTTTATTATGCTTTCGTAGTCGTCTCACAAAGAAAAGAAGCAATGAATTTTTTTTTTGGATGGATGGATATTTTGTGGGTGTTGCGATAGCTACTTTTTTTGTTCATTCTTGTTTGTTGCCTGTATTGTGTTCTTGTGCTAATTATGCAGGAGGATCCTTTTGTTTCTTGTGTTTCACCCCCTGTTAATCCACGAGATAGACAAATTTTTTACTTGGTTGGTAAATAAGGATAAAATTATACTAGTACTTTATATTTTAGTTTAAACAAGAAAAGTTATTTATATGTTGTTAGGTCGAATGTGGATTGTGACTATTAGAATATGATATGTGGTCTCTTCTTAACGCCCTCTTGCATACGATTTTCTTGCTGATATGGTTGGTCCGTGTCCAAACCTTGAGGCTGTCTAATTTTTTCATCACCAAAAAGGACGAAAATAGATCCTATGGATTTGTTATGGAAACTGTTATTTTCACATGAATCTTTATCACATGGAGGTGAGATTTATTGACTATTCACGTGAGAGGGATCAAAAGGAAATATCAATTTCTTATGTGAAATATCAGTTTCCTTTATTATTTGTCAAGGTATAGACTTGGGCAAAAATTTTGGTGGTCATTAATTAGTGTAATATGGGGGCCATGGCAAGCCTAATGTGTCTTTTTAACATTCGAGTAAAGTTAGGGAACTGATATTTTCACATGATTCTTCTCATGTGACTAGTGAGCGAGTTTCGTCTTCATGTGAGAGAGACTCGTGTAAAAATATCATTTTAACATGTGAAAATATCAATTTTTTAAAGTTAACTAGAGGAATTTAAGAGCATTTATAATAGTTTTCTTATCTCTATTTCTACTCTGCAGTGCTATTGAGTCATTTTGCAGGATAGAGATTCAATTTTTTCATTATGTACCCAACATGTTCATTATATTGATTCTTTAAATAATGAAATTTGAAACAAAGGTCAACATCAAACAAAACAAAAGATTGAAATTGAAACTATAGATTTTGTTTTTTTGTAAAATACCTTTGAATTAAATGATTTTAGATGCCGCAAATGAGACTTTGGAGAAGAAGACGGTCAATGAAGAGGACAATCGGTAAAGAATAATGTCAAAATAATTTTATAGAAGAAAATCGTCGGTTGAAGAAGCACTAGAGAAGACGAGATTCGCGATGTTGCAAATGTCGCGAATAATTTTAGATGTCAGTTTCTAAAGTTGATGTGTCCACTTAAATAAGGGTGTGAAATGTCATTTTTCATACATAGAGAATGTTCTTTTGATTCACTCACCCCGAGGAGTAAAATCCTATATAGAGATTAAAATAGATAATTAAATAAGGATAAAGAAACTGTTGGATAATGATTTGTTGATGTATTCTTCAAAGTTAAGGATAGAGAGTTTATTGAATAAACTGTTATGAATGCTCTAAAGAAACCAATGTCGGGTCAATTCTATAAAAAACTACAAGAGAGTTATATATTTCAAACAGGAAAGATATTTCACAAGACTCCTTTCACATGAATAGTGAACGAGACCCATATTCATGTGAGTAAGACCTTGTAGAAATATCGATTTTTTTGTGAAAATATCAATTCTCAAAATTTATACAAGGCGAAAAGAGAGGCGACAACTACTTTACGCTCAAAACAACGTTGTTTTACATTATTAAATACACTTTTTTCATATTATATATAAAAGAATATTTTTATAATTTTTCAAAATATTATTATTATAAAAGAATATTTCATGCAAAAGCATGAGGTAACCCGTAACCCTCAAAGTATGATTCATAGTTAAGTTGATTGATAGCCAACATTTGACGTATAATATCTTGTACAATTTTTATTTATGAACGTACGGTTAAAATATAATAAAAAATATTATTCATTTAGAAACAAATTATTTAGTTGATAAACACGACTTACCAAATAAGTTGCCCAAATGCACAAGCTATTCCTTAATGCCAAATGCGACCATACCAACAAATTCTATATATATATATGAAAATGATTCATAGTATATATTTGTTATAGATAAAAAATGGGCATACAACATCTTTATCGTTTAATATAAAAATTAACGACCGAAATTTAAACTCAATTTCATTCTTCCAATCCAAACATAACATTAGTTTTATCATTATTAATTAAGTTGTCATATATCAATTAATTAATTACTTGAACCTTAATACGTACATACTCGTGCAAATTAACAAGCTCATGCATGCATGTATGAACCTACAAAAATAGTTTTATATATATATAATACACATAATGCATTAAAAATGTTATGTCCATAATTTTATATCATGTTTAGCTAGTTTATAAGTATTGCATTATTAAATGTTTTCAAGGTTTCAACAAGTTCATAAGTTAGCCATTTTAGTGTGACAATTCAAATGAATTAAGTTATTTAATTTGTAATTAGTATTGTAATAATGTATTTAAAAATTCAACTTTTATAATAATTGAAAATAAAAATATTGACTCGGCTTTTATAAACATGAAAAATATAGTGCTTTTCTGGGAAAAAAATATTTTTAAAATTTACGTACGTATATATAGAGCACGGGAATACCACTAAAGCGTACCCAATTATCAGTTCAGCTTATTGAAATTACAAAAAAAAATAAGGAGCTTGGGTTGGGTGAGCAATTAAGGGTTTTCAGGAAAAGCAAGGAGAGAGGTTTCAGCTTCAAGAATGGGCAGCGCCGTAGTCGAGAAGACTGAAGAAGAGCTCCGGAGAGAGATCGAAGAACTCCATCGCCAGCAATGGGAGGTCCTTGTTCTCTCTCTTTATTTCTCTCTCTACATATATATGTATATATTTGCACAAACACACAATTCGCCAAGTGTTTGATTATTTGTCTGATTGACAGATTTCAGAGCGGCTTCGTGATCCTAGGGGTCTTCGCCGCGGTGGTTTATCTGGTACTGGTCCTCGGAATTTTAGCGCCAATGGCAACCGTCAGCGTGGTTTTGTTAGACATGTAATTTCTCTCCTGTCCTATCCCTCCCTCTGGATATGTACTTGTTTTTTTTTTAATACTGGCCTAATTGATTACAATTGTTTTTTTTAATACTTGCCTAATTGATTACAATTAGCCGGAGAGGACTGAATTGGAAGACCAACCTGCTCCGAAAAGGCGACTTTCTTCCGCCGTGGTGAAGGTGAGTAGAAATACCCTTGATTCGTAGGTTCTATAAGCTTTAATTCTTTGCTGGGTTTTGATGGAATATTGATTTTGATCTTAATTTGGTTGAAGATTGAGGATGGAGAGATTGTTGATGATGAGCCTGCAAAGGATGGGGCAAATAAAGATTTTAGTGTGGAAGAAAGTGTTGAGGTTGTGGATGCAAACCAGAGCGAGAGAAAGCCTCTTATTTGGTCTAGGAGGGATGGCGATCAGAGACCACCTAAGATGGTAAAAAACTTAGAAATTTTCATTGAATTATTGTTTAGTGTAACTGAGTTTTGCATTTGTGTAATGGAGTGATGTTGTTTTGTGGAAAGATTGAATTTTTAGTTGTTCTTATGTAATTAGGATTCTGAAGCTCCTCCACCAGTGCCTATTCCAAGAGTGTTGCCTAAAGATGAGGACCCAAGTTTGGTTAAGAGGAATAAGAGAATGCTTGGGCAGCTCCTGGGCACTTTGGAGGTAAGTTTACAATTAGTATACATATATTTTTTAAATTTTTTTCTCCCTTAAAAGGTGAAAACTTCTTCAAAGTTTTATTCGCAAGTGTATAACCAACAATTTTAACTTCCTTAACTGTTCAAGTCAATTTAAAGGGAGATCGGATTGAAACATGATATTAAGCCAGATGTAGTAACTAAATTTGCCAGTTGCATTTGTTGAAACTTGATGTTATTCTTTCTTCAACGCTAATGGACAGTAGATATGTATTTTGATGCTGGTTACTGGTTAGTATAACCAATGACCTGAGTTTATACAGGAAATCTAGAGCTTAATTCTTTTTGGCTAGAGGGTTTTAGTTTTATTTGGCGCGAGCCATCAAGTTGTAGGCTTGTAGACTGTAGCCCTCCTTGATATAAATTTTAAGTGGCACTTTATTGTGCTTATGATGTATATGGATATCATTTGTTATTTTCTGGAAAATGTCTGGTGTTGACATATGCTCCAACAAATAAAGCTCCTTAAGCATTTAATTTTTTTGAAAGGAGTAAAAGCTAAAACCCATCAAAGTGGGCCGCTCTTTATGATCAGGATGATAGCAATACTGTCTCATATTTGTAATAGATCTGCTATCAGTAGTGTCACATAAAAAGCACATTAGAATCAGAATATTAAACTATACTGATTGTAGACATGGCATAATTTAAGAGTTCACCTTTAAATACCATAAGTTCTGGAGCTCCCACATAGATCCAAACAGTTTTTCTGCTTGTTTATCTTCTTTCAGCAAGATAAGCAAATCTTTACAGATTTTCATATTATTATAGCAGTAACAATGACCATATTATGTCAATAATTACAATAATCCAAATAAGCAAATACCATAAGCGAATCCAAACAGACCCATTGTAGAAAGCACAGTTCAGTGAGAACACATCATGTGCATATACTACCATATTTGAATTTTATGTTATGCCAAATAAATAACTATAAGTGACTACTGTAAAGAAAAGGTGTAGAACCAACATTAATTTTAATACACCAATTATTTGACCGGTTAAGTTGATTTGAAATAACCTAAATACCTAATAACACCAGCAAGGCCACTTGGATGAAAGAGATGCTAGATAGTTTGCATTAGTATATCGTTTTGGTTTTTTTTGGAAAGTATGTATTCTTTTTTTATTGGTAAGTATGTACTTTTGATTTTTATGCCGTATCATCATTGGTCCATGGGCGCATGAGTAGGAGCCTTGTTTAGGTCCTGGGCCTCACTTTATACTATGATTTTTGGCAAAAATCTTTTTATTTCCTTGTTTGTGGGATTTAATAATAATTTAGATTTTTTGTTTTAGTAGTTTCTTAAGTCCAAAATATATTGCCTTTTACTGTAGATAAAATATATGAGCAGAACCTTGTTTTGTTCGACCTAGACTACATGTGTTTGGTTAAATAAACGTGTTAATAGTTTATTAAGTATGTATCTATTCGTCTTATTTATAATAAACCGTGAAGTATGTTCCTTAAATTTCCATTGTATTCTATTTTTAAACCTTATTCATTTGAACTCCCTCAAACCTCATCTGTAGCATTTCTTGTGTCTTCATTTGTTTTAAAGTTAAATATTCATCTTTATCTTATTTACATGAAACTGTTAAAATTGTTACAGAGATTCAGGAAAGAAGACGTGAAACTTTCTGGCACAGAAGCATACATGCGGAGATCAGATTCTCTAAAAAGAGTGAGTACTTGTTAGATCCTGAGTATGAAGTATGAACTACATTCTAAGATTTGTGTGTGTTTGTGTGTGTCTTCATGTTTGTGTGGAATGTTTGAGCAATGAGTACTTGGCATGAAATAAATCACAGCAGAGGAAACACTTTTCAACAATTTTCTTGTGATTGTGTGTCCTAAACAGGGAGTAATTCATTATTTCAGAATTTGGTTAAACATGCTTTGCTTTAGCAATCTATGAATGGACATGGCTAAATTTAAACATTGGTTCTGGCATGGTGTGCTGTGGTGTGTGGGTTAAATTCTTTCTTTTGCTACTTGTGTGCTTCAAAGTTTGAAACACTTGAAACTTCATTCTTGAATACATTTAATGTCATGGGTGAAATTGAAGGGAGTACATAAGATAGCATTGCCAACATGGATAGTTCAGTTGTTTTAGGATTTCTCTTTCTGTCTTTCAACTTCGGTTGATTTATAACTAAAACAGAAAGGTAACATATGGGGAACTTTTAGAATGAGTGAGGTTCCAAACTTTCAATAATCTACTTGGTGAGATATATAAACTAAAAATTTAGAATTCCATGTTTACGAATAGAAACACAATAATATTAGCAGCCTAGATCGGCCTTATTGTAGGACAATAGTGAAAAAAAAGACTATATGGCCTAGTGTGTAATTATATGGCTTTTGAAGTGTATGTAATTGTGGTGTCTTTTTTTTTCCTTCCCTTTTTTCTTTTTTTCATTTTCAAATTCATGCGAGTGCTAAGATGATTCCAAACCTTATATAGGCTGAGCAAAAAGCACGTGAAGAAAGTGAAAGGCTGAGGCAACAAGAGCGTGAACAAATTGCAGAAAAGCGGAGGAGAGATTTGGTTCGTTTTTAAGTATTTAACATTTCAGATAACTTTTGAATACATATTCTTTTTATGTGAAAAAAGCTGATATATTCTTTCAAGTTTTAACTCTTCCTTTTGCTATTATTGCATCTTGTCTATTAGACTCTTAGAGCACGTGTTGCTGCTAAGGCTGAAGAGAAGAAATTGGAACTGATATTTCTTCGGTGGAGTGAGCACCAAAGAAAGCTTGGAAATTTTATAAGGTAGATATCTTTGGACTATATTGATTTGCATGATGACATTTTTTATGTCCACTTCTCTACATGTCTGCCATTTTGATATTCTTGTCTGTATTGCTTATGCTATTGTTCTTTGTTTCTTATCTCAGGTTATTTCTAATTTTGGTCCAAAAGTGTCCATATTCACAATTTTATTGAGACAAAGATAAGTTTCTGTCCATGTGCACGGGTGTGAAGCAACAGGATGACATTGATTTTTCCTGCTCTGCAGGGTTTTTAGGTTATTAATCAATATGGTTTTATTCTTGATATATCTTTTGATACACTTTTCCTTTTTTTTTTGTGGTGGGCGGTTTTGATTTCAGGACTAAGGCAGAGCCTCCGGTTTACTACTCGTTTGCCAAACCATTGGAAGAAGACGTGACTTTGGTTGAAGAGCGGAAAGAACAGGTGACCTTTTCATTTTATTTGAAGTTAGAATTTGCTTTTGCTATTTCATTACAATATAGGAAAATTTCTGAATAAATACATAGTAAAAAGGATTAGATGTCAGACAGTCGGAAGGAGATGGCTGTATTTAGGATATCTGATTTGGCTTCTTACTGGCCAAAACCTTTGGATACGCAACTTATTTCTTACAATGTGGTGATCCAGGTATTTCAAGAATGGAAGGCTGCTAGGAGGGAAGAATTATCTCAGTATCAGAAGCAGCTTGGCGAGCAGTCTGTTGCCAATGTTGAAAAGGAGCTGGAGAGGTGGCAAAATGCGAGAAAAGCTAGGAAGGCAAACAATGATACGTTGAACTTGCAAGAGACAATGGACAAAGAACTGGAGACCCACAGGCTTGAGCATGGCCCCAAGACGAGAAAGATTCCTGGTGGAAGCAACAATGAAGACGAGGATGACGTCGAAGATATCAACGTTGGGGAGGATGACATGATGGATGATGTACTGGATGTTGACGAAAACAGTAGGAGGGGCGATGAAACAGTGAAGGCAGAGGCGGACAATGGTAGTCCTTTTGCAGAGAACAAGGACGAGTAAGTAGCTTAATTTCATTGATAGGTGTGGTTGTATTATGTAGTTGTTATCCTTTGACCTGACTGTTGTTTGGTTTGTTAGTTTAATATCATGATAGTGTTGGTTTGTCGACCGGGAATCTCCAGTTTTTTTTTTTTATGCATATTTTTATGCTAAAAAGATGTTAAAACTAATTTGGTATTTTTATTCTGGATTTTCATCTCACCCATCAAGTTGCTAAATTTATACCCTTTTTGAGCAATCGGCTATATTAATGAAAGTTGTTATATGGTAGTGTATTTGAATTTCACCTATTTATATTTTTACCTCATTGAGGTCAAAATACAAATAGGTAAAATTCAAATACACTCGAGTCTAATTTTCATGTCCACATATCGAGTGTATGCCGGCTTGTGCCGTATTCGAATTTGTTATCACATCTTATGTACTTCTCTTCAATTTTAATTGAATTACAAAGTAATTGTAAATAATCAATTGATTATAGAGTGGGAATGCATAAGAGTGAGATAACAGATACGATATATAATCTGACAATAAAATTGAATTCACTTGTGGGACATAATCTGACAGGAAAATTGGACCACACGTCGTGATGTGGGTTGAAAATGGACAACTATTGAGACTATATTTTGAGGAAAACATCTACAATTACTCGAACAAGTTGGCTATATATGGTGTAATGAATGCTTATAGAGTTTTGTAGAGTTAATTGTAATTAATTAAGTTTTTGTACAAGAGAGGTTTGATCTAATTTTGATTATTAGAATTATATATATTCGTAAAAAGTTTAGTATTTTTTTTGTGTGTGGTACTTTTAAAGGCTTTAGCAGCTCAACATCAAGCCAATTTCTGAATAGCCTGTGTAGTGTTCTCCTCTCTCCTCTCTCCTCTCTAAAGATATATCAAGGGTAATTTGGTAATCTTACCACTGCGCATTGTAACTTTTAGGAAATGAGAGGTGGTAATATCAATCATTATTGATTTTTTTTTTTGTCATTTTCAAACCCAAAATTAATATTTTTTTTATAAAAAAATTAATCAAAATTAACATTAATATATTTAATTTTAGTCAATATAAGTCGATTGATATTGCAGAGTAAAAATGTTGTTATCATTTAAAGTTTGAAGTATATATCATTAGAACAGTTATAAAAGTATTGCTAAATTTGTATTTGCTATAATTTTTATTTTGACAATATCATTTTATTTTTTTTGTCTAAATTATTCTCTTGGTTGGGCAACATTTATAAGTCAAAACTTTAAAGAAATAACCATATCACTACAAATGTCTCTAAATATATGCATTTGTTTTGTTTTTGTTCGGATAATTGTAGTGTAATAAGGGCCATAATGGGACACACATCATGTACACACGTAACATAGAAAGACTCGAATGATCTCCCATAAAACTTAAATGCATCCACAACAAAAAAACAACAATCAACTGAAAAGGGTGAATCTAGGCTTTCTTTCCAATTAAAAATTTTACAAAAGTTGTGACGTGGCCAAAATAGGTTCAATATTCAATTTATTTTAAGTCGTCAAATATATGGTACAGAATTCAAATACAATCTTTCATATCAAACGGTCGTGCAAAATACGACCATACAACTGTGAGTGTCAATACAAACATGTAGAAAATATTAACATTCAAACTAAGTCCTCATTACATTTATTATCACACTATTTTAAAAAAAAAATAGTGAGGACTTCTACAGCTCTAACTCGGACCATTACTCCATTCCCCGATTAGTACCCGCGATATTCTCATTTCCTGAAGAGAACAATGGAAGAAAAGGGTGAGCTCAACTAGCCCAGTAAAGAATATTATGACTAAGATAATGAAAAATAAATTATCGTTAGTCTTCAACAAATCAGATAAAATATTATGGACAACCAGTTTTAGATTAACAATTGCAGCGGAAATGACAATTCATTAGAAGAGTTAAGTAGAGAATGATGTCTACTATCTTCTATAATTTAAAAGTCCATCATCAATATTTTATCCCTGTAACATCAATCAATATTCATCTCGAATCAAATATTCATCTTTTGCACTACGGCCAAAGATTTTCATTTGTATCACCAGTTGGTCATGTTCATCTCAACACCTGTCCATCTTTGCACTACGGGGCAAAGATATTCATCAGGTAATCATTCATCTTTGCACTACAGGACAAAGATATTCAGTTATATCATCATTTAGGACTGAGGATGATGAAAATAATACGAATAACGAATCCAGTGAGATAAAGGACAAATATTAGCGAATTTATCCAGAGTTCAAGAATGAAGATCAAAATCTGGATCCAATCAAAGATGATTTGGAAAGGAAAAAAATAAAAAAATTTTACCGTGAATAGTATTCCGTGAATAGTAACTCGTAAATAATAACTCGTCATGAAAAAATAAAAATTTCATAAGAAAGTTCAGACCAATATTCCAGTGCAATAATATTAGATGAAGCGCAAAACTCAAGAAATTTTTGATCATTTCAGGAATTATAAAAACAATACTTACCGTAGTAAGTTTAGAGTTAGGAATCTGAAATGAAACAATATACGAAACTGCAATTGAATTTTCACCCGTCTGGCGGTAGTCCGCTCAGACAGATTATTTTCACAATTTAATAACAACTGAATACGAAGGGTTATTCATCAGGCATGCGGTAGTCCGCGTAGACAGGTTATTCTCATAGAATAATAAAGAATAGAATAACAATAGAATTTCACTATGCATGCGGTAGTTTGCGTAGACAGGTTATTCCAACAGAATAATAAAGAATGAAATAATAACCCTTACGAATATTAAAAGAAAATAACTCTCTTCATGAATACGAAAGAAATAATACCCCTTACCTTAAAATTTTGGAGACTGCACTAGTGTAATAACAGAATACTCTTCTTCTTTCTCTCTTATTCTCTCTATACTTTCTCTCTCTATAGCCTTAGTGAATTGGTAAGAAATAATGAAGAAATGAGCTTCTATTTATAGGCTCGGCAGAGTAAGGGTAAAATAATCTTTTCGACATAATTTATGACATCATCGCTTACATCATCGATCCTATGACATCATTGCTTACCTCATCGCTCCGATGACATCTTTGCTTACCTCATTGCTCCGATGACATCATTGTTTGCATCATAAGAGTTCAAATTCAATTTACACTCTTCCACCTAGTTTAACTTTTATACCATGAATTTACTATAATAATGTAATCATTCAAATTATAAAAAGCATACTATTATATAATCACATCATACTATTATAATGTAATATTATAATAATATATTTGAATGAATTATTTTATCGGACAAGATAAAATACCAACTTTCAACAAATGTCACATGTTAAAAATTCCTCCGTTTAAATTTATATTGAATAAATATTTCCTTATCATATATATCAAAAATTAATTATTCACAAATAATATTACAGAACTACAATATTAACAACCAGGTCGTTTTGAGGGGGCCTTCCGATAAGGATTTCTCCTTACTGGCGCGCAATTAATCAACCCATTTCTTAGACAGAACTTCCTTAGACATTGTTAATAATGCTATCTAATAATATTATTCAAATAATATGAATTATTGATTTGATAATTTAAAATAATGTGCAATGATAATTATTGAATCAATAATATAAAATAGAAAAGTAGCACTTATTGATATAACATATCAACGTAGTAAATATTGAACTAATAAAATATTATGCAATTATTGAATCAATAATATAAAATATTGAACAGTAATTACTGTAATAATAATTGAGTAAGTGTCTTCCTACGTAAGAATCAATAATTCGAAATATTGTACAATACCGTGTGCTACTGTGCAACACCACGTATTACTGTATTTTAACCATCGGGTATTTTCACAGTACTAACGGTAACAGTTTTGCCGTTATTTTTATAAAAAGGTTACTTCTGTCACTTTCTATATCCGACATTCATTCCGTTGTGGGGTCCACCAATGACTGCGTCGTCGTATGAATACTCTCCGACAAAAAGAATATTCCTCCACCAAACGAATATTCTCTGACGCAACGAATATTTTATAACCACTTGCTTACTTTGTAAACTTTGCACATTTCACCCATAACTTATCACATTTATCAAATCAACACCTTACTATTTCAAAATAATATATAAAAAAAATTAAATCTTATTCATAAAATTTGGGGTCTTACAACCTCCTCTCCTTATAAAATTTCGTCCTCGAAATTGACGTACGTACCTGGTATGTCGAAAAGGTGAGGATACCTCGTTTTTATTTTCGATTCTAACTCCTAGGTCATTTTCTCGATTTCATGGTTTTTTCATAAAATTTTGACTTGAGGTATAACCTTTGAGCGTAGGACATGTTCCTTCCTATCCAAGATCTTAACAGGTACCTCCTCGTATGTTAAATCTTCGGCTATCTCGTCTGGTTCTAACTCAATAATGTGGTTTGGATCTTTCACATGTTTACGAAGCAAAGATATGTGAAAAACGTTATGAACACGAGACATGTTTGGAGGTAAGGCGAGTCTATAGGCCACATTTCCTACTCGATCAAGAATTTTAAATGGACCAATGAATTATGGGTTAAGCTTTTCTCTCTTTTCGAATCTCGTAACTCCTTTCCATGGAGCAACACGTAATAATACATGATCTCCGACATTAAACTCCACGTCCCTTCGATGAAGATCAGCATAACTCTTTTGTCAATCTTGTGTAGTTTGTATACGTTGCCGGATCATTTGAATCTTTTTCATAGTCATACGTACTAACTCCGGTCCCAACAATGTTGCTTCACCCACCTCGTTCTAGCATACTGGAGAACGACATTTTCGTCCATACAACGCCTCGAATGGAGCCATGCCTATATTTTCCTGATAACTGTTGTTGTAGGAGAATTCCACCAATGATAGGTACTTATTCCAGCTCCCTTTGAAATCTAGAACACAGAGTCTCAATAGATCTTCAAGAGTTTGGATAGTCCTTTCCGATTGACCGTCCATTTGTGGATGATATGCCGAACTGAATTGTAAATTCGTGCCCATAGCTTTCTGCAAGCTGACCCAAAATCGTGAAGTGAATCTTGGGTCACGATCCGAAACTATGGATACTGGCATGCCATGCAATCTCACAATCTCTTTCACGTACATACGAGCAAGACGTTCAAGGGAATAAGTCTCTCGTATCAGTAAGAAATGAGCCGACTTGGTTAATCTATCAACAATAACCCAAATCGCATCTATGCCTTGAGAAACCTTGGGAAGGCCCGTAACAAAATCCATGGTAATGTGTTCCCACTTCCACTTTGGAATCTCAAGTGGTTGCAATGGACCCTTTGGCACTTGATGCTCCGCCTTGACACGTTGACACGATAAACACCTCGAGATAAACTTCGCGATCTCTCTCTTCATATTGCTCCACCAAAATGTATGTCAAAGATCACGATACATTTTGGTATTCCCACGATGGATTGCAAACGGTGTGTTGTGTGCCTCCATCATGATTCTATACTTCAAATCAGAATCGTCAGGAACACAAAGTCTGGGGTTGACTCGAAGTATTCCTTCTTCATCAATCCTTGCTTCTAGAATAGCACCTTCTTCCTCATATTCATTAGCTCCGGGTCTGTAACTTGAGCAGCATTAACTTTATCAATCAAAGCTAGTTCTACGTGTATACTTGACATCATCTCATGGGTCCCCGGAGTCATGAACTCTATCTCCATCTTTTGTAAATCACACAAAATAGGCCTTGAAAGTATCGCATTCGTTCTCGCATATGATCTTCTACTCAACGCGTCAGCTACCACGTTCGCTTTACCAGGATGGTATTGGATGGTATGATCGTAATCTTTCAACAGCTCAAGCCAACGTTGTTGCCGCATGTTAAGTTCCTTCTGGGTGAAGAAATACTTGAGGCTCTTATGATCCGTATATATCTCCACTTTCTCCCCATACAGGTAGTGTCTCCAGATCTTCAACGCAAAAACGACTGCTGCCAACTCTAAATCATGAGTAGGATAATTTCTCTCATATTCCTTGAGTTGTCGCGAGGCATAGGCTATGACTTTCCCATGTTGCATGAGAACACATCCTAACTCTTTGCCCGAAGCATCGCTGTAAATGACAAATCCATCCGAACCAGATGGTATCGTCAGAACAGGTGCCGAAATGAGTCTCTTCTTGAGCTCTTGAAAGCTCTTCTCGCATTCCTCGTTTAATACGAATTTTGTATCTTTTCGAGTCAGCTGAGTTAATGGAGTAGCGATTCGAGAAAATCCTTCCACGAATCTCTGATAATAACCAGCTAATACCAGAAATCTATGTACTTCGATCACCGACTTCGGTTGCTCTCAACTTTGTATTGCTTCAATCTTCGTCGGGTCCACAGATACTCCACGTTTTGATACTACGTGCCCAAGGAATGCTACCTCCTCAAGCCAGAACTCGCATTTCTTCAGCTTGGCATATAACTTGTTTTCACGAAGCCTTTGAAGTACCAGCTTCAAGTGGTGCTCATGATCTTCATGACTTTTGGAATAGATGAGGATGTCATCAATAAAGACAACCACGAACTGTTTCAAATATTTCTTGAATACACGGTTCATCATATCCATAAAAGAAGCAGGAGCATTAATCAATCCAAAATACATGACTAAGAATTCATAATGCCCGTATCGAGTTCTGAAAGCAGTCTTCGGAATATCCTCAGTTTTAATCTTCAGTTGATGATATCCAGAACAAAGATTGATCTTTGAAAAGAATTGTGCACCTTGCAATTGGTCGAACAGGTCATCAATACGAAGTAACAGATACCTATTCTTGATGGTGACATGGTTCAACTCCCGATAGTCAATACAAAGTCGCATACTCCTGTCTTTCTTCTTTACGAATAAAACAGGAGCACCCCAAGGAGATGTACTAGGACGTATAAAATCGATGTCTAACAACTCCTGTAGTTGGACCTTTAACTTCTGAAGTTCTATAGCAGCCATTCGATATGGGGTTTTAAAAATGAATTTTGTACCTGGTTCACGGTCAATAAGGAATTCAACTTCACGTTCCGGGGGTAGACCGGGAAGTTCTTCGGAAAATACATCAGGAAACTCATTAATAACAGAAATATCATTCAAACCTGACGTATTCTGGTTTAGATCAGTGACATGGGCTAAGAAAGCTTGACATCTGTTTTTCAATAAACGAATAGTTTTATGACTTGAAATAACATTGATTGATTTTAGTGGTTTGGTTGTTTGAATTCGCACAGTAGGTTGGTTAGGAATAAGAAAACTAACAATCTTACGAAAATAATCAATTTTGTCATGATAAGTTGTAAGATCACAAATTTTATGAATACGATTTAATTTTCTTTATATATTATTTTGAAATAGTAAGGTGCTGATTTAATACATGTGATAAGTTATGGGTGAAATGTGCAAAGTTTACAAAGTAAGCAAGTGGTTATAAAATATTTGTTATGTTGAGGAATATTCGTTTGGTCGAAGAATATTCTTTTTGTCGGAGAATATTCGTACGACGGCGCAGTCATTGGTGGACCCTACAACGGAATGAATGTCGGATATAGAAAGCGACAGAAGCAACTTTTTTATAAAAATAACGGCAAAACTGTTACCGTTAGTACCGTTGAAATATCCGGTGGTTAAAATACAGTAATACGTGGTGTTTCACAGTAGCACACGGTATTGCACAGTATTTCAAATTATTGATTCTTACGTAGAAAAGCACTTACTCAATTATTATTACAGTAATTACTGTTCAATATTTTATATTATTGATTCAATAATTGCATAATATTTTATTGGTTCAATATTTGCTACGTTGATATTTTATATCAATAAGTGCTACTTTGATATTTTATATTATTGATTCAATAATTGTCAATGCACATTATTTCGAATTATCAAATCAATAATTCATATTATTTGAATAATATTATTAGATAGTATTATTGGCAATGTCTAAGGAAGTTCTGTCTAGGAAAGTGGTTGATTAATTGCGCGCCAGTAAGGAGAAATCCTTATCGGAAGGCCCCCTCTTTTCTGAAAACGATCTGGTTGTCAATATTGTAGTTCTGTAATATTATTTGTGAATAATTAATTTTTGATATATATGATAAGAAAATATTTATTCAATGTGGATTTAAACAGAGGAATTTTTTAACATGTGACATTTGTTGAAAGTTGGTATTTTATCTTGTCCGATAAAATAATTCATTCAAATATATTATTATAATATTACATTATAATAGTATGATATGATTATATAATAGTATGATTTTTATAATTTGAATGGTAATATTATTATAGTAAATTCATGGTATAAAAGTTAAACGAGGTGGAAGAGTGTAAATTGAATTTGAACTCTTATGATACAAACAATGATGTCATCGGAGCGATGAGGTAAGCAAGGATGTCATCGGAGCGATGAGGTAAGCAATGATGCCATAGGATCGATGATGTAAGCAATAATGTCATAAATTATGTCGAAAAGACTATTTTACCCTTACTCTACCGAGCATATAAATAGAAGCTCATTTCTTTATTATTTCTCACCAATTCACTAAGGCTATAGAGAGAGAAAGTATAAAGAGAATAAGAGAGAAAGAAGAAGAGTATTCTGCTATTACACTAGTGCAGTCTCCAAATTTTTAAGGTAAGGGGTATTATTTCTTTCGTATTCATGAAGAGAGTTATTTTCTTTCAATATTCGTAAGGGTTGTTATTCCATTCTTTATTATTCTGTTGGAATAACCTGTCTACGCAGACTACCGCATGCATGGTGAAATCCTATTGTTATTCTATTCTTTATTATTTTATGAGAATAACCTGTCTACGCGGACTACCGCATGCCTGGTGAATAACCCTTCGTATTCAGTTGTTATTAAATTGTGAAAATGATCTGTCTGAGCGGACTACCGCCAGACGGGTGAAAATCCAATTGCAGTTTCGTATATTGTTTCATTTCAGATTCCTAACTCTAAACTTACTACGGTAAGCATTGCTTCTATAATTTCTGAAATGATCAGAAATTCTTTGAGTTTTGCACTTTATCTAATATTATTTCACTGGAATATTGGTCTGAACTTTCTGGTGAAATTTTTATCTTTTCATATCGAGTTACTATTCACGGGGTACCATTCACGATAAAAAAAATGTTTTTTTTAAATCATCTTTGATTGGATTCAGGTTTTGATCTTCATTCTTGAACTCTGGATAAATTCTCTAATATTTGTCCTTTATCTCACTGGATTCGTTATTCGTATTATTTGTCATCATCCTCAGTCTTAAATGGTGATATAACTGAATATCTTTGGCCTGTAGTGCAAAAATGAATAATTATGTGATGAATATTTTTGGCCTGTAGTGCAAAGATGAATGATTACCTGATTCAATGTCACGTCACGTCACTTAATGTTACGTCACTTAACACACGTCTAACACCCCTAGTATTATCCATGATATTCCAACAAATCAGTGTTTTATTCTTTAATCTTCGATTTTATGCAAGTGGCATAAATTTTTGGGACAATTACATATAATAGTACATTTTATTAAAGTATTACAAAAAAAGGGCACAAACAAAATAATTACAAAAAGAGTGCATATGCAATATTTAATTACAGAAAGAGTGCAATCTTATCCATTTTATTTAGTTGACTGATTTAATGAGTTATTGATAATGACCCATGATTGTAGGGATTTAAATCTTCTCTCTCTTATCAACCTCCATATTCTTATCAGTAACCACCTTCTTCTTCCTCTTTGGTCGTCGCCTTCTTCCTCTTCTTCCGCCGTCGCAACCTTCTTACTCACCTTCGCCCCCCGCCACTGCTCCACCGGCTGCCGCCCCACACCCTCTCTTTCCCCTTCCTCCGCCTCCCTTCTCCTCCCCCCGCCCAAGCCCCACCCCCTCCCTCCGCCTCCCCCCCTTTCTCCTCCTCCCGCCCCCCGCCCCCGCCCCCGCCCCCACCCCCACCCCCTCCCCCTCCCCCTCCCCCTCCCCCTCCCTCCCCCCTTTCTCCTTCTCCCCCAAATCGATCCAAGATGGTCGTCGGTGGAGGCTCCGCCACTGGCCGCGGTAGAGGCCACTCCACCACCCATTGCTTCCCCTCCACCACTGGTCCATTCTCCAACTCCACCGGTAACCAAACCTCATACGTTGGTAACCAAACAAAATTACCAAGGTAACCAGGTATGACTGTGTTGGTTACCTTGGTATGAAGGTAACCAATTCAGTTTTATTAGGTTACCAATTTTATTTTGAATGTGATGCAGTTGGTAACCAAACTTCATGCAGTTGGTTACTAATTATTCATACCAAGGTAACCAACCCTTCATTCCAAGGTAACCGAATCTTAATTTTGAATGTAATGCAATTGGTAGCCAAATCTTCATGCAGTTGGTTGCCTTTCATACTAAGGTAACCAATTCATATTGCAGGTATGGAGGTAGATTGGTTACCTTGATATAAAGGTTTGGTTACCTTGGTATAAACGTTTGGTTACCTTGGTACGAAGGTTTGGTTATCAACATTACATTACACATCACTCTCTTATCTCTCTCTTTCCTATACAGTGTTCTTTTTTTTTTGACATGAAATTGGGTCTCACCGGCGAAGGGGAGGAGGAAGATGACCGGCGAAGAGGAGGAGGAAGATGACGAGGAAGATGACGTTGCCAAATTTTGAATATTTGAATTTGAATTTATTTTTGAATTTGAATTTATTTTTGTTGTTAGATCCAAGATATTTGAATTTGAATTATTAATTATGGCAGTTATTTCTCCTTGATTTTAGGTTTCCTTAATTGAATCCTATACTAATTCCCTAAATTAAGAAATCCTAATTGCACTAATATTGTAAATAAATATGGAAAGTGTATTAATTGTGTAAATATTTTATGAGTGCACTATTGTTGTAATTAATTTCTAAATGTTGTATATTATTGTAAAGGACCCTAAATTTTTTACATGGCCCAGCCCAGCCCAGAAAGCCCTATTACTAGGGCCTGTGAAAGGGATGCGCAGCCTGGCCTACACCCAGTTCATTCCTAGGTAGAGATGAAAGCAATTAACTTAAAAAAAGACGACATATTATATACCTTTCAAAATATGTACAGAGAATTACCAACAAAGGAAAATCTAGAATATCTTAGGATTGCAAGGCTAAAAATCTAGAAGAGTGGAAACATTTGATATTGGGTATGTTATGGCCTGGATCCTGAAACTTACATTGTACTCACAAGACTGAATGATGTAAATTATCTAACTGATGGCAAGAACTTCTGACGTATTGCAAGGAGAGTTGGATCCTATTCTTTTGTTGAGAGTAGTTCCAGTAACATGGAGGTAGTAGATGCATCTGCGGAGAAGCCCCTGCCAACCATTGTTTCTATGAATGCACTTGCTTCATCATACTTCTTATTTTGAAAACATCCGCGGATAATAGTGTTGTAAGTGACATCATTTGGCAAACAATCATTACCTTCCATTTCCACAAATAGCTCGTTTGCTTTCTTCAATAATCCTTCTTGACAAAGTGCTCGGATCATTATTGTGTAAGTCCTAACATTTGACTGCAACCCTTTTGAAGGAAGGCTATCAAAAAGCTTTCTTGCCATATCTAGCTTTCCTTCTTTGCACAGTCCATCAATGAGGATACTGTAACTATAAATATTAGGAATTATGCCATTACATTCCATTTCATGAAACAAGGACAACGCTTCATCAATATACTGGTTCTTGCAAAGGCCATCTAACAAGGTATTGCATGTCACAATATCTGGTCTATGGCCTTGAGCTTGCATCTCATAAAAGAATTTTTGTGCTGCAGCATATCTGCCCGTCTTAAATAACCCTTGCAAAATAGTATTGATTTTTTTTTTTATGTATAATCAAAAGAGTAAAAACAAAACTTTTAAACCTTCTACCATTTCAAATGAAGAAGTTTTTTAGTATAAACATATTCTATATCTCTTGATGAGCATTTAATAACTTTTTAGAGTTTTATATATTTTTTCAGAATGTCGTTCTATTTTTCTCACATCACTTTCTATAAGCAGATACATCAATCTTCACTTGTTAATTTGAATTATTCTCTTTTATTTTATAGATAATTAAAAGGTGAATCTGAATTTTTATTCTCTCTTATTACTCTATAAAGATTACTGAAATAATATCTAATAAATCAATTTATAATATTTTGGCTACTATCTAACTTTAAAATTTATTTTTAGTTTATAATAGTATTATATATATTTACTTGACTCAAGCTAATATGCTTGATTGTCTAATAAATTGTGTGTTTTATATGCTTAAATATACATTACCACATTTCTCATTTATTATACGATACATGAAACACAATATGGGGGTCTTCGACGCACGCACGTATCTAGTTACGACGCAGATTTGGTTTATAAATTTCTGTATTGTTCTTATTAAGTGTTCCAGCATTTTTTTAGCACCTTAAATTGCTATATCAGATAACAGCAGAAGATATTAAACTTCTTCCAACGCATCCCTAAATACAAACTAGAATGCATATGTCATAGCATTTTTCCTTTTACCATTACAAGGAGGCAAAGTAAGAGGTGCAGAATAAAGCAGAAGGTATAAATAATGCTAAAGATTTTCTTATTGCACAGAGGAATTAAGAAGACTTTATTGTAAAGAAAGAGATATAATCCATGAGGACAAGGAGTCCTCCAGATAAAAACCCTCATTTTTTTTCCGATGGAGATCTGAAATGGAAACTTCACCAAAAGCCCTAAAAACTTTTTCCCGAAAAGATGCAAGGAAGGACACCTTTTTAAGCAACAAAGTTGCATCTTTTTAAGCATAGTTGGTGCAAATATATGTCAAGTATTTTTTTGTTTGTTAATGGTTGTTAATGTTATACTATGTATTTTGGTAGTGTGAGTATCATGTCTCGTGTTATGTTATTATTTGGTTTTTATGAATTAGATGGAAAGTGAAGGAATGTGGGGATCATAAAAACTTCAAACAATGGGTAGGGGGAGGGGAGATAAACTCATTGATGAAGGCTCAAGCCAATGATGTACAAAATGGAATGAATATGCCCATCAAATATTTGTTATGTGTGGATGAGGTAAGAAAAGGAGATAGAGATGGTAATCATTTCAACAAAGTAGGGTGGAGTTATATCTTGACCAATTTCAATACGGAGACAGTTAATAGACATTACAATTTGAAACAAATAAAGAATCATTGGACTCAAATGAGAGGATATTGGTTGTTGCGACAACAATTAATGTATAAGTAAACAAGAGTGGGTTGGAATGATGCCAAGCATAATGTTGGTGGGTTTGATGACGGGTGGCAAAAGAAAATTAAGGTATCCTCAATAAACTTTACACAATTATTATATAGTAAGTTAGACTTTATTAATTTTTTTCTATTAAGGTCGTCTCTTAAAATTCTTTTTTCTTGAATAGTATTTAGTTAGTTTTCTTTTGTATTGATCTGGTATTAGTAATATTTTTTTGAGTTAATACGGTTAATGTGTGTATTTATTCCACATGGGGACACGTGGATACTTTGTAGCGAAAAAATTGGCTGGAACTCTAAATACAGTTCATCGTGGTTACTTAAGTGTACTTTGGGTAGTGAGATGAGAACTTTTAAACCTGGGGGTATCAAGTGTGAAAGGCTGCATACTTTGGGCGCTGATATGCAATAAACCCAAGAAACATCATTGGCCATCCACATCCACAACTTCATTGCAAAAAAAATTAGCTCAAACAATGCATTTCAAATAGATGAGAAGGAGGGATATCGTCCAGAATATGTTATTGGTGGTGTTGATGATAATATTGTACATTGGGGTGGATCTACTTCAGTTAATAATTGTTTAATTATACAAGTAATGAAAGATAATATTTCATTAAGAATCTCTAACTTGGAATAAAATTGTAATTGATATGTTTAGAAATTTGTTTAGTATTTTATTTAATAAAATTATGGATAATTGTTATGATATGATATTGAATCAATTTATCTTTTTATTAATGTCTTTTTTAATAATATTTACATTTGATTTTAACTTATAAGTCATTATCAACCGAACACATTCATAATTTGTTTTAACTTAATTTTTGACTTATAAGTCATATTAGTGTCGAACGTGTTTACTTATAAATCACAACTTAAAATAACTTATAAATCAACTTAAATTTTAACTTTAAGTCATTGTCGAACTGACAATAAGTATATTTTTATGAAACTGATATTTTCATATGACTTTTTGATATTTTCACATGAAAATCGTCGCTGTAGATCCTTTAACGACGATTTTTACTGTCGTTATACATCTATAACGATATTTTTCATGTGAAAATATTAAAAAATTATATAAAAATATCAATTTTCATATTTCTATGTTAACCATATTATAATTGACTTTTGACTTTGTTTCTTTTATATCCGCCCCTAGCCTCCCTCCTACTTAGATTTCTATTCATAAAACCTTGACCTGGTTTAAAATGACAAAAAAAGAAGGAATAGACGAAAATGTTCAATTTTTTGTTACTTATTTTTGTAATAGAAAATAAGAAAATAGCTGATTTTTAAAAATTGTTTTTTGCCATAGTTTTTCATATATAAATAGAAGAATTTGAATATAAAATTAAATAACATAAATAATTTTTTCATAATTTTTGTCCTACTCTTTACATCATAAATAAAATAAATTAATATAAAATTAAATTAGTCAACTAAATGTGAAAGTTTTCAACTTTTTTTCATTTTATAAACTCAGTAATAGTAACTTAAAACTTAAAAGAAAACATACAATTATTTTTTACTTATTATAAAATAAGTTTTTATTTATTTTTTCTTTTCTTTCCCGTCCAAAACTCCATATAAATAAGCCAGACGCTGTATATTTTATTATAAGCCGAACAGGGGAGGGAGAGAGAGACGGAGTAGGAGAAGCAACGGCAGCTCGGTGAAACCAAAAATTGTTGCTAAAAATGGATTACTCTGCGCTCACAGAAGCAATGGCGTCCAAATCTTATGATAAGATCGCCGATATCTGCAACGACCTAATGCTTCAGGCACAATTACTCCCTCTTTACTCTCTCACTCCTCTATTAGCTTAAGCCCTAATGTTCCTTTCTCTACTGTAGGCTTCTACGGAAGGGATTGCGTTTCAGGATGATTGGCCCTACGCTATTCACCTTCTAGGGCATATTTACGTTAATGACATGTATGGTTTTTATTGTTTGCTTAATTTTGCTTTTTTTTTTTTGTTTATTTGAATTTAGGTTTTTTTAGGGAGTGGTGGGTAGTTAATTTGGGTATTTGAAGGTGGTTTGTAATATATGAATTGCAGTAATAGTGCTCGATTTCTATGGAAAACAATACCTGGGGTTGTAAAGGAGAGTAAGCCCGAAGTGGGTGCTGCTTGGAAAATTGGTCAGCGTCTGTGGACGCGAGACTATGCCGGAGTTTATGAGGCTATTGGTGAGTTTAATGGGAGTCCTGAAGCTCAAGCTCTTGTTGCCTCGTTCTCAGGCAAGTTTTTACAGCTCCTATTGCTTTGATACTTCATGCATTATTTATTTTCGGGTATTGTTGATTTTATTAGATACTCCCTCCATTCCACAGAAGGAGTCCCGTGTGATATTTTTTCTAGTCAATTGCAAAATTCTAAAATTCAAAATTGATGTGATTTTATTTGATTTTGATTAATGCAATAGGTTTTATTGTAAACTAATTTAGAAGTACTATTGAGCATTATAATTTGAATTTTAGGACTTCACAAACTAACTAGGATCAACACCAGATGGGATTCTTTGGAATGGAGTGAGTAGGATTTAATGACCATATTGTGGTTGCTCTCATTTGATATTTTGACTACAAGCATGTAGATTCTCAACCAATTAACTTAAATTCTAAAGAATGTCAACTAGAATTCAAGGACTTAACTGAACTAGACGGAGTCTCCCAATCTGTCACTTGCTCGTCCCTCTCTCATGAAATATTGTCTCTCCTCTCCCGGCGGCTTTGAGTCATGTCTATAGCCAATTGCTAAGACGATTCCCATTCAAGCATTCTCATTCAATGGTCTATCAATGTTGCCTTCTTTTGTTCCAAATTCCTTTCTTTCTACTAATTCGTACGTAAGCAATTTGCAGGAAGTAAATGAAGTCTTTCCTTTCGAAATCCACTCTTGAAGTCACGTCTTTCAGTACTGGGACTAAAGTCAAGGTCTTCCATTTTTCTTTTTTATGCATCTAAGGTTTTGGGGCACCTCGACAATTATATACCTGCTAATCCGATGCCCACTCCTCCTCATATTGTGCCGGAATGGTATTTCCTACTTATTCATACCATTCTTTCTAGTATACCCGACAAAGCGGGAGGTGTAGCCGCAACATCTCCAGTTTTTATGTCTGTTGACTTTACCTTTTTTTTAAAAGTATGTATGTACGTAATTCAAGTTTTCGAGTATACTCCAGTGATAAGGAATTAGGATAATTCAGATGGCTGAATAGGCTTTTGGCTTTGAATTGAACATGCAATTTCTCGTAGTCAAATTGTAAGTTCATGTGGCTAGTGCAAGTCTATAATCATATTGGTTAGCTGAATGGTTCATGAAATTAGGTAACTATGCAACTCCTTTTGCAAAAGGTGATACAGATTTTTTATGATACAAATCTTCCGGTGGAAGTAGAATTGTAAGAAATTGTGAACCTTGCCAAAGCTCATTCCTGAGTGAGAGACAATTTGGTTAGAGCCAGAGTATTAAGACCAAGAGAATAAGACGTGGTGCAAGAGGAAGGTTTAGTGCATGTTCGCTTTCTTGTGTTTAGTACGTTTCTAGCGTTTTGTGCCTAAACGCAGTAGTCGGTATGTTCGGCATACAAAATGCACCAAGCAAAACACCGGTGGGGTCAGCGTTTGAGCTGCGTTAGGAACCCAAATTGCAACGCGAGAAAAGTTTGATGTTGCATTTAGTTCCTCAAACGCAGCAACCCAAATGCTCTTTACTTCCTTTCTTGCCCTTGATATGTGAAACGTTTTTCTTCTCCCCCTCACAAGCCAAAATTTCACAAACTGAGACTCAAATCTGCCCTTGATCTGTGAACGTTTTTCTTCTCCTCCTCACAAGCCAAACCACAAATTGAAACTCAAATCTTCATTCTTTAGGTCTCAATTTCACAAAATTTTTAAAATTTGAAAGCCCAATTTGCTTATTTTTGAAATTTCTCCCCCAAACCTTGAAGTTGAAAATGGTGGAATTCGTTGTAGTAAGAGAATGGACGAGGAAGAACGGAAAATAAGTGATAACAACGGCAACTGTATTGTAGCACATACTACTTGAAAGAGAGAACAGAGTTTTGTTTTGTATGCTTAAGAATGAGGAGTAGTAGAAAGAAGAATAATGAACATAGATGAAAAAAGAGGGAATGAAGAGGATGAAGAAGGAAAAATATGTGTGCGCATGTAATTTGGGCATAATTTGTGTGAATAGATTGATAAGGATGGTAGGTGAATAGATGATAAGGATGAATAGATTTTGAGTGCGTGGTAGATTATTATTATTATTATTATTACTACTACTACTACTACTACTACTATTACTTTAATTATTATTATTATATTTTGAAAAAGAGGTATTATATTATTGATATTACATAATATTAATTTTCTTACCACAAACTATTATTTTTGTATAATTATATATTAATTTATTATCATATATCTATACGATATAACAATTCATGCCTTTTTTTGGTCATTTTGCACCATTTCAGCCGCAACCGCTGCAATTCTAGCCAAACAAGAATCATAATTTCAACAACATAAGTTGATGGTAAACGAACAAGATCATAACTTTTCAAACGTTGCAAATGCTGCTTCAGATGCTTTTGCAAAACGCTGCTACCGTTGCAACTTGCAATCGCTACCGCTGCCATGTAAACGAACAAACAAGAATATGAGCCTTCTTTAGAAAGCATATTACTTATTCTTTTTCGTCATCTTATGGTTGGGACTTGGATGTTGTGATGGCTCAAATCCGGAAAGTATTTGAGCCTGGAGGATGATGAGCTTGGGAAAGGCTGGTTTAGGGTTCCCCCATTAAGTGTAGGTTGAATTTTCGTCAAGCTTTTGGGATTAAGCCCCATGTATTTCCCAAGGCACAATCTTTTCACTAGCTACCACCACATGAACAAATAAGGTCGGGATTCACCATACTTGCAGTGTGCCACATTTACTTTATTTTCCTAATTTTGTTTATCTTCTATTTTTATGTGCGCAGGTAGTTCAATAATAATATGTTCTTGTAAGTTGCAAGTTTCATTCCTTTATATAATTTCTATGAGATTGGAAGGAAATCTTGTTGAAACTGTGTGACTATGCACAAAACATATAAAAGGCTGGAAAGCATTTTTTTTTAAACATAAGCAGGGGTGCTGTAAAATCAATTTTACGTGGAACACAAATTGTTTTGTTTCGTGCAACAGGAGATTGTGTATACTTCAATGGCTAAAACATGTTGCATTTATGTGGGTTCTTATAGTTAGGAATTCTCTTATAATCTAAATGCAACAAAGCTATATTCAAAGAAGATTTGCAACTACATCAACAAATTGATTGTTCTAGAAATGTGATGTTGGAGCACCAACCCAAAGGATAGTTCAGTCACTCTCAGGATTAGCTCAGCATATGTTTTTCAGGAGTAAGAGAAGATGGTGCTTGAGGGAAGTCCGCTCTTACTGCTACACAAGTAACTGCTACTAATTTAGTATATTGATATTTGTGCAATTAGAGGTAGAAAACAAAGAAATACTAGGTTAGCTAAATTTAGAGTTCTAGAACGCAAGGGACAGCAAGTTTGGGAACGAAAGTACCAAACACAGGATTTATAAGAGTATCTTGTAACTTTGCATAAGATAATTACTTGAGAGAACTTCTATCTTCTTAAAGGATCACCCTCTCAATTTAAAGTTTGAGTCTTTATAACGAAACCTCATATTATAGTTTCATTTTTCAAAGCTCTAACTTTCATCTTTTAATATTTTTTATTCTGCATCATAATTATATAACTTTGGGGTGTCATTTTGTTATGTTTAATACTGCACACACTTGATCTCAAAATTAAAAAAATTTGGGGTTTGATTAGAGTTTTTTTCCTGCAAAATATACTACTACTCATATTGTATTAATTTGTTGTGGTGCCATGAGACTAGAAAGATTTGTAGAATTTTCATTAATGTGCAATATTTTTAGACTTGTGTATCTACAAAGATACGGTTGGAACTCAACAAATACCAATCATTTGAAGGCAGTGTAAGGAAAATTTCTTAAGAGACACTTGGGATTGAGGCGGATAGACTTCGCATTTGGGTGATTAATTCCAACTGGCAGTCGCTAGTAACAGTTGAAGCTCTTCTTCACAGATTACAAGCGTGACTTCTGGAAGTTCATTTTGATATTTGTTTTTATTTTAGTAATGCATGTAGTGTTCTAAATAAGGTATAGGCATCTGCCTAGGCATCGAAGGCCCCTTAACCACCGCTCCTAGAGCGCCTAGCGCCTAGTACTCAAACTAGTGTATGAATCTTGCGAGTTGCAAGACTCCGACTTTGCATCAACAATTTCAAAAAGGAAAGAACAAAAAGAATTGAAGAATAATACGTTATCTGGATGCTTCCATTGTCGCCTTCTCAAAACTATGCAAGATGCATCACCATAAAATTCCATAGGTGACCCATAATCGCCTTCTAAAAAAATATACTAAAGTAACATCCTCAAAGTTTCTTCATAATATTACTCATAAGTCCTAAAGTTTGGTATGTTTTAAATTCCATTTCAACACTTTAACTAATAAAAAATAAAAAATAAGAATTACACCGCCTACAAGACCTAGGTGCTGGAAGTTCCCTCTGCCGCCTAGGTGCGCTTGATGCTTTTTAGAACATTGAATGCATGTCTTTGAGGTCATCAGTATCTTGTCAAGATGATGTTTCCTGTTCCGTGTAACATTCTTGTCTTGTTTATAATTCTGTTTTGTTGTCAGCTTTAAGACACTTGTCATTCAAACTATTTGCAGAACTTTACACAAAAAGGATGTTTCAGCTACTGCAGTCTGCTTATTCAACAATAAGCATTCAAGATGCTGCGCTCTTCCTGGGACTGAAAGAGGATGATGCTACAAACTGTAAGCATCCATTCTTTCTTATTCTTATAACAGCAATATTCCTCAGATATGGGACGTATATATTTTGCTGCATCCACAGGGGGTAAAGTGCATGGAAATAGAAACTGTATAGTGTTTATCTTTGTTAAAGTACTTTAGCAAAAAGTTCCTCTAGTACGTATTGGATTATACACAACAATCAATTGCTCAATCATTGTAAGGATCATTTGCCGTGCTTGTTGGCATCTCCATTCTCCCCTGACAGGGCGCAAACAGCTTTCTAGCTTTACCTGTTACTATGAATCCAGTTAAGGGCCTTAAGGCTACCCTCTTCGGTATACCTCTAACCAAATTTTACTTGTCAAAATTGGGGAACAAAAAAATCTTTGATATACAATGTTGTTACTTTGTCCAAAAAATAATTTTACATGTAGTATTGCTGTGTTATCCTATTCTTTTTGATATCACGGTTCAAAGATCGTCCTTATCCGACAAGTTTTCCCTTCTTTTTCATTTTCTTATTGGTAGATTAGTACTTGTTTCTTTATATCTGCTAGATAAATTTGGACTTATCATTTCTTTTTTACATAAATTTTCGTGCTTATTAGCAATTGCAGATGTTAAGTGGGTTTGATGGTTTGATATGCTCAGATGTGCTGCAACATGGTTGGAGCGTGGACCCTGCTTCTTCTCAAATGCTTACTGTGAAGAAACAGGTTATTGTAACAGAGCAGAAATTGGATGCTAGCAAATTGCAACGCCTCACAGAATACGTGTTTCATCTCGAACATTAACTTTAAAGACCCACCCTTATCTGGCCATATCCACAGACCAGCTTCCCCACTTGCCTTTTTTTTTACAAGTTCTTTATTAATCCCCATAAAAAATTTTGTGCCTTGTGCATATTTGTGTATCGTTGAGGTGAAAATTATAGCCGACAGGCTTGGCATTAGTCCCTAATTAAGTACTCATGGAATGGAATGGATGGAGTAATTTTTAGTTATTTTTTAGGTAATGGGTAGATTTGTTAGCTGAGACCTTGCCACATAGAGCCTGACATGGGGTAGCATTAATTTATATCTTCTCCGTCTAGCTTTCACATAAAATAATGCTACTATCATATAAATAATTTTACATAATGTTCACATACACATACATACATACTGCGGGCCTCATGTCAGGCGAGAGCTTACGATATGCATGTGTGTATGTGAGCATTATATAAGATTTTTTATGTGATAATAGCATTGTTGTTTCACATATGGATGATCCATACGGAAAAAAGATAACCAAGATTTTCTATTGGACCCTTCAACATAAAGATTGACAATCACGTATATTGAAAAATAAAACTAGTACTATAGGAAGACAAAATAGAAATGGGTATATGGAAGGCACATATCTTGTGTTTAGCTAATTTTACATATGGATAAAATAACATGTCCACCCTCCGTCTTATTTGTTTATTTAATAATATTATCATATTAGTACGGCTGTAAATTGAGTATGAAATATTTGATATTCGTTTTGAAAATTTGTATCTATATTCGCATCAAAATGGGTATTATTCATATTTGTGTCAAAACGAATATTATCTGTATTCGTATCTGTCCAAAACGGATATATATATATATATATATATATATATATATATATGTATAAATCTCTCATTTAATATTAATATACCGGTATATGAAAATGTTATAATATCAATTGATTATATATATATTTTATTGCTATTTTATAATATACGATATAAAAAAGTTACATATGGATATTATATCTAATTTTTTATTGCTATTTTTCTGTTCTCTCCCCTTCTCTTTGCACCCATAATTTTTTTTCCCTTCCCTCTTCAAACCCATAAACATAAAATTAAGGTCCATCCTAGTGCAATATGGGTCATAAAATTTTTGTCCTACACGGACAGAAAATTTGGACGGATAGAACAAAATGGATTTATTCCTACGAACAAATTGATTGTAGAAGGAGTAGTGGTAGGGCATTGGGGGCTTATCCTTAGCTGCCAATAAAAGGAGTACATGAGATAATTGGTTTATGAAATAATTTTTTTTTGTTTCCTCCAATATATCAAATAATAATAAAGAAATTTTATTTTCAAGTTAATTTATGAAATACTAAAATATAAAATACTAAAATTTTAAAAGTAAAAAATATAATAATAAATAGTATCATATTAATTAGTACACAATATTTAAGTTCATTTGAATCTAATTAAATACATCCAAACAAGACTTACACTACTATCACAATAGTATCTCCCCAAAAGGTTAGAAAAATTTAAATCAGTACTAGCTCAATAGTATCTCTTCAAAGGTCAGACAATTTTTTTTCTTCATATCTTTCGACGTGAGACTGGGGTGTTACAAACTCCCCCATGACGTGTCCCGACCTTCGGACCTCTCTCCATTGCGGGATAATACCACCAGTCTTACTGAATGCGAAAGCACAAGCATATATAGTTGAATACAACGAAGAATATCAGCATCTTCAAGCAAACTCACATGTCCAGAATTTTCTAGGATCTCATCATTCCAATATTGTCATCCTTGGAGGTTAGATTGTAAGAGTCGGATAGGAAGCGAAGCGGGCTGAAGGGATACTCTTATTTCTCGATACACATGTTGGTAATACTTATTAAAATGGGAGAAACTATCCCGATCGACTTTTATAAGTCGCAACGTACAGAAAACATCAAGCGGGCATAAAAAGAAGTTTTTCCCCCATTCCGTGAGGAAGGGGATTTCCTTGGCAATTTTTGGGTCTAAAGAACGCTCATAATAACTAGTTAATTTGCAACAATGGATACCTAATATGAGAACTCTATATGTGACAAGAAAAAAAGAGAGAAAATATTTGAAATTAAGTGCTTACCATGATGAAAAAAGAAGCGATGAATTCTTACTCTAATGAGGTTGTCTTGAGAAGAATCTCCTTTTGAAAATATTCGGCCAAAAAGAAATCATTGTGGGATAATATCACCAGCCTTCGTGTCCCCACTTCCGGCAACTCGATTAATTGGATAACCCGATCAGAACTTTTGACTTTTTGAGAGTATCATCAAGGCCTTCAACTAAAAAATCGGTATAAACTCTTACTCACTAAGAGAACCGCTCACGCTTTCAAAAGCATAAAGAAGCGATGTCGCTTCGACAATATAACTTTTGACAGACTGAGTAAGTAACTTTTGTAAACAAAATATTTGATCGAGAAGATCATTCATATACCATGATGTTGCATCATCTAGGAATTTACAGTCAACTAGGAATTCACAATCATCATTTTCATGGATCAAAGAGTCGTCAAAATTTTAAATTGGACCGTATATTTGATCAGCCATGGAGGCGGGGCCAATGTTGAGATTGGCAGTATATGATCGGAGATAGGATTTCTGGAATGATTCTGGGTTAAGCCACCTTTCCAAATCATAGGAAGAAGAATGAAAATTAGAAGCCAAGGAAGCCATTGATAGAAGAAGAATAATTTGAGAATTAGAAGAAAATAGATTGCGTCTCGATCAAGCTTGGGCTAGGATGATTTTTAAAGAAATTCTTGGAATGTAGACAGGTTATCAGGGTGTCTTTTGGTTTGTGGTGCAGACAGTCTGGATTGGTAGGTAGAAAAAAAAAATAGATCATAAACTGTTAGACATTGTAGCTCTTATACCATAATAAGATTGATATACGTTAGTATTTTATTATTATTTAATAAGAATACATCATCCTAATATATATGCATGAGTTTGGAGAATTCTCAAGCAATATAAATACTTGAATAATTATCTCATAATTCAAATTGTACTCTATCCTAATCTTAATGTAACAATAAGACAAAATTACAATTATCTAGAATTAACTAATTGTAATTATATTCTCTAATATATATATATATATATATATATATATATATATGTAAAACTTACAAAGTATATATGCAAAGTAGTCATATTTGAAGTACTGAACTCAAAGGCTTGGTGGTGCTATAAATATCGAAAACAGACCGAAACTTGTTCTTCTTAATTTTCCTAATTGATCTTGTACTGGAGCATGCCTGATCTTCTTCTTCTTCTTCAGCTGCTGTTTCTTCTGTCCCAAAATCCTTGACACTAGTCCTAGTTATCGTGGAGCAAGAAGAAGGAGATGATATACCACCAGTTTTTCCGACGAAGACGGCGTCGCTCTGCTCTTCTTCTTCTTGCAATTCTTTCACCTTCACCTTCATGCATGATTCAGTAGTTGTTTCTTCTTCAGGCTTATTATTATTAGAATGGCGGCAAAAACTGAGTTGAATCAACTGTAGGGCAACCTCTATTTCTGGCTCTGTGAATAATAACCTACTCATGCTCTCCAGAAGCTTCTGCTTTCTTCTTCTACTTTTCTTTTCTGCCCATCCTGATTTCTTCATCATTATATATATATATATATATATATATATATATATATATATAGAGAGAGAGAGAGAGAGAGAGAGAGAGAGAGAGAGAGAGAGAGAGAGAGAGAGAAGGAGAAATTGATCGATGCACGAAACTTAAATAATAATCTTTCATTAAGCAAAGCAAAAGATGTAATTTCTTGTGTAACGCTAGCTTCTCTTATCTTGTCTTGGTCCTCCTTCTATATATAGACCTGATTTTGCCGCCTTAATCTGTGGGGCCCATTTTATTATTCTTATTCTCCCTTCTTTTGTCATTGTGTGCAGGTAGAGATTGTTAATGTTAAATAATTCAAGGATATTATGGTCTAGAACAAAAATGTTTCCCTTTATTTATGTAAGATACTAAAAATTTAACTAAATTATAAAATTTATATTTCTTTTCTTTCAAAATTAGAGATATATTTTGATTTTTCAAAATTAATTCAAAAAATTATAAAATTCAAAATTAATATGAAATTATTTACTTTTAATACAAACAAAAAATATATATAACAATTATAAACTAACTATATATAAAGTACTAATTATCCTATTTGAGACATAAAAATATAAAACACCTTTTTTTTTAATAGGTTACAAATTAAAATATTATTTAATTGTTACAAATAGAAAAAAAAAAACCAAAAATAAAATAAAAAATATGAAATCAAATTTGTGCTTTTAATTATATAGTTTGATTGATTAGAATGAAAAACTTTTCCTCTCCTATCCTCTAAACCAAAATAACTGACAAATACACCAAATATTCATTTAATTAATATTACTCTTGTGGAAAAGATTCAACACACGGTTCTCTCTATTTATGCTTCTTGCTTAGGCATCAAGCAATCACCTCTTAATTATTTTGGCTTCAGAACCAAGTAAAATATTACCCTCTCAAAATTACATAGGCAAGGCAACCCTCCCTCCAACCCCCAAATCCTTTTATATGGTCTCCTACAAGTGATCAAACCTTCCCCCCCCCCCCCCCCCCCCAAATAAAGGAGAAACAGTTGTCAGCTCAACTTCTGGCATATTTTTACAGAAATAATTCATCAGTAATGATACTCTGATATATCCAAGTCTTCATTCAATCAAATCTATGAAATATCATCTCTTTTCCGCAGCATAATCCTCGCTGAGAAGCCTAGTCAAACGTGCCCAATGAGTCGATGTGCCTGCACGAGGAAAATCAATATGTGCAGCGACATATCAGGATCAAAATTTAACCATTTGTGAGGATACAAAATGCTTCCATCACAACAGAGAAACTTCTGGTAGCAGATGATGCATTCCGAAAGAAAGAAGAGAAAAGAAAAGGCATGCAGATGTTAGGTGCAACCACTGATATGCATCAGTTGTATGCTTGTAGTGTCAACATAATAATTACTAGGGCAGTTGGCACAAAGGTTTTGGCCCTAGCTCCCCAAGCTCTAAGTATATGCGAGTTTGTGGCAAAAGTTTATGATTAAATGCTTAAATGATGCAAGTTTTGGGGATTAATTTCTCATTACAATAAACAAAGGAAACTGATATTTCCATTTGAAAATCGTCGCTATAGATCCAATAGCGACAGTTTTTACTGTCGCTGTACATTTATAGCGACACTTTTCATGTGGAAATATCAAAGAGTCATGTGAAAATATCAATTTCTTAAACAAAACACAAGTGTACTGTGCAACGAACACACTGTTGTCGCCGTAAAAAAGAAAATCTGATGAAGAAAGAAAAACATGTCTAAGTTAAGAACTTAACTGATACGCGGCACAGTTACAAAGTTACTAATACATTTATAGCCTGAGCAGAAGTAAAAGAGTGCAACTCATAATTTTTTGTTGAAACTTGTAAGAGCAAATTAGGATATTAATGGGAACACATGTAAAATAAGTCGAGAATGAAAAAGTAATGAAGGCAAAAGCAAATGTTACTGACAACCTCACAACTGGATCTACTTCTCACCCGCATAAGACGGAATTAGTCAAAATCATCTGTAAGCCGCAAGATGAAGCAAATCAATTTGCCATGTTGCACCTAGAAACAGAGACATTGTAAGCAATAAAAAATGTAGAACTCTTGGACATAATTGAAAATATCGAAAGGGATCGACAATTTAAATATATTTAACAACTCGCACCTTAATATGCAAGAATAGCCTTTGCATTGGTTGATCTCACTATTTTTTTTGTGGCAGTACATAAGACCATTATATAAGCCTTGCAGCAAGATTGTAACAACTTTCCTGAATATGAACATAAACAAATCACTTCAACCAAAAACAAAATAGCATGTAGCAAGAGATAAAATGAGATTACAAGTTTGGCTTGAGTTAAATTTTTCCCTAATAGATAACACAAAGTTAACATAAATTTAGACTAATACAATGTTGCATAACATCAAATAACCTGTTAGCATGATATGTATTGTTTGGCCCTCCATCTAACATCTTAAGATGAATTGGTTACTTAATATGGTATCAGGGCTCTGGGTGTGCAAGGCCTTGGGTTCAAATCTTCCAAACCACACAATTGTCTTTATATTAATTTAATAATGCAAATGCACTTTAATTTCTCTCTTCTCTATAAAAAAAGTTGCATTTGAGGGGGAGTGTTAGCATGATATACATTGTTTGACCCTCCATCTAACAGCTTAAACTTTTAGATAAGTTAGGTACTTAACATAACCGTACTAGATCTGCCAAAATTATACTATAGTAATAAATTTAAATAAATTGTATGTATAATACTCGCAAAATGTTCTTCAAAGAAAATAGGTTGAATTAAATTAGTTGATCCACAAGTTTGAAATAGTTATAAAACAAAAATTAGCAACGCTCGCCATACAACAGGCTCAATCCAAAACAATTAGATAGTCTTAGAGATAGACATTAACAATGATAAAATCCCCTATATTACTATTTATAAGGTATAATGAAAAATATCCTTGTACGGCTACATTCACCACAACCCAATGGAGAAAATACATCTTCAAGGCTCTTCCTCAAAGAACTTAGGTTCAATTGAATATTAGTCAACGACGCTGCATCACAATTTGCAATACATGAAGTTACTCTTTTCCCCTTGCTAATCGGCAAATCAAAAGGTGTTACATAATCTTGCCAGTTGCCACAAAAAACTGTCCTCAATTTAATTTATCATAATCAGCAGTACCAAAAAGATAAACAAGATACAAGAAAAAATGGAGGGCTACCTCTACAATTTGGCAGGACTACAAGAAGTAACACATCAGGCCTTGCCAAATCCAACAGGCCACAAGCAATTGACAATGGCGATAGGTAGAAAAGTGGTTCCAAACCGCACAAATTACCCGTCGAAAAAAAAGAGAGACTAGACAAAATGGAGGGCTCCCCTAGAATTTGGCAGGATTAGACAAAATAAATCAAATGCAGATTATACAAAAATGTTCTTGGCACCCTTAAGAATGCATGCTAGACAGTGGTGTTTGATTGCATCTTAACAACCCACCTCTTAATGCATCTTAAGAGTCCACATTTTTGTATTAAGATGTCCTCTGAATAGTTTAGACTCATATTTATATCTTAACAATTTAGAGACATTCAGAGAGAAAATTTTAATCCCAATTTCAAACATTAAGATGCATTAAGAGGTGAGTTGTTAAGATGCATTAAGATGCAATCAAACACTAATAATGAAGGTAAGTAAAGTTGGATGGGAGAAGTACAATCTAATACGAACATATTCAATAGCCAATAGTCTATTTTCTTTATAATTGCAAGTTTGTAACCATTGTACTTTCTTTTTCGTAAGTATAACTGTAATTATTGTACTTGTCAATAAGAAAAAGAATAATTGTCGTCAACAAGCAATAAGAGGCACTTTCAGAAAGAGTTTCACATATTTTTAGAGTTGCACATATATAATGATCTGTCACATATCCCTTTACAGAACAAAAAATTGTAGCATAAGCCTATATAAGTTCATTATAAAGAGAGGTGAATGGCATAATAGGGATATTTACTTTCAACTGGAGTAACACGGCTCTTCAAGTTATCCTTCTCTCACGGTTATTTCTATAATTTCCTTTCTTTCCCTCTGAACACATCTTTTCCCACACTTTTTACGTCCTCTCTTCGTCTAGTAAGATGTCATGCACTCATGATAGGTACAGACATAAATACACAATTGATCACCAAACAGTGTATAATTGGGCTAAAACAAAAATGCAACAAATAGTTCCACGAACTAATACAAAAAAGACAAAGGAAAAATACATACCACTTGCTGACTTACTTTCGCATACAAGCTGAAATTTTTCCCTAATGTCGAAGTGTGCTGAGGAAGGATGTGGTAGGCCCATAAAGCCAATTGCACTACTGAAAAGCCCTATTTAATAACAGCCAATGGGATATCCATATTTGGAATAGTCCTGCTAGAGGATGACATACTTGAAACTAAGTACCCTGATACCGCTAGCCTTATCTTATAGGCTTCGTTGGGCATCCCTGCCTTTCGAAGGCAAGATATCAATGAATTAACAGTAATAGTATCTGGACTACAACCAACTACCAACATCTTATTAAAAATGCTCAAGGCTTCCAACATTTTACCTTTCATGCAATGCCCAAGTATGAGAATAGTGAATGTCAGTTTATCAGGGTTGCATTTCTTCTCCTCCATTTCTGTAACAATGACATTGGCTTCGTCAACATTGCCAGCCTTACAGAACCCATCAATAACAGGGTTATAAAGAAATGGTTGTGGCACAATATCCCCCCTACACTTCAACTGCTTTAAAAAATCTCGAGCCTCGTTTAGCCTATTTTTCTTGCATAGGGCATTAATAATAACAGAAAAAGTATACAGATTCGAAGGAAACTTTCTTGCTTTCATTTCATTGAAAATTTTCAAACCATGGTCTACCTGTCCCATCCGACAATGACCACCAACAAGAGACGTAAAGGTGACAACATCAGGAGGACAACCAAGAATAAGCATCCTCTCAAACAAATTTAATGCTGAACCCATGTCACTAATCTTGCCAAACCCATCAATAAGCGCATTAAAGGTAACCAAATTCGGTTTAATTCCTTTAGTAATCATCTCATTAAAAAGATTTAAAGCCTTCTCCATCTCACCCAGCTTGCAATAACCCGATATAACTGATGTGTTGGTGACAACATCCGGTGAGAAATCATCTCGCGACTGGATTTTTCTCAATAATTCACGAGCTTTATCCACATTACCAATCCGAGACAAACCATTTATAAGGGTATTATAAGAAACAACATCAGGCAAACAACCAAAACTGCTCAAATCATTGAAAAGAACAGAAGCCTTATTGACTTCCCCAGCTCTGCACATTCCCCGGAGTACAATATTAAATGTACAAGTATCGGGAAAGTAGCACTTTGATCTCAATATATGGTCTCTAAAAAATCCTGCAGCCTCATTCACTTGGTTTAGTTTCACCAAAAAGCTCAAAAAATTATTATATACAAAAGAACTTGTTTTCCCTACGTTATCATTACTGGACCGAGAAATTAACAACTCTTGAGCAATAAACAAGTCTTTGGCAATCTCAAACTTGCCTGCATTCGCAAATGACATCACCAAAAATTCAAATAGCCAATTATCGAGCAGATAGCCATCAATCCTCATGTAATCAAGAACCAATTTAGCCAAATCATGAAGACCCATTTCACAAAATGACCTCAATAGCAAATTATAAGTAACAAAAGAACGAATAAGCTTCAAATTCAGCCTAGTAAACTGAAAGAAATTAAAAGCTAGTTTGGGGTTTTTGAAATTGAAAATTACGTGCTTTATAACTTCGAATGCCAGAAAAGGATTCAAATTATTCCGAAAATAATGAGAGCTGAATATATCAAGAGAAGGTGAGCTTACGAATACAGGGTGTACATAAAACCTTAATAAACCAAACGGTCTCTGGGTTAAGTGGGACGAGATTCTACATAAGCCTGACCATGAAAACCAGCTGCGGCAACAATTTTGGAGACCCTTTGAACCCTCGAGAAGATGAACAAATCAACCCCTTAAAAATGGTTTCTTTTGAGATTCCACAATGGTATTATTTCCAATCAGTGCCACTTCAGTTTCTTGATGTATTTTTTAAAGGGCGAAGATTCATTTATTCCATTCCGATTGAAAAAGAATGTGGCTTTGAAATGTTTAGGGTTTTAAGGTTTTTGGATTGGTAGAAATCGGAGCCGGGAGAGTGATCGGTGAGTTTTGATTGAATTAGTAGTGGTATTACTGTAATACTATACCAACTACATACATTACAATAGATTACGTTTGAGCGTTAAAATTTTTTTATTTCCCATTTAAATTAACTTCGGATTTTAAGCATCTCTAATATATTGAGTCGAATTGTTGCTCCTAAAAAATATAATAACAAAAATCTACATTCAAAAAAAAATTAAATTACTTTTGAGACATGCATTGCTATTAATTTGAGCAAAAATTATAAGTAGAGGACAATAAATTTTATTTAGACAAATTTACTATTGATAATTAAATTTAACTATGATAATTCTTGGAGTCTATATTATTTTAATGAGTCTTATTTTATTTAAGAGAAAAAAATATATCAATTAATTTTTAGTTTGTCATTTCTTTTTATTATCATTAGTTTTTGATAATTATTTATCATTATAGTTTATATTATATGAAAGAAATTAAGTTAAAATAAATGCATATAACAAATTAAGAAATTAATAGAAGAGGAAACAAAATAAAGGATCATTGTTTAAAATATGGAGTAATTGGTTTAAGTTAATTTATTTTATTTATTACCATTATAAGTAATTTTGGCCTTAATTTTCTGTCCAATTTTCTATTATATGTAAATGTAATTGGTTTTAGATTCTTCATCATACTTGTACATAAACCCAATCTATTATTTTAAAAAAAATAAGTAATTCCAAAACTACATAAACCCCTTGGCCAAAATCGGCCAAAATCCTGAATCGAGCGAGTCTCCTTCTCTTTATCTTATAATTGTTCACAGCACTGTAGCTTTTCCTCAGTAATGGCTGTGGACAAGAATAAGCTAGAAGAGGAGGCCTGTATTCTTCACTTCTACGAAATAGTCCTTAGTTGGGACTATCTCCGCCTCCTTCAAGAATCCAGTGTAATTTTCTTTATCGCACTTTTATCTATTTATGTTAATTTACATGCCCACAATCAAGTTAATAATGGTTAGTATTGTGGGTTTTTTTGGTAGCAGAAAAACAGTAAAAAGATTGGTGATGGGAGTGCTCTGGGCTTGGTGAAGGTGAAGGATAGATACAAAGATGTTAATGATTATATTTCGACATTTGAACCACTTCTGTTTGAAGAAGTGAAAGCTCAGATTGTTCAAGGAAGAGACGAGGAAGAAGGTACTTCTATTTTTGCAGTTTCTGTTACGTTTCATTAATGTATATATTCTAGCTTTGGATTATGACCCATGAAGTAATTTGTTCATGTTTAATATAATCTACGAAGAAAAAATTGTAAATGAGAATGAGACATCTTTATGTCCCGATTTTTTACAATATACCCAGAAGAAACATAATGTTCCAAATTTATAAACAAAATGCGGCTTCTTTATTTGGGACAAGGAAGTTTATAGGTATGTATGTTGAAATGTGTTGACTACTCCCTCCGTACCATCCGTGATTTACATTCAAAGTTTATTCCGAAAAATGTACTTTTGAAATTTAACCTCCACCAAAATGGTGTTATGAAGAATCATATAGGTTGTATCAAGTGTAAGGTTTACATGTTATCTTTTGTCTCATTATGCAGAGACGGATTGGAAAACTGGCATAATAATAGAATGCAATGAGGCTGATGGATTCCACTTACCAATGGTTTTTGCGGAAGATTGGGAATCATATTCACAGAATGACCTTTTGCTACTCTCGAAAAAGAAGGTATCAATTAATTTGCTAAATTCTTTATGCTTTTATGTTACCCATACTTCCATAGTATAAAAATGCACTATTTATTTTAATCTATTTTAGCGTTTAAAATCTCCCTAAATTATTTGCCATAGATTTGGTTTGCTTGATTTTTTTATTTAGTTATTAGCCAAATTTTGCTAAATAACGTTAATATTAAAAATCTATTGAGTTACACATGCTTGAATGGGATTCTTTTGCAGTTTGGGGAGGGTAAAGAGCTTCCAACTACGTATGCGTTTGCACTGGTCGAGCATCATCAGTTAGGAAAAATTAGACTTAGAATGCAATTAAATGGAGAAGTCAAAGGTTCAAATACAGATGAAGTTGAATCTTGCCCGAGGCTGTTGAGTATGCGCCCTCTTGTTAAAGAAGTACAGAAAATGTGGTCCATTATGAAGGTAATGTATTATTCTCTTATGAGCTAATATTATATAGAAATGAGCTCCATGTTGTAAGTATCTCTTTTACCATATTATTTTTCTTGTAAGGTTGTTGCATAGACTCGTACAGGGTAAAAGTTTAACGAAATTGTTCTGGACATTCATTTGCAACATGTATTTTAACTTTGTATATGAACTCAATTCTAGTAACCTCTTAAACTTTGGTTGGAAGTAAATACTATATCTTAGTCATGACCCGTTATCTAAATGAGGTCCCATATGCATAGGGTGCTGAAAAGATAGACTAGATAAATAGCTTATGCACACAGCATGATTTGCAAAAATTATTCCCCAATTACTCAAAACCTAGTCTCAATTCTCAAATTGGACAACACTATCATCTCACCATGGCACCAAGCATTGGTCCTTGTATTGATCATTGTTGCGTGAAGAAAATTTTTATGGGTTTAAAGCTTTACATAGATAGGATTCATACCAATGATTCGTGGACCTTACCAGAAGGTAAAGTAAAATCCTCACCCCCTCTCCAACAACGAATTCATTTATGTTAATTAATGAATTCAAACTTTATTAGAAATAACTTCCGCCTTATCTATCTGCTAGTTATTTACTGTTTTTTATGCACTTACACAATTTTTGATAAGTCCAGCGATATGTTTGACCTCATCCGACTCACTGAAGGAACACAATATACAAACACACAGAGATTTGCATATACTTATAGCAATATACCGTTCAGATTTGCAGTTTATCTACTATTGTTCGGGAATATGTTGGTCTTCGTTCAGTTAGCTCCCTCCCGTTCAAGGATTTGATATTGAAGGCGGCTGAAAGCAATCAAAATTCTGAAGATCGGGCTTGGAAAATTTCTAGACCCCTGATGGATTACATTGAAAGAAATCATAATATATCTCAACTGGAAGCCATACGTGTGAGTTTTTACCTAGTCATGGTTTCCTCTTTTGTCTATTTATGATATATAAGAGCAACCTATGACTATATTTCATGTAAAACCATTTTTATTAGCTTTCATTCCTCAGTTCACGTGTGCGCTTACCTTTCTTATATACCCTTTAGCAATACATTTATTCAAATTGGCATTTTGCTCACTGCAGGCTGGTCTTTCACGCAAAACATTTGTCTTAATACAGGTTTGACTTATTTCTGTTTGCCCTTAATTGTTTACTTAGCCCATGTTTTGTTGCGTAACATACTCTCATTCTTTGTTGATAGAATTTTATGGCACCAAAAGAGTTTTTTCTCATAACAATCTTCTAGATCTTTTATCTATATATATATAATATGAAAAAACAATCTTCTAGATCAGAAAGAACTAATTTCTTCTTCTACATGTTTCTTTGTCTCAAGAAACCTAAAACTGATTAAGCAAGTTCTATGCATATGAATATGTCTATATAAGCACTTGCATTGATTGACATTTGTCAAATTTAGGTGCTTTGTAATAGGCCGACATGTGGTTTACAAACTTGGGTATAGATTAAGGTTCACAAGCATACATGATTGCACAGGTGTAAGGGTGTAACACTTGATTACACTCAACAAGCTTTAATCCCTACTACCTGGATAAAATATATTGAAATGTCTTATCTGATAAGTTCTGTCTAGCTAGATACATTGTGAAATTCAATGACATTTTGTTTTCAACTCGTTCTTTTTGTCTCTCTGGTCTGCATAGGGCCTTGTTTGTTAAGTGGTCTATATTGCACGCAATTAAAACATCAAATTTGTTTTTTTCCCTCATTTTGTCTTCAGTTTTTCTTTGTATCTCTGTCAGTTCCAGTCTTAACTTCCAAGTAAGTATTATTCTATTTCTTCTCATGACTCCAGTCATCGATCTAGAATTTGAACATCTTAGTTTTCTAATGTTATACCTTATAGTAACTTAATTGTTAACAACTCAAGTTGTATTATAAAGCATGGCCTGCCTTATGTTCGTGTTTCTTGTATGATAGCTTGCCTTTAAGCTATTTTACAGAACTAACCTTCTAATATTGTAGGATCTATGGTCAGATTATATGGAAAAGAACAAAACTTCCTTTATCTCTCTTATTCTAGTTATTTGGGTGATGTCCATCTTAGTTTTTTAGTCTTTCATTCGTTTGTCTCTACTTCTACATTTCTTTAATCCTTCTTAAGCTAAGTGTTCACGGTCTGAAAGTTTGTTCTCTTATCTCATACTTTAGCTCTCATGGTTTTGTTTCATCTATTAAATCAGTGTTCTGAGGATGTTTAAATTACAAATACATAGGTCTTTAAAACATTTTGCAAAGATTAAATTTTTTTATGCCGAACAAATGCAATTGTTTTAAATAAATTTGTATACCTTATATGAGTTCCTTGTTTTCTTGACTAGTGATTACTTGAGTTAATGTTAAAGCAATCCCGTTTCTATAATACATTTGGTTAAAATGAGGACTCTTGCCATTTCAAATTGGGTATTACCAAAAGAATATTGAGTTATGGTATTTATAATCCTTTATATTATTTCTATACCTCTAATTTATTTTAACTATGGGTTGGCCAAATACAACCAGAGTACTTGTTAAAAGTTTGTTGCTTGTAGGGAAGAATTTCATTTTCCTCCCATGTGGTTTGGCTTTATTGGCCTACCTTTGTTTGAAAATTAAGCATAAACTGGTGTTGCGAATAGAGGAAGTTGACAATTGTGAGTGGGAATCAACTTTTGGCTCATTTACTGAACTAGATGACAGTTTTTTCCGTGGATGAAATAAGCAAATATAAGTTATTGATTATACCCCTGAAAATGCAATGCAAAGAACAAGGATTACCTTTTTCTGATGTGGCAATGTATACAGCAAACGATCTTTGTCAAAACACACTTTCCATTCACTGCACATATATATACATGTAATCTGTTTTTCTCTCATACGATTATTTTGCAACAAGAAATGGAACAGTAGGAAAATTATGGATGAAGAAAGATATCAAAGATTGTATAGTCGTATGCAATATTGATTAGAAATGAAACCAATTTAGAGTAAAGGATCCGATTCCCTTGAAATGATCTGGACCTATAGGGAAATCCAAATTCAATGTCCTTTCCATACAATCAAATAGAAAGCCCCAAGGGCACCATACTTTCCAAATTTTGGTCCATATATTGACACAATAGGGTTCCAAAATAACATGTAAACTGCAGATTCTAACTTTTCTTACATCTTTCTTCTAACTTTGCAAACAAACAAAACAAAATATAAAAAATAACAGTCTGGTATATGAAAACTGTTTGAAAAGAAAATTAAGGAAGTTATTCTATTTTTCTATTATGTTTTTCTTTTCTCCTTTCCATCTGAGATTTATGACCAGAGCCAGCCCTTGCAAATCTGAAAACTGCAGTAACTCAAGTCCTTGATGTACATAATTCATGATTCGAGAAGCCTTTCATTTCTTCACGTAAAATGTTATTTCTAATAAATCATGTGATATGGCTCTTGGATAATATACCATGGCAAAAATATAGCAGAAGAAAAGAATGTCATCACTGCATTATACAAATGAAGCTAAAATTATCTTTCAGAATGAATTTGATAATCCATATTACCCAAAAAAGCGTCCATTAAGGTTCCAACATTGTTCAAAATAATTTGTTGCTTCCCTCTTTTCAATTTTGAATGGTTTATTCCCCACACACACAGACACGCACACACATATACACACACACAGAGAGAGAGAGAGAGAGAGAGAGAGAGAGGTGCATGAGGGGATGAGGTTTTTGTGCTAAATAAGACATCTTATAGCAGTGATGTTTTATGCTTGTTATCAAAACAAGGAGGTTGAATAAGGCTAAGAGTGTGTTTGTTTACATCTGAATAACTCTTAATGGGTCTGCCTCTGATTCGGTCAGAGGCAAAACTTGTTTGGTAAATTTTTTTTGCCTCTTAATACCTCTAATCGGTAAGATACGAAATTAAATCTATAGTATTAAGAGGTAGGTCTGAACTACATGGACTATTTTTTGGACAAAAATAACCTCTTTAATATTACAAAATTACTCTTGTATCCCGAATTTCCTAGACCCTAGATCAGATCTACCTGCAAATTCAACAAAAACAGAAGTAAAGCCTTAATTTTGATTTTTATGAATCCAAACAAAGTAAAAATGGCTACAGATCCCTAATTATAAACATTGAAAATTCAGATCTGCATAAAGATATCTCTGTTAAACAAGATAGAGGAGGTTTGGGGGAGGAGAGAGAACGAAGATACCTCTGTAAAACAAGATAGAAGATATCTCTGTAAAACAAGATAGAGTAGTTTTTTTTTTGGGAGGAGAGAGAATGAAGGGAATGAAGATATCTCTGTAAAACAAGATAGAGGAGGTTTGGAGGAGGACAGAGAATGAAGGGAAGAAGATATCTCTATAAAACAAGATAGAGGAGGTTTGGGGGAGGAGAGAGAATGAAGGGAAGAAGATAGAGGAGTTTTTTTTTTGTTGCTAAAATTGAATGTTGGATGGAGGGTTAAAATGGTAAAATAGTATGATTCAGACAATTTGAAAAAAATAATTATCAAACAATATTTTTTCATTCAGATACAATTCTATTCAGATGCTCTACATTATTCAGATGTCTAAACTGTTCAGATCTTAATATTTAGTTTTATCAAACACAACCTAAACCACAATGGGGGACTACCCTTATTCTTTTAATTGCATGGCCTTGCAAATATTTAGGACTTTCATTTTAGCATGTCAAATCTAATATGATGCACCCTTCTAGGGCCCACCAGGGACAGGGAAAACACAAACTATTCTTGGGATCCTTAGTGCTATTTTGCATGCAACTCCAGCTCGAATACATTCCAAGTAAGTATTATGCAAGTTTTTTGTATTGTTGTCTGTTGGATATTGTACGGAAAAAATAGTATTCTGCCACATTTGTTTAAGGTTTTATTAAAAGGGAAGAATTGAAATATAGTGAATTTTACTCTGTTACTGAATAATTTGATTTCCTTCTCATGCAGGGGTAAATTAACAGAAATAAAACGTGGACCCGAATTACCTATTCAGGACAAGTATGTGATGTTCCTATATCATCTGACCATATTTTTATTTCATCAATTGTATTCTTTTCACCTGATCTTGAGTAGCTATTTTGTTAAAATTTTGATTCTTATCAGAGTTGTATAGGATTATTGTTTATCTTAAGGTGAATATGTAAGGAATTCTCTTTCTAGGACAGAATTTCATGTTATTAGGAGTTGGGGTTTGTTACTTGGGAGATTTTTGTGGCATGAGAAAAGGGTTGGAATGTGGGAAGCGGATGTGATGAAAACAGCACTAGTCCTCTTCAGTAAAATTGGTATACTGATGTATTAGGTGTGAGGTGCTTGAGCATAGGAGTGTTTTTTTAATCTTAATAATTTCATTTATTGGTACTTGTTTTTGAATTTTGTTCAGTTAATTTAATTGGACCTTTTTCAGATACAATCACTGGGAAAAAGCATCTCCCTGGTTAGCTGGTACTAATCCTAGGGATGCAATTATGCCTAAAAATGGCGATGACGGGTTTTTCCCGACCACCGGAAATGAATTGGTAATTTAGTTATTTTTATAGATACTATAATGGTGTATCTGTAGGTCCATTATTCTAACTTCAATTTATGAATAGAAACCAGAAGTGGTTAATTCCAGTCGCAAATATCGTGTTCGTGTTCTGGTATGTGCTCCATCAAATTCTGCACTTGATGAGATTGTGTTGCGCCTTCTAACTACTGGTACAATTCTGGTTTTCCTAATATTGCAATTCAATTTTTTATTGTTTTGTTTTGAAATTTTATGGGATTACAGAGTTGTCTACCTCTAATATTATACTACGATTATATGCAACTTCTCTCTCCTCTAATCAAATTCTTTAACTTTGCTATCAGTTTGATTTCTAGAGAAATGATTCAAATTTGTTGAAGAGATTGTATTTTTAGTCAGTTGGAAATTACGATACTACAATAGAGATTTATTGAGGACTTCTGTTTGTTATTTGACGACTTCTCAATACATAAACAACTACAATAACTGGTTCTCACTCTCTCAACGAGGCATTAATTTGAGCTTCAGGCTTTGGCTTATTTCGTTTTGCATTATGTGAAATAATGTTTGGAATCTTATCTATGCTTTAGATGTAAAGAAGGAAATACTAACTGTAGTTATAAGATTATCATTCTGTATTAATGGCTGCTCTTGTGATTGCCTTAGGCACCGTGGGGTTGTTATAAACTTGTTGGCAAACCATGGTGATGCTGTATAAAATATTGATCACTTTTGTTGAGAGTCCTATTTTTATAACTTCTGCTTTGAAATTCTCTTCTTTTACTTAATGGGTTAATAGGTTATGCTTACAAACTTCTATGGTTATCATAACTTTCTTTAAATAGTTTTTCAACCTAAAGAAATTGGTATTTTGTTGTTTCAAAGTTTTTTGTTTACCTCTCCTAGATAAGTTAATAATATGAGCATGAGTTGTAATGTTTTAAGCAGCATCCTTCATGTTAAGAAAATGTTACTTGTTTTGATACTCAAAACTACTTTTCTGGTAATTCTTAGGTATTCGTGATGAAAATGACCGTGCCTACAACCCTAAAATTGTCCGAATCGGTCTTAAAGCACATCACTCTGTCCAGTCAGTATCTATGGATCATCTTGTATGTACCTGACAAGACCAACACATCGTGATCTTAACTTGGTAATTACAAAAAATCCATTGAGTGATCGGACATGTTCATCTTGGTTGTTTGCCTTTTTAGGTGGAGCAAAAACTTACTGGCATGGACTTTCAGACTGGTGATAAGCAGAAGCATGGAGGTGCTGGAAGGGATAGAGATGCCATCCGTAATTCAGTTCTGGATGAATCAGCAATTGTATGTAATTTCAGCCTTCAGCAATTGTGTATAATTTCAGCTTTCTGTTGAATTTGAAATCCAACATTTGTTCTGATTCCTAAACTTGCGGCAGGTGTTCTCCACGCTCAGTTTTAGCGGTTCAGCTCTTTTCAGTAAATTAAATCGCACTTTTGACGTTGTAATAATAGATGAAGCTGCTCAAGCGGTAGGTTCCTTGGACCTTTATTGCCTTATAATATGGATTTATTATTTTTAGTAATTATATACTCATGTTGTTAATAACTATCTGGATTTTATGACATTTATTAGCGACTTTATTTTTCTAAAAATATTCAAAGTTCATAATTGTGATCTCTACTTGATTAACATGTATATTATTAAAGGAGGAATTATTTGAGTATAGGTGATCTGTTTAGACTTGCAAAGGTTAAATTTAAACCAAAACACACATATTTGTTTACAAGAAATTCTATCACTCTTTTCAATTTTAATTCTTCTTGCATGGAAAAGATGTTCCTAGATCAATAGTTATTGGAAGAAAAAAATATATATATACAGGAAAAACATATAGAACATTTATATTTGTATGTGCGTATGTGACTCGTGGAAGTGTCGAAAATTTTTAATGTATTAAGTGTCGATTGAACCATTTAACATGTTAACCTTTTTGAAGTGATTGGATAATACCCATGACTTTGTCCATCTCTTTTTAGTTGCTTCATTTGATAAATGGATATAATGGACGGTGCCTTACATAACCTTCTGCAAATGCAGTTATCAAAATCATTCAAGACTAAGAAATGTAGACCTTGAAAATAATGTAGTAGTAGTACTTCTCCATAGGTTTCAAAAATTAGTGTTACTTTGGGGGTTTTCTTTTGTTTTAAAACAACTGTCCTATTTTAAAAGAATATGAATAAAATGGGACACAAGTTGAGTAAAACACTTTGGGTCGATAAATAATTTGTTTCCTCGATTTGCATCAAATAAACTAAAGTTACACTTGATATGCAAAGGGTATTAGCATTTGGGAAAAGGCTTATAACATTTTCAGCAATGTGCTGCTACTTTAAACTAGCTAATTCCTCACTTGTCAAGTTTGAAGAAGTGTTGTATATATAGATGCGCTTATAAAGAGCAGCAGCTCCTCACTCCACCCCAAGAAAGAAAAGAGCAGGCACTAAGAAGTGTCATCTTAAATCTTCGTTCCTTATCCGTCTCTCCATGAAATTATATTTTGGAAAGCTTTGTTATGAACAGGTAGAAGCAGCAACTCTCGTTCCATTGGCCAATGGATGCAAACAAGTATTCTTGGTATGTAGAACATGCTAATTTTGTTACTGAATTTTCTTCAAACCCACTGGACTTTATTTACTAAATTGATACTCTGTGATGCATGTGTTCTGACTTCACTATACTGAATTGTATCATCTTTCTTGCGTTGAACTCCAAAGATATACTACAAGTTAATTAGAAAAGCTGAAATTACACAATGTAAAATCACTGCTTTGAAAATGTCATTCCTGGAGCAGTCATGCTTTCAAGAAAAAATAAATTGAAGTTTCAGTTGACATTGTCCAATAGGTGCTTCAAGTGGCTTGTGAAGCTACAAAAAGCCTCCAGCAATAACTGTATTTCAAGGAAACCAAGGATATGTTTGCCATAGGGTGTTTGTTGTATAAAAAAAGTGTCTAATTCTCGTATACAAACCTTGAGATTATGGGTGAAAATTATCCCAAGTTGAGTCGAACGGTACCTGTTCAGTTTCTATTCGAGACTTTTTTAAGGTACTCGGATTCATATTCAAATTCTACTCGTTTTTAATGTACTCGAATTTGACTCGACTCGTTTTTTAGTTGAGCTATTCGCGAGCATTTTGGATAATTTAGATAAAATTAACTCAGTCAACTATTTAGAATAATTTAAATTTGAACTTTTCTAACTAGATCTCGGGCCTTTTAAAAAAGTTAAGAAGATGATATTACCAATCTTGAATCAATTGATGGACATGTGTGGGAAACATAAAAAGTCCTTCCACCTCTCAAAGTATGTAGAGAATTAAATTGTTGAATATTATATAATAAATAAATCGAGTGTACTCGATACTATAGACAAAGAATCAACAAACTTGTTTCGAGTGGGGGATCAGCGAGATAAAGAAAATTCGATACTTTAAATGAGCGCACAGTAGACGGCTCATATTCAACTCGTATAAGTGTCTGAGTATCAAAATGGATTTGAATTCGGCTCGTTTAAATATCGAATCTGAGTCACTCGAATTTTTTGAGTCGATCTCGAACAAGGTTTCGAACCACTCGAGTTCATTTTCAACCCTACTTGAGATATCTCAATATAAATTACTACAACATAATGGTAATATTTTTGCCACGTAGTTATTAATACACATACACCAGTCATCTTTCTGTCTTTTTTTCAAAAAGTAAGTCGATTCTATTATTTTTTATACCTCTGAGTTACAGTAGGTTACAGAAATATTGAAGCAATCATGAAACTTAGGATTTATGTAATCCCTCGGTGAACTGCATCAAACTCTCTACCTAGCTTGACTGCATAGAGCCAATTGTAAAGTTAGCTGATCTTCAATAGAAGAACCAAGAGCTTCAAAATGTACATCACTATGAATTAAAACGCTCAAGTATTTGTAATGAAATCTTCAGATCTGATTCTTTTTACAATTTAAGTGTCCATGTCATGCCTGTAATTCTATTACTTTTGTACTATCTGCAATTATAATGTATTTCCACTTGCTACTCAATTTTATGGCAACTTGTGATGTGATTTTACTTTATCTGGTGTATTTTCTCGTCATTCTGACTAGGTTGGTGATCCAGTTCAATTGCCTGCCACTGTGATTTCTCCTATAGCTGAGAAATTTGGGTAAGAAACTCATTACATGATAGTGATGCCTTATCATCTCCTCATATACCCCATGTTGCTTAGAATTTGTGATTATACTATGTAATAGGTATGGAATGAGCTTGTTTAAGAGATTCCAAAGGGCTGGATATCCAGTGCAGATGTTAAAGACCCAGTACCGCATGCACCCAGAGGTTCGTTGAAGTATTTTTATAAATTATCCTGAAGACTTTCATCTTCATAATTACAACTAATTTAGTGCTGTGTTGCGATAAATTTGCTGCTCAAATAAGAACTTTTAACTCATCATGATGGATCTGATGACACCAATTTCGTATCGAGTTCAAACCCTAGGGCTGCCAATTGTTTAGGTCCTTGATGTAGTGAATCATTATTGTTCATACTGTTTTCACTTATTATATCCTCTGTTCTTTATTACTCCCTCCTTCGTCCCCAAAAGGAGGACTAAAGGTACAATTTTTTTTATCCCCAAAAGGATAAGATAAAGTACATAAAATGAAAGGTAATTAAGTCATTTAGTGGGTCCATTAGTATAAAAAAATAAAAGTACTCGTCACTTTATATAATCATGTGGGGTTATTAAGGATAATTTTGAAACTTTTTTACTCTTTACTCTTTCCTCTACTTCTACTTTTTTTAATGTGTGCAAATTGTACTTTGCTCATCCTTTTGGAGATGAAGGGAGTAGAATATATTAATAGTCTATTCTAATTCTGCACAGATAAGAAGCTTTCCTTCTAGAGAATTCTACGCTGAGGCATTGGAGGATGGGCCTGATGTCGAAATTCAAACGAAGCGCGCATGGCATAAATATAGCTGCTTTGGACCTTTTTGCTTTTTTGATATACACGAGGGGAAAGAGTCTCAGCCCTCAGGAAGTGGCTCTTGGGAAAATGTTGATGAGGTTGAGTTTGTTCTCCTCATGTATCATAAATTGATATCCAGATATCCGGAGCTCAGGTCAAGTGCTCGAATTGCAATCATATCTCCATACAGACATCAAGTGAAGCTCTTTCGTGATAAGTTCCGGGATACTTTTGGTGTGGAGTCGGATAAAGTTGTGGACATTAACACTGTTGATGGATTCCAGGTAAAAAATAGAAGAAAAGGAAAATATGTCACATTTCGTAGTGTTAAAACCCATTCAGATGCTCTTGTAGTAGGTTGCTATGAGTTTCTTGAATTATTTTCCTTTTTATAACAAATAAGTTATCATCTATTATGTGCTGGTTAGATGAGATGGAATTCATGAATTAAGATAATCTTATTGGCTTAGATTGTCCTTGTGATAGATAATCAAATGGTGGTGCATCTTCTTCAGTACTTGTATATGTCTTATTACCAAAAAATTCTATAAAAAGACGCTTCTTTTTTTAATTTTTTGCAGGGACGAGAAAAAGATGTCGCGATCTTTTCATGTGTTAGGGCAAGCAAAGATAAGGGCATTGGATTTGTTTCTGATTTTCGGAGAATGAATGTTGGTATTACGAGAGCAAGGTCTTCTGTTCTGGTAAGAAATTTATAATGAAGATATTGTTCTTCATATAGTTGTTTTTGAAGTAACGAGCTTTCTTCTGTTATTCACAAAACATGTCTTTGTTTAAATAGGTGGTTGGTTGCACATCAGCTTTGAGAAAAGATAAGCATTGGCAAAACCTCATTGAGAGTGCAGAGAAGAGAAGTGCTCTTTACAAGGTGGATTTTCTTTTTCAATAAGGAAGTTATTTGAACACCTCTTTCTCCTTTATTTGCATTTAACAGAACTTCGAATGAATCCCTATATCTATTTACCTGCTGCATTGGCCAACAACAAGTCGTCTCGCATCATTCAAATTTCCTGCTTCTTGCCACTTAAAAATCTTTAGGTTTTTGGTAAAAAGATGGGAGTAAGAAATCTAAAAAAGTGCTCAAATCCATTAATTTTCCTGAATGTCTCCGTCCATAATCGTAGTCCAAACTTGGCAATAATAATGTTTATCAGCGTTTTCTTCAGGTTTCCAAGCCCTATACTGAATATTTCAGCGACGAGAACATTAAATCTATGGAAGTAAAGGATGGCATGGCAGGGTTACAGGAGGCGCCTCATGATGATATCGAAATGGATGTACCTGTTGATATTGGTGCTGCTGGTGATGTTGATCAAGGACCAGCTGAAGATCATGACTGGGGTGATGGAGATGCAGAAGGGTTCGATGGGGGCTTTGACGAGGACTAGCATTGATAATATATTTATACCAACTAATTTGATATGTTGTGATCACAGGCTTTTGATTTTCTGAGCACACAATTTTCTTCTATACACAAAAAATCATCTAACAGACAGGTACTTGGTACATATTGTATCTTGTATCAATGGCTTGAGTTTAGTGTAAATGTTTATAAATGGAATGGATTATCAGTTTTATCATGAAAATGTGTTATCATTGTTTAGAGTTTTGAAGATATTATTACTGAGGATTAATGTCTGCAACAAAAGGGATGATACGGATTTCTGTGTCAAATTTGGTAGGGCAGTATTCTACACTTGCAAGCTTTACTATAATAAAAGGGACATTACTGAGGATTAATGTCTGCAACAAAAGGGATGATATGGACATTTAATCTAAGCCATTGCTCATTAGAATGGACGGTAGAGATGGTATTTGCCCATTTTTAATTCATAGCAAATACATGCTATGAATCATTTTCCTATATATATATTTGGAGGCATTGGGAATAGGATAGGATACCCGTGTGGATCAATTTATAAGTACAATATAATCATGCTTATTATATAGGCAAATGTTTTACAAATACTTTGTTTTGGGATGGTGACCAGACTCAACACCTACCTAACCTAATAATAAAAAATGGGGACCCAAAAAAATGTTTAATTAATGCCAACAACAATTATTGTTGACTTATGGGGTGAGACTCATGCTTTATACATGGCTAACTCATCTCAATTATATAATCCATCCTTTTTCAATTGCTTGAATGCAAGGGAAGTTCACAAGTCAATTATTAACCTGCAAATTGCTTAATTTTGGTATATGAAATTTCAACCATCTTTACATACTCAACTGAATCCAATTCATCAAGTTTAGGCATGCCAGCACTGTGCCAGCATTTTGCTCACTGGAAGTGTCCTGTCCTGTGCACATCAAGCTGTTAAACAATTAAAGCTCCCAAACAAAATAAAGAGAATGATTTATACCCTCCTGACTAACGTGAAACTGTAATTGATAAAATAAAATACAAGTATGCTGGGAGGTGAGCTAGCATAGTCGACAACAATATGAGAATCATTTTTTATCTACAAGTGTAAGATCAGAAGAGTTCCAATAATGTAAGATTGCATCTGATATATATTATATTGCATCAAGGAAATGTGATAATGCTAAGTCAAGGAAACATCAACTAAACGAACAGCTAGTGCCTACCTGATGGAGGTGGATAACAGAAAGCTAATCATGTTCCCAAACAAGATTGAACATCAAAAATCAATATGCTCATATAATTTCTATACGTATATCTCCAACTTCATACCACTCAAATCGGAAAAAATATGATTATACCGCATCAAGCATACTAGTAAAACATTAAGCGAGCCTAGTTTAGCTGTTCATCATCACGAGATATCAACAGTTTCTCTAACAAGTCAACATCAAACTAATTAAGGAGACGTCAGTATCAAACATCGATGACAAAGCCAAATATTAGGATGGACAAATGCATGGGAACCATCCAATTTCATAAGAATATACAAAATAACTTAATTAGCTAAAAGAGTTTCAATCAATCAGGACATATAGCTGGTAAAATTTTCAACACTGGTTTATAGTGTCCATGAATATTCTACAAGGCATTGCTTTGGCATCACTAAAGCATGAAGTTTAAAATGAAACAAGATCACAAAGAAATTTTAACTTGCCTCTGACACATTACATAAATAGATCCACACATTTTCAAATCTGCCAACTCTACAAGTGTAACTTACGAAATTTTGACACCGGTTCTCATATCAAATGTCCGTGAAACTCTTCATGTCAAATAACTAATATAGTGCAACATATCATTAATAATCAGTAATCATCTTGAGTATATAAACATTATACATCTAAATGCATATGCCACTCAAATCATCGAATTCAAATACACGCAACCGATGGCATCCAAATAAACTCAAACACCAACTTCTGGGTTTCATAGGGCAATATCCACTGAAGGCCAAAATGACAAATGAATTTAAATTAAAGAAAAAACAGATGAAAGTACATGTGTTATGACAAAGAAAAAGAAACTGTATACAAATTTTGACATCACATTTTGATAGACTTAAAGATGTGACACTGAATAAGATATGGAAAAGGAAAATAAATAAAATTAATCTGGCAAACAAACCTTAGCTCAGGATGGTTCAATATATAAACACTATGTTCTTTACATAAGGTATAAAGGCAAATACAAAAGGTACCTGCTGCATGACAATCTGAGGCCATTTTGAGCTACACTAAAAAAAAATTTAAATGACATATTCTTCAAGTTATTATATTTGTTCTTCACTAATTGTTTATAATTTGAATTATTAAGGCTATTTTTCCCTCCCCAATAATTCAAGGCCCTCAGTCCGGCAGCTCATAATTTTACGAAACACTTCCCTCAATTGGCGCTCAAGTGGATCCATTCCATTTTTACAGACTTCACAAACTAGTGCCAACTCTTCAACTCCCTGTTTTACTTCTTCCTTTTGTTCCTCTGTCAGCGGAAATTGAGCAGAATCTACCAAGTCTGTAATGTGACGAACATTATTCTCAAGCTGATAAATCTCCTTCAATAACCCAATAGAATTTCGGCGATCTCGCTTCTTAGATTCATCCATAATCCGAACATGAAGCAAGTAAAATGGAGTACACCATTTGAACTGCCTTGGGATTGAGAAGTGAATCTGAAGGCTTCTATCTTGACAAGGGATTGCGGCAACTAGAGCCCACAGAACAAACATGAGTACAAAACTCATTGTAAAGACAGGGGTTGCAAGCCCATTAGTTGCTGTAATCTCATTAACACGTGGGGGAATTAAGCTGTTTGCAATGGATTGCAGCTGCTTTGTTGCTGACCAAGAGTGGGATACACTCCAAGACAAAGACCTAGAGTGTCCTGGCAAATGAGTATTTTGTTCCTTGCCCTTATTGTTACGCCCAAAAGACCTATTCCTGTGTGAAAAAACAGACCTGGAGTCCTTCTCATCCAGCATCACGATTGCCAAATCCATCAAAGCTTTTCTTGCTCGACGGAATGGGCCTTCGCCCATCATCCTCTCGCGAGAACCAAAAGCACTGAGCACCATATCCAAGTGCTTCTGCCACAACCGAATCTTCTCAATTCCTTCACGAGTTGCATTACATATATCAAGTGCCTTAATGCTTTTCTCAAAGAACTCAGAAATCAGTTTGTCTAGAGGTGGTTTTGAAAGATGAACCTTATTATTGTGCAATATGACCTTAAACTCCTCCTGACAATCCACAAACGCATCCAATAGCTTACTTATCCACGTAAGAGAGAGAAAGTCATCAGCATCAGAAGCAGATTCTGCCAAATCATGAAATCGGTTGAAGACTTGACCCTGAAATGATTCAAACTCTGTATTTTGAGTAATAGAATCATGTTTTGCTTCAACGGTATGCACTTGATAGTTTCCAATACCCAAAACTGAACGGCGGAATGTAGCAAACGGCATTTGAAAACCGTGATTATCCGTAGAGGGCATTGTCAAAGCACACAAACCTCCTTCAAAATCCTCAAGACAACTCAATAGAAAATCCACATATTCCTGTCTCAGACACGAACCAAGAAAATAATTTTCAGAACACTCACAGCCCCCCGAAAACCAGTCAAATCAGAAATGGTAAAAAAAAATGCAATTCACCACCAGTCAATGGACACTAATACTATCCTCAGAACCCATTGATTCATCAGCATCCCAAAGGGGGGAAAGAGGGGGGAAACAGCCTCCAAAATGTAACTAGTTTCACCAATCAAAACCCCTCAATAAAATCCATAATTCGAAGAAAATCAAAACACTCGAAAATCAACCAAATTAATCAACAATAACCCCAATAAATACAATACCATAACCTAGATCAATAGCTATTCAAAACCCACATAAAATTCAACAAGATTCAACAGAAAAAAAGAAAATTCATAAAATTCTTAATAAACCAATACAAGAACAGCAAAACCATCAAACCAACTCCAAAAGAGAGCAATCACCGAATAGTACATAAAAACTGAAACAGATCTAGAACAAAGAATGCCGTAAAACAAAATGAAAGCAAAGCAAAAGATGGTACCTTGATCAAACGAAAACATAGGGCCACAGAAAGCAGAAGGAAAGAGAAAATGGAACCCTAGCGAGCGACAAGAAGTCCCGGGTATCTAGTCTTTTCTTGCAAGAATTCAAAACTTCCCAAGAACGAGTGTCGATATTATATAGGGACAAAAACTTATTATATTCATTATAAAAAACAAAAATTATTTAAACATAATATATTTCATACGTTTTACTTTTTATATTTCATACGTTTTACTTTTTACATTTCATACGTATACATTCTATGTATATATTTTTTATTAAATGTTTATTTTTAAATTTTGGTCGTTAATAACATGCTGTCATTGAAATAAGTGTAGAAAAGGTACAAAAATATAATTGAATAGATATTGACTCTAATAACAATATGATAACAACGAGACATTATTAATATTTTAAATTTATAAAATGTTTAATTTAATAGTAGTTATATGATAATAAAATCAAAGTTATTATGTTATTTGTATTAACATCAAAAGAAATTAAATTATTTAAAATATATATATATATATATATATATATATATATATATATATATATACGGTCCGGATCTTAAGCTTATTCTTTATCCGACATATCTTGCTTACACCCCTTTAGGGACGGACCGGGAGACGGTTTGGTCCGTCGCTATAGATACAACCGTCGTCTTGTTGTCCGTCGCTAAAAGCTAAGACGACGGTTGTATATATAGCGATGAACCAAACTGTCGCTCGGTCCGTCACTAAAGGGGGATAAGTAAAATATGTTGAATAAAATATAAGCTTAAGATCCGGGCGACGGTTTGGTCCGTCGCTATATATACAACCGTCATCTTAGCTTTTAGCGACGGACAACATATAGACGACGATTATATATATAGCGACGGATCAAACCGTTGTCCGGTCCGTCGCTAAAAAGGGGTGAGTTAGGTGAGCTTTTAATTAGATGAACCTAAGATCCTTATTATATATATAACATAATAAAAAAAGTTCTTACACATTATTTGGATAGGTGGACAATTAGGGTCAACATTTTGGTTGGGAAAAGTCTACCGGCTGCAGCTCTATCTACTTCACAAGTTAAAGCCATTGCCTTGATATTGATATGTAGTCATCAGCTCACAAGAATGTAGTCCAAAAAATTGCAGATAATATGAAAGCATTCACTTTTGGACCATCTCTTTAACCTCCCCTCGCCTCCCCACTCCACCCCACCCCAAAATGGGTGTTCCATTTTAAAAAACACCATTATATTAAATTACAAGGGGGAAAAACATCTTTTCATTATAAACCTCATAAAAGGATTTAGAAATTTCAGTTGGACACGTGGCAAAAATAAAATAAAAATTAAAAATCTCATTTTAAGATGGCAAAATAGTTTATTTATTTATTTTATATATATGATGATTGGTTGACTATTTATGTGGTACCAACTCTAATTGTTGTCCCATTCTGTCTAGTAAGTGGTCACTCCAATTCATGTGTCTCAAAAACCTAGCTCAGTGCCTAATTTTGTCATCATCAAAGTAGGACCTTCATTACTACCTAAAATCCAACTTTAAATATATGCAATACATGCACCAAAAATTTACTTTTGCTTTAGTGCAGAGATAAAGACATCCCCTTTGTTCACAAGGAAAGATTCTTGACTTCCTTCTCCCTTTTATTTTCTGCAGGGATTCTTTAATGGCTTTTCATAGCTTGTTAGCCCATATATTTTATATTTTTATTTTATTTAAAAAAAATGCACAACTTTTAATAACTGAAAACTAAATCCTTATTAAGGTTCCCACTTCTGACTATCTTGCAATGTTGAAAAGATGCTGCTTACGAAATTTTTTTCCTCACTTTATGCTCTTTGAAAGTAATTTATAAAAAAAATCATAAAACTACTGATGATGAGAAGTTTGCTGTGTGAATTTTAGGGAAACTGGCTTATCATCAAGAACTAACAATGAACAAAGAGGGGGGGGGGGGGGGGGGGGGAAAGGAAGAAAAGAAACAAATAGATTTCAGTTTACAAAGGTGTAAGCCCCCCACAATCTGAATAGGGCCACTGTAACATTTGAGTTTACAACAACAATATGGCATTAATAAATAGTCTCCCACTCTTGTGCCAAGAAAAGGAGAAGAAACTTGAAGAGAAAATGAAAATACAGAAGACATGCTATTCTTTTTTCTTTTATGCAATTCTCTTACCACCCTAATGTTAATTTTTTAATAAGAACTGAAAAAAAAAATCTATTCACAAGCCAATTTGGTGTCAAAGCTGCTCAAGCATATTGCAAAAGCCTGAAATGCAGACAAGGGATAGCGATAATCCATCGTAAACATGTCTTTCCCTACCTTGCCAAACTGCAAGATGACTTTATCGTGCTCTGGTAGGGCCGGCTGTGATGTTGTCGGTGCAGCCGTAGTTGGTGGCTGTATGGAAGCAATCAACTGAAAATTCTTGACAGAAGCTACTGTCACTCGTCCGCGAAAATTCAGGCACCAACATTGTAACTGTTCATGCCATCTGGGAGCCTTGTTTTTTAGTATTAAGGGTTTCGACTTCCCATCCTCGCCGTCATTGCAAGATGCGCCAATTTCAGCGAATCGTGAGCTGCTGAACTCGACAGAGTGGTCAAGTGACTTTGAGAAGGAAATGCTTCGGAACGAGTCCTCAAGAGAGCGGGGAAGGAGTTCTGGTTGCCCGGGCACGGTGCCACCTGCCTCGAGTGCTGAGATGGGGATTGAGTGCATAATGCAGTGCATCCTTCTTGGACCCCGTGTTCCAAGAACATTTAGCTCGTAAGTGATGTGAGCTATGTTGTAGCTACCGGTTGGGACTTTTGGGGATACTTTTTTGGAATAAAATCTACGGCTTGATCTGCCTGGTGGGGGAATATGGGTGCAAGTATGTGGAGGCTGTGTGTCGTATATTATAAATTTGGTGCCAAGGAAATTTGATCTGATACAGGCAGTAGAGTTTGACATTAATCATTAAGAGTATTTATGTATTCTGAATATAAAGACAAATCATTTAATCAAATGGGTAAAAATACTAGAATCAGCAAACTGAAGAAATCTTTATGCTATGAAGGTTTCAAGAAGAATAATGAACATTCAGACAAGCAATCAAGGAAAACAAACATAGATCTGATGAAATAAAACAAATAGCTCATTAGAAAGTTTTTGATTCATACAAAAAATGCAGATCAATCAACTGACAATGTGAAATTAACGACCAACGGGTGTTACGAAACTACCACTCGGTTCTCTTCTGAAGCTAAACTGTAAAATCAGGCAGCCAGGGACAGAGCCAAATTTTTTTTTGTTTTGCTATATTAGACTGAAATTTAACATTCTTGCATGGATCCCAAGACCTCATGCACGCAAGCCTAATGAGTAGTTTTTTTACCATTGAGCCATGGGGGTCTGGCCAAAAATTTTGTTCAAGGGTAGTCAAATAATACGTGTACAAGATTTGGCATTTTATTCTTTTTCAGTAAATTAAGAATGAAAATAATAAAATCCTGAAAGAAATCAAGCGGGCCAGAACTAACTAAGAGCAAGTTTTCCTATAAACAGGGATTTCAAAATTCAAATTACCTATGTTTTTGTACCTTCTTCAAAAGTTCAAATTAGTGCTATAATTTTACGCTTTTTTCTTTCTTTCCCTGTTGAAAGTTACGGTTTACCTTTCTTGTTTTACTTAAACAAAAAAAATGTATAGGGCAGAGATATGAAGAGGTTAGTTCAAGCAACTTTTAAGTAATGAATTAAAAAAACATACAAGAATTGAACAGATATTGCATTTCCATTTTGTTACCTCAACTTTCCAATATAGGTGCTGCTTGATCTTGAAATGTTGTCCGCATCCATGGAGATAACATACTCTGTGCTAGTCGTTCGCCGAGTTCTTTTTGCAGACAGAAGAAATTTTCCATTCTCAACTAGTAAAGCTGCAAAACAGAATAACCACATAATAAAAATTAAAAAAAAAAAAATTCAGAAGCAGGAAATAGATTTTTTGTGCCAATTGTAAATAACATTCACTGAATCATATTAAAAAACCAATTCTTCATCAATAGAAAATATATTAACATTTCCCCCCACCCCAAAAGTGCCAAGATACCATGACTTTGATAAAGTACTGCAATTGGCAAAACACTAGGACTATGTTTGTTTGCTTGTTTGCAAGGATTATACTTGGGATTGGACTATTAATTCCAAGCCTCTTGTTTGTTTTTTAAAATAGACTTGAGATTATTAGTCCCGGAATAATAAATGACTTGGAAAGAGGGATTATTTAATACCATGTCTAACTAGGTATTAGAATCTCTACCATTTGGGACTAAAAATTTGTGGACTAAATTAACCTTAACTTTGTTTACATCACATAAAGCTTGTAATACATGATAAAACATTAATCATGCACTACGTACTGTACGTAACTTTTTTTAATACACTTTTTAGTGCTAATTAACTAAACTTATTAAATAACACATACATGCAGTAGTACTGCATGTACCTAATTTTTTTTTAATGCTAATTAAATAAACTTATTAAATAATACATACGTGCAGTACGTATTGCATGTACATAAATTTTTTTAGTGCTAATTAAATAAACCAAATAAACTCATCAAATAATACATACATGTAGTACGGTTTTTTTTTATTTTACATACAGTACTTTTTTTTTGCATACATACGAAACAGTTTAAGAGAGGTAACCACTAATTTTTTAACATACAGTACATTTTTTTTTCTTTTGCATACAATATCTTTTTTTTTTAACATACATACGTTTTTTTTACATACAATACTTTTTTTTACATGCAATACGTTTTTATTTTTGCTAAATCAGTACGTACATTTACATTGATCATATTTCTTTTTTAATAGAAGTAAAAAAATAAATAAATTTGTAAACATACATTCAGTACGTACTCTTTTTTTATTTTACATACATGCAGTAAGTGTTTTTTTTCAGTACATTTACATTGATCGTATTTTTTTAAATAGAAGTAACAAAATAATAAGTTTGTAAACACACATGCAGTACGTGTTACATTGAAAATAATATATTTCACATCTGTATATTATTAAATAATAATAATACGTATAAACGTATAATGAAACTAATATATTACACAAATTATAATGAAATTCATATATTTAAATCCCATAATAACATAACATATTTAATATTATAATGAAACTAATATATTATAGAATAACAGTGCTATTGAACAAATATGTTATTATTGGTAAGGGTATAATAGTCCAAACAATATTTTTTTATCCAATCTTTTAATTAATTTTGAAAAAAACAAACATAACGTATGATTATTTTAAGTTATCCCATAAATAATCCTATAAAAAATAAACATGTAACTAGGACTATTTAATCTTAAGATTAATAGTCTTGGGATTATAATCCTTACAAACAAACATGGCCCTAGGTATAAATATTCCAACACATTTCAGTCGACCCCTGTCTGTTGTCACTTGCAGGTTCCTTTCGTTAAAGTTTCTTACAAATTCTTCAACAAATGTACAGTGAATGAGAAATCACATTCCTGTTGCTTATTAAGGCATGACACGAGTTATGTATGCATGTGCCCAGTACGAATAAAGACGTGCTATGGTATTTATGCAACTAATTGACAGGAAGATGTGATTACATGAGTAAGCATTTTCAAATAAATCCAAGTAGCATAAAATCACATCCTACGATAGAGAAGCATCATGCAACTATTTTTATGTTACTAAAAAGTGATGTGCCCTAGAGGAATATTAAAACACACAAAATGAGCCTACCAAACGGTTAAACAAAATGCTCACCAGGGCTAAGACACAGGAAAAGGTGGTATGTTAAATTAGACTTGTTCCTCTTGATAAAGCATTGAATAGTCCCGTCACGAGGTCCTGGCTGAGAAAACAAGGAGCAAGACTCGGTTATTTTTGTCCCAAACATTATGAAACAAGTCATTGAACTGTTACAATGCAAATAAAATCAACGAATAAGAGCACAACCCATACAAATTCAGGTCAATCTTATGAATGACTGATGTCATAAAGGGAGGAAATTTTTACTTGCATTCGTCCATTACCAAAAACTAAATAATAGCGAGGGAACACACAGAGAGAGAGAGAGAGACTATGTTACCTGCTTTAGAGAAACTGGAAAAGTAAGCTTCCCACAGACCTCTGGATTTCTAACAATATCCTTGCACATACTCCTCCATGACCTGCAAACAGCAGAGCATGCAACAACATGCTTTCGTGCAGGCCATGTGCTTTCACTCTCCTCCAGTCGTTTGATTACATCATAAAGTAGCTCAGGAGGGAGGTTAGCCCAACGGCTGTTCTGAATTGCGATGGGTTGGTCATTCAACTCATGAAACGAACTGTGTGATTTTCCCCTGTGATGACCCGAAATCCTGACATCAAAACTCCGCCTGGATAAACTCCCAAAACCATCCCTTACATCACGAACTATACTGCGAAATGACATCTATCCCTAATTTGATACGTGTCAAGTACAACTCTCTCCCCCTTCACTCTATTCAAGCACTTCTACTCACAAACTCTCTCTTTTCAAATCATAAACCCCTTGCATGTGAATATGGCTGCAGAAAAAGATAAACGATAAATTAGATTTTTGCGACAAAGACCGATAGCCAAGAACAAAGAGAAGGGGAGAAGAAAAAAGGCACCCAAAGAGAAAATAAAAGAAAAAAGATGAGTAGATAAAGACAGCTTCACATGGACCTTAAGTTGCAAAACTTTATCACAAACAACTTGTTTGTTATTTAATACATACTTTGGCCTACAGTTAAATTAACTCATATAGTCCCACTTACAAAAGAAAAGAAAGAAATAATCAGTAAATGGTCTATTGTATAATATGTAGAATAAAATTCTCCCTCATCTACACAGGTACTCGCAACACTTCAAGAAATTCCAAGCAAAAATTGAGGCCTGCCAGAATTTCAGCCTTTCCACCAAAGAACACCTCAAATCTGAACTTAGGGTTGAGCTAAATGAATGGCAAACATTCCAAGCCCAAGTCCTAAGAAAATATCAAACACAAATAATACATTCATTGTGATAAATTACCAGTCATTGAAATTTTAAATGTCTGGTTTTGTACATACACTAGAAAAGCCTCCAAAAATTAAATTAATCTGTATTTGATATCTCAAATTTCAACTTATTGCCCAGTGTGCACCAAGTTTACTTAACCATCATATAATTAAAAAAAATCACAAAAATCTTGCCTCTAAGAATAGAAGGCTGAGAAGACTAACCTGGTAAATGCTACAAATTTGATCAAATTCTGTAGCTTCTCCAAAGATCTGCAAGAACAAACTAAACCACAGAAGTCAGAAAAAACAAAACAAAACAAAACAAAATACAAACATGACCAACAAAAATCTCCTAAAAATCTGAAGAATTACCAGGAAAATTAGACTAAACCCATTGAAAATCAGCAAAAAAAAAAAACCATACTCGAGCAACATTTCACCTCTAAAAATCTATAAATTACCAGGAAAACAACTCTGAACCCACCAAACACTTGAAAATGGTGGAAGAGAAAGAAAGGGGGAAAAAGAAGGGAAAGAAAACCCAAGAAAAATGACCTTTTATATATTTTCCTATAGCTAGAGAAATTAGGTACAGAAAGAAACCCCATAGGAACTAAATTATAAGATCTTAAACTGTCTAAATATTTATACCAGAACCTTAAAGATTACATCTTTGAATCTTATTATGTGAGATTTGAAGATATAATAAACAGAATCAAAGATCTAAAACCTTAAGCAAGGAACATCTGCAAGACCCAAGTGTATATTCCTTTATATGTATATATATTTAGAGAAAAATTCAGGCAACTTTTAAGAACAAAGAAGAGAAATAGATCAGAAAAGAAAAAGTGGGTCGGACCCAGAAAAGTTTATATATCACCTACTCATTTTCTCCTTCTCTCATTAGGACTCAGACCCAACATTAAATCTAGTTCAACAAACCAGAGAATTGAGAAAGATGAAGGGAAAACAAAAAATAATGTAATGAATATTATAGCAATATCTATAATAAAATAATGGCCACTGCATCACCAAAACCAGGCTAGAAAGCAACGACCTGAAATGGTGTTGACTTTTGTAGTTGGGTATTACAGTAAATATATATAGATACATATTATATATGTATATAAACATACCTAAGTCTTGGTGAAAGTCTCTGACTGTAACACACTTGACGGAAGGTGCAGATTATGAAAGTCGCGGTTTCTGTTACCTTGTTGTTCTCTGTTCGAGAAGCATTTTTATACCATCCTGATTCCTGCCTTATTCTTTTTTCACTTTTTTTTTTTGGGAAAAATAAACTTTTTATCTTATCTAATTTAATTATATTTTTTATAAGTTTTTTTCCTTTTATTATTCCACATACCCCCCTATGTATGATTTTTGCTAAGAACCTATACGTGTTCTTTTGGAACAATCTATATACTTACATTTCATTCCTAGTCAATTATGTCTTATGTTAAGGGAGTTAAAACTAAAATTATATGACCGTTAGATTTCAGATTGAATTCTTATTATGTGTTTTCTTATTATAAGAATTGTTTTCTTATTTAAATCCAGCCGAACATAAAAAGTCCAACCGACTGATCAAAATACAACTTTTTAACAAACAATTATTAATATTATATATTGAGTATGTGATAGTAAATTCTCACATCGAAACATAAGAAGAAAAAGTAAGGATATCATACGCTTAATATGTTAACTTTTTGGGTTGATATCTGATTTCAGACGAGAATATATAAATCAAATGTTCCCAACAACCAGTATCAGAGTTATGACTATGAATTTGAATCATGGATATAGTATGGATTGAGAACGATAGACAAAAAATAATTCATTGAGCAAGTGGTAAACTTTTCTGGCAGAGACACTTGGGTGAACAAAGATATTTAAAGATTATGGGCTAACTCGCCATTAGGGGGCTAGTTTGTTATTAGCGAGAAACGTGATAAGCTTGGCAGAGGCTCTGTGGTAAATCAAACAAGAGATAATAAAGCAGGTGACTCGTCTACTAGAAGAAATGATGGGCTAATGTTCAAAAGAGTATGATTAAAATTCAAGAGTGAGATTGGTGTCGATATGGATGGAGAGATCACGCGTTAAGGGAAATATTGTTGAAGTACCGCCTAATAGTAAAGTTCCACATCGAAACACAATGAGAAAAAGGAGGTTAACTTTTTGAAACACGATGTGATTTCAAATAAAAATATATGGACCGAATATTCCTAACATTGTAAACTGGTTGAAAAATAATTCTCCTCCTCAAGTTTTCAAATTAATATAAGACCAAAATTAATATGAAATACTTACACCATTCTCACATATAAGATAAGTTATTTTTTCAAAAATTAATATGTTATTTTAAAATTTAAAATCAATGTGATTCTTTTAATTTTATACTTATAACATGCATGTATTTTATTGGAAAGGAGTAATGTTTCTATAAATCGGTTGCTTTAAAATAATCAAAAAGTATAGGGGGACTCGGAAGTGGCAATCGGTCCTATTCACATAATTTATTTCACATGAAAAGTGAATGAGTTCTACCTTCATGTGAAAAAAATTTATGTAAAAATATTATTTTAACATGTGAAAATATCAGTTTTCATTCTATAACTATAAATGTAATTAAGCGCTACATACACTTTTGTTACATCAAGTACCACCATATTCATGATTCGGCCTCCCAAGAATTTGTGTTTACAATTTACTACACATTAAGTGTCTAATTTGATACAATATAACCTCCAATTTCAGAATCCGAATACCTAAATTTCTGGTAGACAAATATTGTATACGGTTTGACTTAAAAAGAACAATTGTTACCTAAATCAATACAGAACATCAATGATGGGTTGAAAGTTAAGATGAATGTAAGCACACAAAATCTTCAAAACCCTGCAAAACTTCGTAGAATTAAAATTTATTTCATCTTTCTGTACCCACCAAATAACAAATTAGTTACAGTATCATCATATTAACAACATATCTATCAAATTTATTTCCTCTTTTCTCAATATATAATCTTTTAAACATCTACTATGAAACCCAAACTAAACAGATAACATAAAAGTTGAAACCATATATACATTTAAACATAAACTCATTAAAATATAAAAAGAAACATACTGTATTAAATCTGATTCAATTCTGACAAATCAAAATGAATATCAAACAACACAAGTTTAGAAAATTCAAACATTTAAAATACAGTACATATATCATATTACCATATACATATAAATCCCAAAGCATAATATAAAAAATAAAGGAATAATAAGATCAAAACACTTGGATTACATTATTCAAAACTAAAGTAACAACCAAAACCAAAAAGCTAAGCGAATAAATTCTTCACACAGAGATCACCAGAGCAGTAGAACCCCCTTTGATTCCCCTTATCAAGATCCACATAGAAATAGAAGGAAAGGTAGGATCTTTGATGTGATTAAGCAAAACTCAGTTCGCAAATAAGTATATCTAGGATGAAATTTATCAAAAATGTAACCCATAAATGCATATCAAGGAAACACATACTCCTTTAAACCCCATTACTAAAGAGAATCCCACAATTAAAGCATAAACAGAGAGACAAATATTAGAATTTAAGAACGAATAATATTACAATCATACAGATATTATATGAAAAACGAAAAAATAAGGGCACACGGTATACCCAGGTTCACCAATTTGACTAGTCATGTTCGTATGATTTATTCATTAGATACTTCACACACTTTACAATGATTCACATACCAAACAATATTTTTATAGTAACTAGAAAAACTCTAGCTGCTATAACATGAGATCCAATATATTAGTAAAACTCAAGATCGGACTACTAATAAATCCCTAAACTCAATACACTTTGCGCTTGGCTTCCAGAGAGCGCTGCCCTCTTGCAACCTCCAAGCCCAATTGCACTTTGCGCTTGACTTCTAGGGGCGGTGCCCCCTTGCAACCCCACCAGCTCACCGGTTGGGCAGCCGCTCGTTCACTGTGAGCGAGAGCCCGACTGGATAATCATAGCGGTAATTCGTCGAATCCTCAAAAATATGATTCAATCCCAACAACAAAGAAAGAAAATGAGGAAAATGAATTTAACCCTCAACCCATCATAAATCTTTGTCTCAATTGCCCTTCTTCTCCTCTCTTTCCTCCTATTGTTCTCTCTCTCTCCCTCCATGACGGCTTCTTCCTCCGTCCTCCGCATGTCGTCGTCGCAGCTGATGATGATGTCGATGACCCTCCTTCCCAACCCATCATCTCTTGTCAATAACATAAGCAGAAACACGAACACAAACACCCTAAACTTTGAAGGTCCACATGGCTACTGATCTACAGAATTGATTTTGTTGGGATCGATCGGACAAATCTGAAGTTGGGGTTCGGTAAGGTCGAAAGGGAAAGGGGGAGGAAGTGGGGGAAAATTAATACCATGTTTATCCGATATTATTTGCCTTTAAAAAAAATAAAAATCAAACTGTATATTTATACGGTCGACTAGTATTAAATACTCAGGTGCCGATTAGAATCTTGAATGATTCAGGTATTTCAGTCAATTTTGATCGAATTCTGAAATTAAGGGTTACATTGTATTAGTAAATTGTAAGTCTAAATTTTTTTGTGTCCGAATCATGAATATGATGTTATTTGAGGTAATGGAAGTGTATTTAGCCCTATAATTAATTACCAAGCTTTAATTTATCCTCTAAACATTCTCATCGTCAGGCTTGTGAATCCCAGCTTCAGCTTCTTCTTGTTTTTTTTCTTCTTCTTCTACACTTGAACACCTTCTAGATATATTTTTATCCAAAATCTCAGTTTCCATAATTTGATGGGAATTAGGATCCACAACAGAATTTCTGGGAATTTCAAGAACTCCTCCTTCAAATTCTTGAGGACTCACTGTTGGCATGATGATCACTCGAGTTGCCTGTTTCATTTCCTTCCCTTTCCCCCATAGCACAATGTATAATCCGCTTACGATTGTCACACCTCCTATTACGCTGTGGATAATGCACAAATTAGGTCATTTATGTTAATTACAACGTAGTAATTTTTTTAAAATTTTGAAAGAAAGGCCCAACGATTTCAAATATTTGTTGTCTTATCTACAGTCTCAATTCAATTCAGTATAGACTAGAAATTAAATACCTTCCCAAGTGTAACTGCTCGTTGATGAATAAAGAGGCAGCAATGGCGACCATTACGAGCAATAGAGGGCTGAAAATTGATACGAATAAGGGACCTCTCATGCGTACACACACCATCATCACTGTGTTCGCCAATGCTGTGCCCATTATTCCCTGTCGCACGCACGCACATTATTAATTGGTATAAATTAATTTTAGTCAAAATTAAAAGAATAATTTTTACGTGTACTAACAGAGAAAAAAATAATAAAATAAATCAATACATACATAGTGTAATTACAAAAAATTTATTGATAATTCATAGATAAATATTTTGTTTTTGATAATAGGGAGTTTCCCAAATCTCAATTGGACTAATCTCCACGAACCCGGGTCAGTCTTTTCATACAGACTTATGCCCGCGTCCCCGTGACCCCATGAACAATTTATGGCTTTGACAAATTATTGGTGGTGGTATTCGATCCCAGGACGTCCGAGTCTACGGTTCGTCCCGGAGCGTCATTTAACCCACTGCATGCACCAACGGTTGGGGATGATAAATATTTGTAATATATATAGTATTTTTCAAAAATAAATTTAAGGTGGTCAAAGGAATTAATTACCCCGTATGTTACTATGAGAAGTCTGATGTTCCATCCTAGTTTCCATTGAGCCCAATCTCTCTCCGTGCAAAGAGCAAAAATAACAGATTGAATTGCTCCTATAAATGTTATCAAAGCAGTGCTAGAGTAATGGCATGGGTACCTCTCACTCATCTTTCCCTGTCTCATTAAATTAAGAACAAGAATTAATTAATAATAACAATGGAATTAATTCTAGGGAAATTTTTTTAAAGAAAAAATAGAAGGTAAATTTTAATTATTTTTTCTTTTTACTTAGACATGCATGTTTGTTAAGTTGTTATTGGAATTGAAATTCATTTATTTGAGTTTAGTAAATATAATTGTGAATTTTGAATATTATCTAAAAAAATATTATTAATTACAAACTTTATATATATATATATATATACATATCATTTTCCTTGCTAAAATTGTAAAGATTGATGATGGATCACTCACCTGAATAATCAATGATATTGAACTAGAAACAGCTGCAGCTAGAGCCAATAAAAACCCCAGGACATAATTCGTGGACTGATGGTGTGATGCTGCCACGTGTCCACCCTGGTGTTGATCATTATTCTGATTATTATGTAAAAGGTTAATGTGTGATGACCAAATGTGAATCTCTGCTCCTTTGAAGAATGTGAGAATCATTGCCCCTCCTATGCCTAATAATGTTCCTGCAACCTTTGCTTTCCCTGCAATTTTGCCTATTTTCAACCTCTCCATCCTGATTCAACCCCCACCCCGGCCCCCCCCAAAAAATAAAAAAATAAAATAAAATAAATATATATATATATTAGTTTTTGATACATATATATATAATAATATTATTTTTTATAAAAATTAATTTTTATATATGCCGACTGTAGATTGAGACTAACACGGGAGGGTAACCATCAAATAAAACGATAATATGTGAATGATATTTTCACCCTCTTATATATCTCATGTATACATTCACATGCAACGTCCTTATTTTTACGTCTTAATGTATGTATGTAGGCAAAAAATAGACTTAAACCGAGTTTTTAAGGAGCAAGAGAGTATTTATAAGAAAATAGATTAATTCATACCCAAACAAGACGGCGATGATGAAGGTGATGAGGGGGTTAAGATTGATCATGGCAGAAGCAAATGTTGCCGAGGTTATGACCAAGCCCTGTGTGTATAGGTTTTGAGCCAACGGTCCTCTGCAAGCAAGTTTATATTTAAATTAATTAAAGTATTTTCATTCACTTGTAATATATAAATTATTTGGAGAGAGAATAAAAATGAATATCTACAAATTATTTACCCAAGTAAGGCCGAAATAAATGCCTGCCCTAGTAACATCTTTGTTAGTTTTGGCCTGCTCTTCCTGCAATATAAAAGTAATTAAAGTTGTAAAAAAACTTTTTACATTCTTTACAGCATATATAATACTATCTATATACCCTAATGTTGCCAAATGAGTATAAAAGAAAAACATGGAATATTAAATGCATGTATAAGAATAATAAGAATAGTGAAAGTAATTTATAAAGAAGTTTAGTTTCGATGATAATTTGACGAGCGCAAAGATAATCAAATATTTCATCTATTCCATATAGCGTATAACGTTTTTTAGAATTGTATGTAAGAATTAAAAAAATAATTGTATAACATTAAATATCGTAATGGTTGAGAGTAAAATAGATGATACCTATCAACATAAAGAGCAAGAGGGACTATAAAAGCTGAGGCGATCAAGAATCGATAAGCAACCAAAATTTTCATGCTCATCCCATCATTTGCAGCCAATTTGTAGAAGATATTTAGCCCTGCCCCTACCATCTGAACCATCACCATCATAATTCCTGGCTTCCATCCCTTCACCTTCTCACCTACTCTCCCCATGAAATAATATTCTATATAATCTATAAAAAAAAATATATTAAGAAGAAGAAACAATTAATGATATATAAAATCAAGAATCCTAATAATTAGCTAGACTCTTGCTTATTTTTTATAATTGGAATGAAGCACCAAAATTTGATAGTGTGGTGTATGTGCATGTATATATATATAGTGTGAAAAGAGTGAGGAGCTTTGCAATAGTAATACTCTCTCCGAGTCTCCGTCCCTTAATATAAGTCGTTTCTAATATTACCCCAAGTATTAAATAGAATTTTGGTCCTCTCGCTATTTTTTGCTCAATAAATAACACTCTTTTTTTTCAATACAAGGACAATATAGGCAATTAATATTATATTTAATACTATAAAATCAATTCATTAATATTTGCGCACAACTCTAAAACGACTTATATTAAAGGACGGAGAGAGTATCATTTTTTAAAGTGTTTCTAAATTGAGAAGATTTAGTTGTTTTAAGTAGAAACTTGTTATTTTCACAAAAGAAATATAATATCTTCCCATAAATGCGTGATAGATATATTATTAGGTGAGTTTTATAGAATCTTTATTGGCTTTTCTAAAGTTCACCCTTATCTCGACATATATCTTACGCAAGCCTTCTGCAATCTTCAATGGATATATTTATATTGATTTCATGTGTTGAATTAATTGTTATCTAAATTTCTAACTTTTTCTCTCTTGTTGTGAATTTTATTTTTAATTTTTATAAAGACAATTTAATTAGATCTTGTTCATATAATGTAAGATTTACTTAATAAATACTTGAGATATTGTTAAGATTGATTAATTATGTTTATTGTACTTGATACTCTCTACGTTCGCGTTCTTTAATATATGACGTGTTAGAGTTGTGCACAAAAATTAAGAAAATAATTGTATAACATTAATTATAATATTAATTGTCTATAATACTCTTAAATTCCCGCAATTATATTACTATATTTATTTTATACTCTCTTATTTGTAATATTTTTTCATGAGGGATAATGAAATCATCTAAAACGACATATATTAAGAGACGGATAGAGTATCTCTTTATAAATAGGAGTTCAAAAATAAAAATAAAAATTTATGAGTATATTATGAACTCTTTACTAACTAGCTTAGTCTTAGCGAATTAATTTGGATATTACTGTTTTTTAAGGGAATATTATTTTCACATGCGTTTTTGATATTTTCACATAATTTCTTCTCATATAAAGGTGTGATCAGCTGTATACTCATATGAAAGATGATCATGTAAAAATATCAAAAATACATGTGAATATATTAATTCGTTTTTTAATGTATTAACTTTCTATTTAGGAATGAGTTTTGTCCAAGCAATTTACTTGGATCCATTGAGACTATTTTAATTAGGTTGATTGGCACTTCTGTCCCTCTAAGTTGTCATTCACTTTTAAATTCGTCCCTAAAGTACCATTTTCGTCAGTTAGGTCCTTAAAGTGATATTTTATTGGCGTTTCTGTTCCTTCAATTCATTTTAACATAAACCCGACCCATTTTGATAAAGTTTAATCCAACCCGACTCAGTTGGACCCAACCCAAATTTTTAATATTTTAAAATATAATAGTATTTTTTAAATAAGTTTAAAATAATAACTATATTTAACATTTTAAAAAAATAATATTTAATTATTTAAAATAAATTATTATTATTAAAATAATAATTATTTTAATATTTTAAAATAAAATAATTATTTTAAAAATAGTTATTTTTAATATTTAAAAATAAAATATTAGTTTTTTTATAAAAATAATAATAATTATATTTAATATTCTAAAATAAATAATTTTTATTTTTAATATTTTAAAAGTAAAAAATATTTTTATAAATATAATAATTATTAAAAAAAAATTAAAAAAAAATTTATTTTTAATATTCTAAAATAAATATTATTTTTAATATTCTAAAATAAATATTATTTTTAATATTTTAAAATTAAATATTATTTTTAAAAATAATATTCAAAAAATTATATTTTACTTTTAAAATATTAAAATAAAAATTATTTAAAAAAATATTTATTTTAGAATATTAAATATAATTATTATTTTTATTTTTTAAAAAAACTAATATTTTATTTTTAAATATTAAAAATAACTATTTTTAAAATAATTATTTATTTTTAAAATATTAAAATAATTATTATTTTTATAATTATAATTTATTTTAAATAATTAATTTTTTTTTTTAAATGTTAAATATAATTATTATTTTAAACTTATTTTAAAAATACTATTATATTTTAAAATATTAAAATTTTGGGTTGGGTCAAACTGGGTCGGGTTGGGTTAAACTTGGTCAAAATGGGTCGGGTTTAGATTAAAATGGGTTGAAGGAACAGAAACGCCAATAAAATGCCACTTTAAGGACCTAACTGACGAAAATGGTACTTTAGAGACGACTTTGAAAGTGAGTCACAACTTGGAGGGACAGAAGTGCCAATCAACCATTTTAATTATGATGAATTAATAATTTATAGGGATGTGGTATTATATATTTATATAATATCTTTTTGGGATATCAAATTATTTAAAAATGATAAGAATAGTTTATGTGATCAAATAAAAAATAATTAATTAAAGGACAAATAAAGTATTTAATGGTACAAAATGATAGTATTTTATTCGTCATCATTGCAAACAAATATAATCATGTGAGTAAATTGATATGTCATTACTTGCACAATACTTTAATATTATCTCCATTCCAGAGTTCATTTATCAAAATTTTTATTTTAAAATAGCGCCTTGGTCTATTTATGACGGTATAAGATGACATGCTCAATGTAGTCATGTTCACTGCACAACATTAATTAAAATAAATTGATAACAAAAAATAATATTTTTAATTATATAGGTCATTACTACTAAAATGAATATTACCAACATTAATTGTCAATTTTGAAATAAATAAAAACAAAAAGTAAAATCTAATTGTAAAAGAGGTTATCAAAAGTAAGGATGTAAATGAACTGAATCGAGTTGCGTATTGAGTTGCTTAGATTTGGTTCACAAAATTTATCGAGTATAAAATAAGGTTTGATTGAAGCTCGTTTAGTTACCGAGTCGAGTTCGATCTCGAATCGAGCCCCGAGTAGTTTGAACTTTTTCCAACGAATATGATCCGAGTATCAATAAAAAATTTAAATTTGAGGAGGTTCGAATAATTTTTCAAACTTTAAAATTTGCTCATATTTGAATCATTTATATTTCGAGTTGAACTCGAATCGAACTTTTAGTCAAGTGAGTACGAATCGAGCCCGAACTGTTTGCTTATTTTACTACCTTAATCAAAAGTGTCGATTCTTACCCGTTTTGTACCATCTATAATTATCTTCTCTTCAAATCATTGTTGAATTTAAATTCATTCTTTCATGTGTATATTGTTCGAGTGTAGAACAATAATACATGCTCCTAATTCATGTGCACTTATTAATTTGAGTTAATAAAACAATAACGACTAAAGTGAAGTTCAAGAATAACTAAACTTTATTTATAGCGTAGTAAAAATTTTGTGTTAATGGGATAACACTTCTAAAATACATCACCATGAGAGGTAGACCAGTTCGTTTTATATAATTTAGGATAATTAATTATAATTTTTTTAAAATTATTTTTTATGAAAAAATATTATCGATGAGAGAGTATGAGTTAAGTAGTAAAGAGTATTATAGACCATTAATACTATATTTATTGTTATACAATCATTTTTTTAATTCTTGTGCAGAATTTTAAAACGTCATATATTATTGGACGGAAGGAGTATATAAACTATGTTCTTTAATATAAGTCGTTTTAGAGAAATAGTTTTGTCTTTTAATATAAATCGTTTGAGAATTCCAAGTAAACATTAATTGCTTAGTTTCCAATATTACTCGAAGTATTAAATATAACTTTGGTTCTCATCAGAGGCGGAAGGAGGAGGGGTGGAGGGGGCATATGCCCCCCCCCCCCCAGGCTGGGGAGGGGGTATGTATACCATATGCAATTCAAATTTATACTGCAGCAATGTGTTTGTTGGGTAAGTTTTAAAGAGCAATTAAACAAAATTGGACTTTTCTACTCTTCTAAAATAAACTTCTTAATCGGTGGCCCAATACACGAGCTCATAACCCTTCTTTTTTAGAATCCTAAGCCTGCCGATTGACTTGGGTTGTCAACTGGGCCACCAGCTAATTACTTTACCATTTCAAAAAAGAAAAGAAAAGATCTACATAATTTGGTTTTTATATTTAGTAGTAGTAGTTTGTAAGTAATTTACTGTTCAATATTACACATTCAAGTCTACCTCTTAACAGAAGACATAATTTAAAAAATGTTATAAAAGATTAAAGGTATATTTCTCTTAAGTTCTTTCTAGTTCCCCTAGCTGGTCTCTTTCTCAGTTTCCTCTAGGTCTCAAAGATGAAATGAATCCCCATAATTCAATTGTAAGAATATAGGTTCTTAAAAGAAAAAGAAAAAAAAAGATAGTTTACAATCTTAACTATTGCAAAATCGCATGATACAGTTGTCTCCTCTCAGTTGTACATTCGAAAAAAACACTTCAAGCGTCAATAATTAATTTTTTTTAATAATGTATTTTGCCCCCCTCTGAAATTGTCTCGGTTCCGCCACTGGTTCTCATTATTCTTTGTCCAATAAATATCACTTTCCTTTTCTAATACAAGGCAATATAAACAATTGATATTTCCAATAAAAGTGCTGTACTTTTTGATATTTTCACATGTGAGACTCATTTTTTAACCAAATATTAATATTAATTTAGTTAAAAAGTGAGCCCCACGTACAAAAATATTACTACAGAAATCAGTTCCCTTGTTAATATGGTATGGTATCAAATCTCATTTTAAGTTGCCTCCAACTTATGATTTGAGATTGACTTGATCCCTACAAGATTAGATTAGTTAATAAAGAATCTGTACTTAAATCTTATAAGGAGACAAACTTGAAGTCTCAAATTCGAATAATAAGAACAATAAGGACTAAAGTGAAATTCAAAGTAAAATTTGAATATCCTTATTACGGTAATAAAAGTTCACACACTATATTAAATAACATTCTTGTTTCATAAGCAAACTAAACTTGAACTCAACCCAATTTATTGTTTGGTTTACATCTTGAGAATATCCACATCATCAAGTTAATTGCAGTTCCAATTTTTCCCTCAACCATTATTGTCATTAGCTTTAAAACCTGCTCAAGTAAGGCAAAAAAAACAACAAAGAATTAAAACATCTTGTATCAATAACTTTATAGAAGATTTTAGTCCTCAATACTTAAAATAAATTTATACTAATTTTAAGAAACTGATATTTCTACATAAAAAAAATATATGATATTTTCACTTAATTTCTCTCTCATTAATAATGAGTGGATTCCACCTCCATCCAGAAAGACTCGTATGAAAATATCATTTTAACATTTAAAAATATCAGTTTCAATTTGAGATTCAAAAAGTCAACAATAAATTTTATACAAATAAAAAAAGAGGTGTATTTAATTATATAAAACGACCTCGTTTTTGTACGATAGCTGTTGTAATATGCGGTGTCCTTCACATTCCTTTTGCCTTAATAAATGTTTTATACAAAATATAAACTTTAATATTCAAAAAATATAATAAAAGACTCCCTAGCATTAAACTTGAACAATATATGAAAGTAAAATAATGATACTATCACATAATTTTAGGTCACATAATGCTCATATATACACACATACATATTGTAGGTCTTGCATAACATAAATGATTGCTTTATATGATCCAAATTATATGATAGTAATATTGCTCGTGAAAGTAATATTATATAGGATTACAGGTGGTGAAAAATACCTGGACCGCACCTTATGCGACACTTGCCCTCACAACGCTGCATAAGCCTGGCTGAAAATTAAAAATAAAATAACAATAATAATAATAAGTGCTTTTATATACACTAATTGTGCTCTAATATAAAAGTATACACGAACCAAAGAAAACATTATATGAATCCAGTTCAGGTATCTCATTATTTATGTAAATAGAAGATTCATATATTATAATACCCTCCATTCCACATATCTTTTGATACATATTTAGCCACATACATATTATTTTTAGCGACAATATCAGCGATTTTATTGTGTCGTTAAATATAATATTTATATTGTTAAATATATATTGTTTAAAATTAAAAGATTGGTGTGATGGATGAATCCTGATTCATACACCCTCTTTCCTCTTTTTAAGCACAAACTGGTAGGGCATAATTAAGGCCGGTTGGGGAGGACTTATTTTAAAATGGCTTATAAGTTATAATTTAAAATGAAGTTAAAAATGAAGTTAAAATAAAATATGAACGTGTTTGACTAAAATAATTTATAAGTTAAAATAAGATATAAATTATACTACTAAAATAATAACAAAATAATTTTTATATTTAGTCAAGCTTACTTATTTTAAAATAGTAAGTCATTTTTCAATTAGTTAAAATTTATTATTTATTAAAAATAATTTAAAAGTCAAAAAATAAATAATCACAAACACTTAACAATAAAAAAAATAACTTATAAGTTGATTCGACAAACTTATAAGTTGCTGCCAAATAATTAACAGGCTCCAAATACTCTAACAATACGAGGGTAAAACAAGGTAAAAAGGATATTTTGTTAGTTTTTCATTTCCTTTCCTATATTATTATTATTATTTTATAAAATTCCAAGCAAAGAAAACACCAAATTGAGAAAGGAATTGAAAAGAAAAAGGGGGACGGGGATGGGGGTGTAGAAGTAGTAGTTACTGTTGCGATTGACGCAACCGGTGAAACAAGAGTCTATGCAGTCTTCGGGACCAGATTCCGCCGGCTTTATGTTGGAAGATAATACAAACAGAGCCAACAACAAAGCTGCCACCACCATTTTCTTCTCCATCAGGATCCTGTAAATATATATATAATCAACCTATACCCAGATCTATCTATCCTTCTTTCTTTCTGAATATTTTGTTTTTTTTTTCAATTTCTCTCTCCTCTCTTATTATCTGTGGCTCAAATGCTCAATCCATGTCTTATAAGAAAGATACCGTGGAGGATAATGTTTGTAAGGGTAATAATATATAATAGCCCTTCACTTTGTGACAAACTCCACAATTGCCATGAACACATGCACTACACTACACTTTATATACAGTTTTAAAATCGAGCTGAGGGAGTCGTAAATGAATCGAGCCGAACAAAGTATTGAGCCGTTTAGATTTAGTTTATAAAATTTATTGAGTATAAAAAAAGAATAATATTAGATATATAATTTATTTTATAATTATTTTATAATTTATTGATGTGGTATAGTTTATCTCAGTTTTTATGTGGGGTCGAAGATTATATTGAAATAATTTATTCATCAATATGCTAAGGTGAAGTATGTCACATCAGTAAATTGTAAAATAGTTATAGAATAAGTTGTGTTTCTAGCATTACTCATAAAAAAGATTTGATTGAAGCTCGTTTAACTACCGAGTCGAACACGATCTCCAATTGAGCCCGAGCAGTTTGCAATTTTTGAACGAATATAATCAGAGTATCAATAGAAAATTATAATTTGAGAAGATTCAAGTAATTTATTGAACATTAAAATTTATTAATATTTGAATTATTTATATTTCGAATTGAACTCGAATCGAATTTTAAATTGAACGAATACGAATCGAATCCGAACTGTTTATTCAACCACCGACTACATCCATTGAATCTGAGGCCATCCTTTTCCAAGTTTGCTGACCAGATTGATGCCAACTTAGGTTGACTTTTTTACAACATAAAAATATTAAAAATACTAAGGTCATTAAAATATTAATTAGTAAGCACATGCATGAACCCAACATGGTCCAGTGTGTTAATATAAGGAACTGATATTTTCGTAAAATCAATTTCTTAATTAGCTAGCTAGTCCATAAGAAAAGAAATTGCAAAATTATTATTTTTTTTATTTTTTTGGATGAAAATATTGATCTTTGAAAAATTTAAATGACCACTATATGATAAAAAAAATTCCCTTTTGCTGGATTCATAAGCACCACAATCGACTATATACATGGCTAGGGAATCAAATTCTTATGAAAAAGGAAAAGAATTCTAGTTGAATTAAGTCGAATTGGAGGAATTGAATTGAACTACACCGGAAATGGGTAAACATAAAACTAAAGATTAAATTGGCACAATTAGAGCCCAATGTTTGACATATATATATATATATAATAAAATTAGTGCTCCATGGACTATATATATAGTACACCTGAGAGTCAACTTTAGTTATATATGAATGCAGAAACGCCATGCCATTCATTTCTTAATGAATTTGCTTTTAGCGTTGCGCTTGCAGGATAAAGGGGATAACATGCATGATTTGATTGTGACAAAAGTACGTATTTTATTACTAATAATTATAATTTTGTTAGTTTATTGTCAAAATTACGTTGTTAATCATGTGTTGATTGGCAAAATCTCATAATTATCCTCTTTAGAATTCCAAAAATTAACAAATGCAGTCTCCATATATAATTGTTCTTTACTCAATATTAATTAAGGATCGAGTTTATTTTACTTTTAACCTAGCTAGCTCGGTCTTTTGAATCGAATGTAAAGTTTTTAATAAACATGCATGCATGTACTCCAATTATTGTTAAATCAACAATATTTAATAGATATAGAAGTTAACATTACAACAATGTAGGTACTGTATTACTAAGCACAACATTTTCTAAGAGAGCCACTTCTATGACTTCCAAAACCTATTAATTAGCTAGGTCGCCTCCATTATATTCTTATCCTCCAATTTTCCCTTCAGCGACGTAAATATAATATTTAGCGACAATAAAAAAAATTATCCCAAACAATTGTACGTCGCTGAAAGTATCGCTAATATAATATTTGTGTCGCTAAATGTGTATTATGAAAAATTAAAAGATAATATAATGGAAGGGATATTCAAAAGTAGCCATAACATGACTTATGGGCAATTGGAATATGGTACAAAACCTCCTACTATACCAACACCATCCAATTACATTAATATGTACGTATGTAAGTAGTAGCTCCTAAGCTTGAAAAATAAATATATTTATTTTCTTCCCCCCCCTTTTTTTAATCTCCTAAAATCTTATGTTTGAGTTTGCGAATTCGCCATTGAAGAAGGATTAATTTGAAGCAACCCCATTAATGGTATGACATTGACCACTATTATTATTATTTTCTGCTGATGAAATAGTTATCACAGTCGTCGTCTCTATCGGTTCAGCCGATCTATTTTCCGGCATCAACTGAAGAATCCTCTTTAATTCTCTGCCTTTTCCCCATAGAACTGCGTATAATCCGCACACTATCAACACTGCTCCAACCACACTGTCACAAAAATTTAAACAATTTTCTTTAATAATAAAGAAGAAGAAGAAGAAGAAGACGAAGAAGAAGAATTTGAAAGTAGTGTATATACCTTCCTAAGTGTAACTTCTCATCGAGTACCAAAGATCCAGCAATGGCCACAATCACAAGCAACAGAGGGTTAAAAACGGATACGAATAACGGACCTCTCATTTTCACGCACCACGCCATTAGCGTAAACATCACTCCAGAACCCAAAACTCCCTATATACGTACATCAACCGCCAAAAAAAAAAAAAGAAAAGGAAAGAAATTAATCAAGAACTGTTATATATATATATATATATATATATATATATATATATATATATATATATATATAGAGAGAGAGAGAGAGAGAGAGTTAATTATAATGAGCAAATTAATATTACCGAGAAAGCAACGGTGAGGAGTCTGATGTTCCATCCCATCTTCCATTGGCTCCATTCTCTCTGCATGCAAAGGGCAAATACTGTGCTTTGAATTGATCCCATTGCAACCATTAGGGCCGTGCAGGAGTAGGGACATGGATATCCTTCAATCATCTTTGCCTGTCCCATGCATATATATATATATCATAACAATAACAACAATAATAATCATCACCATCGTCTAAAAGAGGATTCTACAATTGAAATAAGGAAACTGATATTTCCACGCGTGTTTTTGATATTTTCGCATGATTTTTTCTCACATGAGTAAAAAGTGAGTCTCACTTTTATGTGAAAGGAGATCATGTAAAAATATCAAAAACTCATATGGAAATAATGTTTCCCTTGAATTAATTTGATTAATCCTTAAATTAGTAAATAATTATTAAAAAAACAACAAACCTAAAATGAAATGATCAATTTCAATTGCCATGTCAAGAGTAAAAGAGAAAAACAAGAAATATAAAAAAAAGATAGCGCGAGTTTCGTACGAGTTTCAAGCTTGTTATCCCATTAAACAATCAGGAAAAATATTAATTACATTCTCTTAATATATGTAATTCCTTCTACAACGTTAATTGAAAATATTAACTACATTCTCTTAATATATGTGTTAAGAGGACCCGATTAAAAATACAACCGAATGAGCTAATAATATCTCTTTTTACCTTTATTGCACTTATTATTTTTCTCTTTCTACATTTATTTTAATTATTTATTGCACTTATTATAGTCTATTTCATAATAAATACAACAAATCTTCGTATATAGTAGAATATTTGCAAATACCTATTGAGCATCCCCATTTTTTCTAATCTTTTATTATAAACCAGCTCTCCCGAGTCCGAGCCAAATTAGGATCCTCTCCATTTCACCCTCCATTTCATTCTCTATTTCATGATTCAGATTTAAAATGTGCGTTCTCTCTCCTGTCAGCATGATATCACATTCCCTTATATTTTAAATCTGGACCATGAAATAAAGAGTGAAATAGAGAGTATCCTAGTCCGTCCGAGCCACGCTTTCTTTTTCCCATCTCATATAATTTCGACACGCCATGTGTCACCGGATGCTAGTATTTTATAGGGCAAACAATATATAAAATATATGACTAATTAATTTCCTTAATTTACTTGTACAAACACCATATATAAACCCCTCCCCCCCCCCCCCCCCTTCCAAAAAAATATATATATAAAAAATTTAAATTGTGGGACAAATTAGAGGGGAGTATATATTAATGGGTCTTCTTAACATGTGCTCTAAGGGCATATGTTAAGCACACAGTTCAAGAGAATATTCTCTTGAATTGTGTGTAAATTCTCTTGATTTCTGCATTCGCACCAAGTTCAAAAGAATATACACACAATTCAAGAAAATATTCTCTTGAACTGTGTACTTAGCATGTGCCTTTAGAGCACATGTTAAGAAATTTCTATATTAATTGCTTTCGAGGGTGCTTTTTAAGTACCTGAATAACGAGCCAGACTGCATATGAAACACAGCTGCCAAGTGCCAACAAGGAACCCGATACCATATTGGGGTGGATGCCTGCCACGTGTCCAGCATGGGCTTTGAGAAGGTCAACGTGGGTTGTCCAGATGGTGATATCTGGGCCTTTGTAAAGCGTGAGGACCATTGCCCCAACTATACCCATTAATGTTCCCAGCACCTTTGCTTTCCCTGCTGCTTTACGCCAGCCCAGCTTCTCCAGCCTATACATATATATATATACACATAACACATGGGTGCTCAACCTTATAATTTTATTCATTCAAATATATTTGATTCAAGTCGTGTAAATAACAAGCACATAACATTTTAGCTAGCAATACATAACAAGCCCTCATATACCGTTATAAACTTGATTGTCCCGAAATGAACGTCTCACTTTTAAAAACATGTTTAGTATAGAGAGTATTCAAAAATATACAATCTGTTACAAATAAATCTTCAACGGATTACATGGAGATCTTCAAAGCTTTTAAGATGATTTTCAATTTCCATATATCTCGTCTATATCTTCTGTTTTTGATTTTCTTGATTTGTCTCAACTTCCTTTATATTTAAGAATAACAACTACGCATTCTTATAAAGGACTCTTATTTTGAGACACATATATGTAAAAGATAGACAAACCCGTATTTGAATTTACATACGGTATGACAATTAAGTCGCTACCTCAGAGTATAATTAATTAGTCATTAATATAAAATTGATAGTGTTAATTATGTCAAAAAAGGTATAATTTTGTACTAATATTAATTATATTTCTTCAAGTGAAGAATTTGTTAATGAATCAAATTTAAAGGTACCTGAAGGTGACGGCCAAGACAAAGGTAATGGCAGGAATGAGATTGGTGGTGGCTGAAGCAAATGTTGCAGAGGTTAAAGCCAAGCACTGCAAATACATATTTTGCGCCAGAGATCCTCTGCAAATAATTTTTGAATTGGAATAGAATATTATTCTAATTAATGCAAAAAAAAAAAAAAAAAACAATACTCCATCATGACAAAAAGAGTCAGCATTGGATTATTTTTCAAATTCAAATTACGAGTTCACATTACTTTTAAATATCAAGTATTTTTTACAAAGTAACATTTTAATCTCAAAATCAAAAATAGATTTTTTGTTTCTCGAGCAGTTCTATGTACACAAACTATACACTAAAAATTGTGTACATAAATAAATTATATGTTATTAGTAATTAATAATTTTTTTAATAATATCATTTTTTTATAAACTAAAACATAATAAAATTGAGTTACAATATTACTAAAAATAATTAATTTTAATATTATTATTTTTTTTGATAAATAAAATAAAAATTGGGTCAACTGTCTGTCGATTTTTAACCAAAACCGATTAAGTGGTCCAAACAGAACCGAATTGTATATATAGAGAGAGAGAGAGAGAAAGAGAAAGAGAAAGAAAGAGAGAGGGGTATAATTAAGGGAGGGTAGTTGGTAAAGATTATGGGGCGGTAAAAGAGACTAATTGTAATGTTCAAAGAGAAAATGAATGGAGAGCACTGTTTTAACATGTATTTTTGATATTTTTATATGATTTTTTTTATATGAAAGAGAGAATCACTATATGCTCATGTAAGAAAAGACCATTATGAAAATATCAAAAATACATATAAAAATATCAGTTTCCAAAATGAATTTGTGCATGGTTATTATTATTAACGGAAGAATAAGAGCATTTACTATTTTATACAGCTGGCTAAACTAAATTTGTTTCTTCATCTTCCTCAAAGAATTGGAAAATATGTATTTAATAAATTTAATTTTATAAACATGGAAAAAAATTAAATAGCAAAAAAAACCTATTTTGGGAAAATTAGAAATTTAAAATAAAAAAACTTACCCTAATAACCCACAAAGATTTGCTTGGAGAAGCACCAACCATGTCAGCTTTGGCCTTTTGTTCCTACATTTAACAAGAACAATAACATATCAAAACATTAATCACAACAAATTAATAAAAATACAAGAAAGACACAAATACATATTTATGAACCATATAGAAAGTTTCATTAAATTGTTTCTTGGTTAGGGAAAAAAGTTAAATAATCAAATACTAAAAATATCTTAGCTAGAACAAAAATATACAAAGTTTCATTAAATTGTTTTTTTGATTAAGCAAAAACTTAGATAATTAATTGATAATAATGCATTAGGACAAAAATATGCCGATTCTTGTTGTAATTCGACACAATAACATGGTCTCCATGTAAATTAAACAAATTGACAAATTTTTGTTGCAATAAATATTTTCCAAAATAAAATTGATATTTCTACAAGTAAAATTTGATATTTTCACAAGTTTTCTATCACATGAGTGCGAGATCGATCCATTTATTATTTACTCTTTCCGTCCCAAATTAAATACCCAGTTTTAACTTTTTAAAGTCAAATCGACTATTTTTAAAATTATTTTTTGTACTATTTTTGCCAATATATGGAGGCCAGAAGAGATTATAACCAAAAGAAATTATTACTACTAATACCAATGTTTATAATTTTAAAAATATATTTATATATACTTAATTATTAATTCTAAATATAATCAAATTGAAACAAAAAATCAAAGGAGATTGTGAAACTATTATGTTTATTTGTGAAAGCCGAAAAATGTATAGAAAGACGAATAAAATAAGAGAGAAAACTGCATATACATGCAGTAGGTACAAACCATTCCACGATGAGTGCAACGGGAACAATAAAGGCGGCTCCGAAAATGAAGCGATAAGCGATCATAACACTCAAATCCATACCATCATTTACAGCCAATTTGTACAAAACATTCACACCGGCAAGTATTGTCTGTACCACCACCATTAGCATGGTTGGCTTTAGCCCGTGTATTACGTTGCTCACTTTCCCCATATTCATTTTACTGCCCCCCATTCTTTTCAAACCATGAATGGTTTAGGGTTTTTCAAAACCTGGCAGGCAAAAGGTGTGTTTAAGATTGAAACAAGCTAGCAATAAGATGAATTAAGAATTATGTAAATTATTCCTAGTCTTCTAGCTAGCTAGCTTGTTAGGGCAAAGAAATGGGACAAAAATGAAATGAAATGAAAATGGGGAGAGGTGAATATATAAGGAAGAGAGAAAGAGAAAGTGTAGAGAGAGAGAGAATGAGTCGTTTGGCTACGTTCTCGAAATACTTGTTACAGAAAAAGAGAGAAAAAGTTGTATGCATAAATGTGCAAGAGGAGAAACAAAAGGAGAGTTGATGGTAAATCTTCGAAAATTAGAGATATATTTATAAAATCACGATTTTAAATGAGGCTCACATTTATGTTAGTAAATCCATGTAGAAATATCAAATTTTCATAGTCCAAATAATAATTTGCTAATTTTATATTATCAAATATAGTCTTAATATTAGTTAAGAATTCATTTATATACAATGGTGGTTTGATATTGAAAATGATGATAAAAAAGTTGTGGCAAATTATGAATATCATACCATTTTATAATCTTAAAATATAAATATATCTCTAATTTTGGAAATAATAAAAAAGAAAAATATATCTCTAATTTTAGAACCGATAGTATTAATTTGTAATAATAGATTCGAGTAGGCTTCGTTCTTTGCCCATATATATATATATATAGTTCATTTCAAGGGCATATGACGACGGTTCGATGCGTCGTTAAAAATTAAGACGACAGTTCTCTGATATATGCGACGGACCGAACCGTCTCTCGGTCCGTCGCTAAAGGTGGTGAGCAAGGTATGTAGAATCAAGGGGTATGCTTTTGATTTTTTTCGTGTGTATATATATATATGGGACGGATCAATGACACTACGTTTTTTACACAATTTTTTTGATTCTTAAATTTGAACACTCTTAATGGTTAAGATTAAAGCTGATTTTTAATTTATACACTATATTCTTTGTATAACAACTTATATAAATGCATATATTATCATAATATTGGTGATAACTAACCAAAACTGCTTTAGATATACATACTTGCTTCCATATCATTTTTATGAAATTAATATTTATAATTTTATTTGATATTTTCGCAAGTGAGAGACTACATTTTAAGTAAATTGAGCTTGTACGTCGGTTTCGATAACAACATGATTTGTGAAAACTGAAATTATAGTTTCTCTACACCTAAACTTCGATTTTTAAAAGGCAATTTAACAAGTTTTTAAACTCAAACTTTAGATGATTCATTAAATATTATAAAACAATAAATCTTGTAATAAGTAGTACTTGTTAAATAGTTTACAATATTCATATACCTTAAGACTAAACTTAAAAAAAATCATGTTAATTTTAAGGTCGAAAATATCTTATATTGAATATTATATTTTGTAACAAAAAAAAGTATTTAAGATTAGACAATTGTGAAGTTTGACACGTAAGAGAAAGGAATTCGAAATTTTTGAAAATGGAAAAGAAAGAAGAATTGCAATGATGATCAAACACTTCTGTAATTCTGTAAATAAGCACACTTAGATGTAAATACCCAAAAGTGATCTACAATGGTTAATTTTTAAAGTTCCCAACTATAGCCTATAATCGGATAGGTTAACTCTGTCTGTATTAGTATATGTTATTCGTCTGTTATGAAGGGACAGCTAATACATGTCTGTTTTAGTATATGTTCTTTGTCTGTTATAATCGGACAGTTAATATCTGTCTGTTTCAATATAATTCTGAACAAGAACTTAACCTGAATATGCAGAAAACTGCAAGCAAATAACAAACTCAGAACAGAAATCACAACAGGATATATACGTGGTTCAGCCCTTAAACCTTTAGTCTTGCGGCCTACATCCACGTCCAATACCAAAAGGTATTGGAGACTCACTTTATTAAAATAATATTCAACAATTTACATAGAAAATAAAACTCTCTGTTACAACGAAGATCGATTGGACACCGTTGTCCCCCTTTGCACTTCTGCAACACCTCTCACCTCTTAGACTTTGATACCTTCGTTGAACAGACTGAATATTACAATAACAAATCCCCTAAGCCAACATAAACTTGTACTTTATTTACAATAGATATTATGAAAAGGATTACAAAGACTATGTTGTTAATCTGAGATCTAATGAGTGACACAATAACTTGAATATGAATCAGATATTTTCTAGGAAGAATGCTCTGATGAATTTCAGCTTCTCCAGTCCAGTCTTGTACCTCTTTTGTCGAGAATGAAGAATATTTATAGAAAGAAATGCAACGACTAGTATACTCTGTTTAGCATGAATGACCGAGTCTTTGAACAAAAAGATAGAGATATCAGCTCTTTGAAATTGTTAACATATATCATATAATTCCAGAACATTAATTCAAAGATATAACAGGCTAATATTAAGGAAATAAAAAATATTAATGATAAGGTTTAGACTCCTTTATCTAACCAACCTGTTACCTTGCACTTCGAATTACAAACAAACTCCAATCTCCTTAAAATACTCTAATTCATATTTGAATTAGGCTTCATAGCAAAACAGATTTAGTTATAGCAGCAAAACAAATATAAAAAGATATTTCCTAGATATATCAGTTTTCATAAAAGACTGAAACACATGACAAATTAAACCAACCTGTTTTAGTCATACTCTAACCTGCAGTAAATTCCTTTGGGCTAGAAAGAGGTTTAACACACTTCCAGGTAATCTTAAGTTAATCAAATAAATGGGTCACCATACACAGCAACAAATTATAATCCATTATAAAATCAACCCAATTAGTCCATGCAATCCATTAAATAACCTTCATGCATAAACATATATATTGAAACATCATATACTAAACTGATTATATATTATTTTCAACAACCCATTCCAAAATCAGTTTAGCTAATTTAATAAATCATATACTTATGCATATTGTCATCATTAAAACTACAAAATATAAAAACTAACAACTTCATGCTTTTTATTTTATGAAAATAAAATGTGTCAAACAGTACTAAAAGTAAATATTAAAAAACTTAATTATAGGTACTAAATTTTAAAATATTATAAATTACGTGTGTTTAATTTTAAATTAGAAAGATTATATATATTTGAATTGCCATTAAATTAAAAATATCACAAATATAAAAAATATTTCTTATCCCAAGTACATAGCAAAGTAAACATTAATAATATTTTTTAAAAAAAATTAGTGATATTTACACAATGCCATTTGTATAATTATGACATATATATATATATATATATATATATATATATATATGTCAACTCATCATATATATAGGTGAAAGATCCATAATATATATTTGATATGAATAAAATTTGGCAAATACCATTTCTACCTTTTATTACAATTATCAATCATTCGCTAGAATAACTAGCGGACCAACTATTTTTTTTTTGCTAAGTTTGTTTGTTTGTAATGATAGAACCAAAAGACAATGGCACAGGGGCATACCCTAGAATATAGCTACATCATCTAGTAGACATAACCAAAGATGATTAAACTATACAAGGAAGAGAGCCTAATCCTATCCTGAACTAGCTAGTAACCAATTACAGAAATATTGGCAAGTAGTTGCCTTGATAAAAGATTTACATGTAGAGAGTCAAGATTTAATGAGATGAATAACATCCTTGGCAAGATTTCTAGGGGGAATGAGAAAATCAGCATGAATCTTTTTGTTCCTAGCCTCCCAAATTTTATAAAAGCAAGTAGCAACTGTTAGGCATAAAATGTTTCTTGAAAGTTTTGTGCCTTGATAAGCCGTGAGGAAGTCCATAATGGCATCCCATGTCGAAGGGAATGTTCTCCAGTTTCCAATGTTCATAGCAAGTTGAAGTATCGAGCAATAATGCTACTATCACATAAATTTTGTTACATAATTCTCACATACACTCACATACATACTGCGGGTCCCGCATGTCAGGCGGGGCCCCGCAATATGTATGTGTGTGTATGTGAGAATTATGTAAAAGTTTTTATGTGATAGTAGCATTATTGAGTATCGAGATGGAGTAAGTACAATTGAAAAAAAGATGATCAAAGGACTCAGGCTGAAGGTTACAGGGAAGACAGCTATTGCCACAATTCTGCCCATTATACCCCCACATCATAAATGAAAACATCTATTCCGCTAGTTATTCTAATTTCTATTTGATTTTTGAATGAAAAATATTGTAGTGTGACTTCTTTCCTATGATGTTGGGTTCGTTCCGATCTGATTTTCGATTTATAACTAATATTTAATTTTCAAATTTGGATTCTTGGTTTTCCTTCATCGATATCTTGCCGGTGATCTTCAGCAAAATTCATTTTCTTTAAATTAGTTATGATTCATGTTTGATTTTTGAATGACCAAATCTGGGGTTTTGTTGCTGCTCCCCTCTTGTCTTGCGTATGAGAAGCTTTCACCCATCTGATTTGGTTGTTCTTCCATCTTTGACCTGCTATACATTGAAAATATTTAAATTTAGCTAATGCCAGAATTTTAAACATTTCTCATGCCCGCTATTAAGAGTTGCGACCAATTCCTCTTTAGGCCGTTGATTCTTTGGATTAACGATATAATATCTATTTGTTGAAATAGTGTCCATATATAGCTAACGGTGTCAACTAAAATGTTACCCTTACAACACATTCTGACCTTTCATCCGAAGATCGAATGGTTAAATAAAGATTCGTCCGTAGTTTAGTTTATAATATTCCGTAGTTTAATACTGCGGAGGGGACAGAAGACCAAAATGTCCATGCTTTGCAAGTCCCTCATCCGTAGTTTAATACTGCAGGCGCTAGGTATGACCAACTAATAAGTCTCGTCCGCAGTATTAAACTGTGGATGCCAAATTCAATTTTTTTTAGTTTTCAAGGCTCCGATTATGTTGAATGCCAATATATACATTTTGGAATTTTACAGTCTCATCCCAATGATATATCTGTCATATCAACTTAAACCCTCGCCCTTTGTGAAAAACTGTGTCAGCATGTTGAATGCAAATTGCAATATCTGAGTATTTCTTTTCAGGTTTTCCAAGGTCCTTTTTCAATCTTCAAGAAAGAAGCATATAACAATCCATTCCAAATATCCGGCATTTCAGACAACACCAATGACTGCAATCTTGAGAATTGATCGATTCTTAAAAAATAAAAATAAAAATTGAATTTGGCATCCGCAGTTTAATACTGGGGACGAAACTTATTTACAAACGGTATCATTTTTCAGTTGACCATACATAGCGTCCGCAGTTTAATACTGCAGACAAAAGACTTTTATAAGGAGTGGTATTTTGATCATATATTCCGTCCGCAGTATTTCTCAATCTGTTATAAAAATAATGTTAAATTAGCAATGTGATCAATAAATCAATCCCCTATATATATACACACATACACACACCAACGCAGCAAATATAACAACTTTACAAATATAAGGCAATTACTTAACTATCTATTTTAGGTAGAAATTTATTAACTACATGGTATTTAGACTTTTTTGTTTTTGGTAGAAATTTATGAAATATTTATTTTATAATGAAAAAGGCAGCGGGTCACATCACAAAATATCTATTACATACCTCTTTAGGGAAAAAAAAGTGAGTGACATCAGCTGAAACTGTGTTACAAAATATGAAATATAAGGCAATTACTTAACTATCCATTTTAGGTAGAAATTTATTAACTACATGGTATTTAGACTTTTTTGATTTAGGTAGAAATTTATGAAATATTTATTTTATAATGAAAAAGGTATCGGGTCACATCACAAAATATCTATTACATACCACTTTCGGGAAAAAAAAAGTGAGTGACATCAGCTGAAACTGTGTTACAAAATATGTATTACATATTAGAAGAGGGAAGTTGTGTCACAAAAAAAAATTTTAATTAACGCGGCTGAATAAATCTTTATACAAATGCCATTGTGTAAATATCACTTATATTATGAGCTCACCTACTTTTCAAAATAGCTAATTAACTATAAGTAATAATGTTTTGAAAAAATAGTTATATTTATAGAACAATAGTAATTTGGTAATAAAAGAATGGTTAAAAAAGATAGATACAAAATGATATGGTTGGTTGTGATTATTTATTATTATTAGACTCACACATGCATGATGAATGATCAATTAATTAAATACACTTTATCACATCATTTTATAAATTAACTTTTGTAAAAAAAAAATATTATCACCGTAACAATACTCTTTATAAAATGTCATTTGTATATGACAAATATATGCCAACTCAATATATGTGTCCCAACTGTTCCACAAATATATTACAATAAGTTTTGGGAGATCGGATCCCGCCGACCGATCTAATTTTTTATTTTTTTTGACTTATAAATAATTTATAATATTTATTGGAACTGAAATTTTTACAGAATCTCATAATTTAAGTGTCATTTGAATACATGTAAAAAATAGATTTGTACAGTCTCTGCAACCCTGTTTTTTACATGTATTTAAATAACACCTAAATCATGAGATTCTGTAAAAATTCTAGTTCCAATAAATATTATAAATTGTTTGAAAATCATAAAAAAAATAAAATTAAACCGGTCGACAGGATCCGGTCCCCTAAAAGGACTGAATATATTAAGGAATTTGCTTCTCAAACTAAACATAAATAGTAAAATTTTCTAAAATTAATGATATATATTTACAATGTGCCACTGATATATATGACAGATATATGCCAACTCAACATATATAACCTTCGGCAAATAAAAGCATTTACTTTTCAAACTAAATATAAATAATAAAAGTTTCTAAAATAAATAATCTCACTGTTCTAAAATTAAAGTTACATTTGTAAAACGACAACTTTTAAGAATAATTTTATATTTTCAAATATAATTTTAACATTAGTTAGAAATTAAATTGTGGTAGTTTTGAGATTGAAAATAATAATAAATTAACAAAATAAGAATATCACGTCATTTTATAGTTTTAAAATTAAAATACATTTCTAATTTTAGAAATATGGGGTAATATTTACAAAGTGACGCTTGTATGTGATATATAGAGAGAGCAATGACGCATAACAAATACTTCCTCACTCCGTCCCATAATATATAATATTTTAAAATTATGCACAAGAATTAAAAAAATAATTGCATAACATTAAATATAGTATTAATTGTCTATAATACCATTTATTATATATTTATCTCATACTCCCTCTTTCATCTTTAATATTTTCCCACAAGGGGGTAATTTTAAAAAGGTTGTAACTAATTCTACTAAATTATATAAAACGTCAAATAATTTGAGAAAAATAAAATCATCTAAAAACATAAATTCTTATGTTTGAGTTTGCAAATCCATGTCTTCCTCTCCTTTATCCATAATGGACAAATCTTTGTCTAAGTCTTCAATATCCGCCATTGAAGAAGGATTAGAAGCAACCCCAACCCCATTTATGCTATGACTACTATGATGATCACTACCACTCTTATTATTTACATCTGCTGCTGATGAAGTTATCACAATCTCTATCGGTTCAGCCGATCTCTTTTCCGGCATCAACTGAAGAATCCTCTTTAATTCTCTGCCTTTTCCCCATAGCACTGCGTATAATCCGCACACTATCAACACTGCTCCAACCACACTGTCACAAAAATTTAACCAATTGTTTAACTAAAAAACATGTATGTACAGGATAATCTGGACCATGAAATAGAGAGTGAAATAGAGGGTGAAATGGAGAGAATCCTAGTCTCACGATAATCAGCAAAGTAAGTATTTAACATGCATGCATGTACATTTTTTAAAAAGAATACGTACCTTCCCAAGTGCAGCTTCTCATTGAGTACCAACGATCCGGCAATGGCCACAAGCACAAGCAATAGAGGGTTAAAAACGGATACGAATAAAGGACCTCTCATTTGCACGCACCATGCAACCAATGTAAACATCATTCCAGAAGCCAAAACTCCCTATACATTAACCACAAAAAAATATATATATATATAGCCGATCCATAACAAGTAGTGAGTATAGTGTCTTAAATTTGGACCATTTAAGAATTAATTCTACTGTGCAAAATTTATACGGAGTTAATTATAAGGAGGAAATTAACATTACCGAGAAAGCAACGGTGAGGAGTCTAATGTTCCATCCTAGCCTCCATTGGCTCCAATCTCTCTCCATGCAAAGGGCAAATACTATGCTTTGAACTGATCCCATTGTAACCATTAGGGCCGTGCTGGAGTAGGGACAAGGATATCCTTCAATCATCTTTGCCTGTCCCATGCACACACACACACACACACACACACACACATATATATATATATAACACCAAAATAATGAATAATTTTTCAAGTTAGTACGTTCTACTAAAGTTACAATATTCTGTCGTCCCATAAAAAAATGTCACAGTTAATCCATATTTCAAAACTTGACATGGTTACACAGTAGAATGCAATATTGATGCAAAAAGACAATTTCAATACAAGTTCTCTATATTATTTAATTACTAATTCCAAGGGAGGTTTTTAATTAAGTACCTGAAGAATGAGCCAGAGTGCATAACAAACACAGCTGCCAAGTGCCAACAAGGCACCCAAAACCCTATTGGGGTGGGTGCCTGCCACGTGTCCAGCATGGTGTTGACCGGCTTTGAGAAGGTCAACGTTGGTTTTCCAGATGTTGATATCTGGCCCTCTGTAAAACGTGAGGACCATCGCCCCAACAATACACATTAATGTTCCCAGCACCTTTGCTTTTCCTGCTGCTTTACCCCAGCCCAGCTTCTCAAGCCTACATGCATGTATATATATATATATATATATACAAGACCCAAAATGAATGTCTCTCTTTTGAAAAAAACATGTTCAAATTGAACTTTATTATATAATTAATGAATGAATAGACTCATTTTGGGATGCAAATATATATATAAAAGATAGATAGATATACTCTGAGTTTATCATTTTATAGAGATATGGTATCTGAGTTTGAGTATGATGAATCGCTATATATCTCATGGTACAATTAGTAGAACAAAACTGGCACGGCTAATTATATATTAAAGGTACTCCCTCCATTCTTTTTTTATTTCTCTTTCAAGACCGGAAATTGTTCTTTTTTTTATTTATTATTTGTAGATTTCAAAAAAGTATTAATCACTTAATTTTTTATATTATCCCTACTACATGAAATACCACTGATGCAAATATATATATAAAAGATAGATAGATATATTCTGAGTTTATCATTTTATAGAGATATGGTATCTGAGTTTGAGTATGGATATGGAGGTACCTGAAGCTGATGGCCAAGACAAAGGTAATGGCAGGAATGAGATTGGTGGTGGCTGAAGCAAATGTTGCAGAGGTTAAAGCCAAGCACTGCAAATACATATTTTGCGCCAGAGATCCTCTGCAAATAATTTTTGAATTGGAATAGAATATTATTCTAATTAATGCAAAAAAAAAAAAAAAAACAATACTCCATCATGACAAAAAGAGTCAGCATTGGATTATTTTTCTTCTAAATTTGTGAACTTCTAGTTGCTACAATTTTGAATATTTTAAACCATTTGAAAAAAATAATTAATAATTTAAAAAATTATTACTTTCAAACTCAAATAAATTCACATTACTTGCAAATATTAACTTCTTTTTTCACAAATTAACATGTTAGTCTCAAAATCAAAATGAGACTCCTTTTTTGTCGAGTAGTTATATATATTTGCACAAATTATTAATTATATACATACATTAAACAAGAAAGGAAACGAGTCCTACTGTTGATTTTTTTATATACTTTTCACATTTTTATTGAGATGCAATACTTGAGTAATATTGGGCGTATAGTTTGTTCGTATAAAAACACTCCTTTTGTGATTGAACTTCCTAAGAGATAGGTCTCCGGTATTAGTTAAGTTTAGATAAGTATTTCTAATTAGATGGATAGAATTTATCATTTGTACTACATGCACTAGCTATATACTATGTACTGCAAACTCAAATATATATATATATATATATATATATATATATATATATATATATATATATTAATTATACTATGTACTGACAAATATATACAACCCAAGTCCTTAATTCATTATACAACTTCATTCTATAGTAATTATACTATGTACTGACAAATATATATATATATAGAGAGAGAGAGAGTGGGGAGGGGAGGGGGGGGGGGGGTAAGGGAGGGTGGTTGTAAGGATTGGCTTTTATGGGCGGTAAAAAAGACTGTGTCACGTAAAGCGATTCCGAAGAGAAAATGAATGTGTGCACGGCTATTATAACCAAGGAAAAATTAAGTACGCATCAGCATTTACTATTTTATACAGCTGGCTAAACTATTTTTGTTTTTTCATCTTCCTCAAAGAATAGAAAAATATGTATTTAATTTTATAAACTGGAAAAAAAAAGGTAAATTCCACAAATTAAAACCCTATTTTGGGAAAAATAGAAATTAAAAAGAAAAGAAAAAACTTACCCTAATAACCCACAAAGAAATGCTTGGAGAAGCACCCTCCATGTCAGCTTTGGCCTTTTGTTCCTAGATTTAACAACACAACAATAATTAAAAATCACAAAAAATTACTCCATAAATACTCGATAAAAATATAAAGAAAGATACAAATGGAGTACATATTTATGAAGCATGGAATGTAGTTCGTAAATATGAAGAGAATAGAAAATATCAGAAAATCATGTTTCTTGATTAAGAAAAAACTTAAATAATTAATTGCTAGTTTCTGTAAGTAGACACAATCCTCCGTAAATCAAACAAGAAGAGAGAGACATGCATATATATATATAGGGGTACAAACCATTCAACAATGAGAGCAACAGGAACAATAAAGGCGGCGGCGAAAATGAAGCGATAAGCGACCATGACCCTCAAATCCATACCATCATTTACAGCCAATTTGTACAAAACATTCACACCGGCAAATGCAGTCTGAACCACCACCATTAGTATGGTTGGCTTTAACCCATGTGTCACATTGCACACTTTCCCCATATTCATTTTACAACCCCCCATTTTCCTATATATATATATATATCTTTTCAAACCCTAAATGGTTCAGGGTTTTTCAAAACCTAGCAAGCAAAATGTGTGTTTAAGATTAATAAAACAAACAAGAAGATGAAGAATTACGTAAGTATTCGTAGTCTTCTCGCTTGTTAGGCCAAAGAAATGGGACAAAAATGAAAATGGGGAGGGGTGAATATATAAGGAAGAGAAAGTGTAGAGAGAGAGAGAGAGAACGAGTCGTTTGTTATTTCCCCATAGGCCATATAAGAACTCGACAGCTATGTGGATGGGCCACTAGCCCTTAAACGTGGAAGGTTAGGCCCGTGATACGTGTGACATTTACAAAATTTTCATCTGCCAATTCTATTACCACTGCTCAGTATTTGCATCGATAACTCTTTAAATTCAAAATTAAAATTGGCCCATGAATTTATTAAAATATTAAATACTATAAATATGTGATTGGGAGTATTTTTTGGTTATTTTATACTCCTTCGCTTCAATTTTAATTGTCTTAATTAATTTTTTATGTTTAAATTAATCATATTTAAAATTAATATAGAAAGTAAAATGTGTACTTTTTTATTTGTCATTTATAGATTTCAAAAAGGTATTAATTACTTATATTTTCTCTACATGATTAAATACTAATTTTTTTTGAATGAGTTTTAGAAGGGTGATATTGAGATTTTTTAATCATTTAGGTCAATCAGTCAGATAATTAAAACATTAATTATTTTTTTATTTTCTTTTAAAATATTAATTAAAAATGAACGTAGAGAGTATTTAAAATCAGACAACTGTGAAGTATATATATACCAATTCAACATATACATCTATCATTTGCACATGATAGATGTATATATACCAATTCAACATATACAACGACTCTAAAAATACAAGGCAGTTACTTGTCCATTTCAGGTAGAATTATGCATTAACTACATGATATTTTACACTTTTTTGTTTTAGGTAGAAATTTCTGATGTTGGACTCATCTGTTTTAAGTAAATATTTATGAAATATCTATTATATAATGGAATCAATTGAAACTATGTCACAAAATATATATCTTTATAAAGACAGAGCGAGAGTTGAAACTGTGAAATAATTAAATATCTATTGGAAGAGGGACCAGTATCACAATTTTCCCCCTTTTGTCCCTACAAGTTTGTTTATATTATTAATTTGTCATTTCTAATTTAATTTCTTTGTATTTTCTTTATATTTTTTACTCCAATTTTTTTTAAAAAAATTACTATATCCACGGGTTTGGTTACAATTAAATAATGTGCAATGTGGGCTGAATTTAAGTTTAGTAAGCTGAGTTAGGAACATTAACATACTTCCAATTTGGTAATTAGTGTAATCTTACCATCAGGTCCCTTTTGGTAATTGTTTCTGTTTTTATTTCTATTTTTTTTGAAATTGTAAGCAGAGAATAGTGTTTGGTACTTGTTTCTGTTATGAAAAATTTAAAATGAAAACAAAATTCACTTTAATAGTAAAAAACTTGTGCAATACATAACAAGACTCAAAAAAATAGCTTAAAAAAGTACGGAAACCCTATTCATGCAAAGGTTCATTTTTTTTCCTTGTCCATTTTTGTTTTCTTCTCCTCCTCATCTTTGGAGACCTCTTCAAATGGTGTTGTTGCAGCGGCAACCGGAAGCTCGTCAGGCTTGGGCTTTTCCACATTTACAGGCTCCGATGGAACCGCTTCTGTTTGGGTGGTCTTCTCATCGTTCATTGACTCTTTTGGTGTTTCATTCTGCCATACATGCATTAATATATATATATATATATATATATATATATATATATATATATATATATATATATATATATATCGATTCTCTGATCAACCAAACAAGCCCTAAGCATGAATGAGTGATTTTTACTCATTCTAGCTATATCTTCAAGAACCCTAAGCATAGTTAATTTATGTCCAGCTAGATATTTTGATTATTATAAACATTTTTTTAATAAAAAAAATGTCCAAACCTTTACCAACTTGTTGTTCCTAACTTCCTCTATATATATATATATATATATATATATATATATATATATATATATATATATATATATATATATATATATATATTCCCTTGTTTTAAAATGTGAGATTATTATTAACTTTTTGACCTCAACTAAACCTATTTTTAAACTGAAGAATAACACAATTAAATTTATTTAATTTTACTCATTACAATAATGAGACTAAATTGTAAATCTAACCCTCTTATTTGTCATGTTTTTACTAAGCTGTTCCCTAAACTTTTTTTTAGCACAACTATTCCTTATAGATACATTAGTCATGCAAGGGTGTTCCTCCAATATTGCCTAAACTTTTTTTAGCACAATTGTTCCTCATAGATGCGTTAGTCATGAAAGTGTGTTCCTCCAAATTTTTTTACCTATTAAAAATTGATTTTCTCTCTCCTCTCTCCTCATTTTTTTTTTTTAAAATTTGTGTAAAAAGTATACTCTTCTTCTTCTTCTTTTTATTTATTTATTTTTATATTGACATTTTGAATTCAATATAAAATATCTCTAAATACAAAATTTGTATAAATTAATTAATTTTAGACAATATAACTACCAAAATTATAAGCTTTACTATTTTTTTATTTTATCCAAATGGTATTAATAATTGTATGATTTATTTTAAAATTGAATATATCTCAAATTGATTTTAAAATTAATTTATTTTAAATTTGAATATATCTCAAATTGAAAATTCATATATATTTCATATTGAATTCAAAATGTCAATATAAAAATAAATAAATAAAAAGAAGAAGAAGAGTAAACTTTTTACACAAATTTTAAAAAAAAAAATGAGGAGAGAGGAGAGAGAAAATCAATTTTTAATAGGTAAAAAAAATAGAGGAACACATTTGAATGACTAAGGCATTTATGAGGAACATTTGTGCTAAAAAAAAAGTTTAAGGAATATTGGAGGAACACATTTGCATGACTATCGTATCTACGAGTAACAATTATGCTAAAAAAAAGTTTAGGGAACAGTTTAGTAAAAATATGACAAATAAGAGGGTCAGATTTGCAATTTAGTCCAATAATGAATATGTATTGTAATTAAGTTATCTATAAAGTACTATTTATAGTAAGATTTATTATTTTACAATTTTTGTGACTAAATTTTGAATTTGAAAATATTTCAAATTAACTTCAAAAATTTTAGATAAAAGTATTAAAGAAATTATGTTGACTGAATGTATCAAACAAATTTTACCTCATTTAGCAAAGATCGAAGAGATTGGGGTTTGTCTCCCTCTTCAACAACCTTTTTATCTACCTCGCTAATTTCCCCCTTATTTTCTTCTCCGTCCACCGTCGGCTCTTTTTGGTCGACGGTTTCCTCCTTTTGCGGCTCCGGTGCCGGAGCCGCATTTTGGCCCCTCATGCCCTTAGCCTTAGGTACACTAGCACAAGCTCCCATTTTTTTTAATCACTCAAACAAATGAAATTAATCCCTAGCTAGCTAGCTAGAAATCTCTCTTTGTTTCTTTTGTTTGAAATGATTTATGGAGAGAATTTGTTGTCATACTAGGGGTTAATTTATTTGTACACCTTTTAAACATTTCAAGGTTCCGATATTCTATCTACGGTATAGAAAAAAAAATAAGGAAATAAATGCATGCAATGACTGGCAGTGATTAATTTGTAGCCTGTTTTTGTTCGACTTAATTTGTATTTAAATTTTACAGCTGCAACATCATCAATCACAGGCTGTAATTTTTATGTACCAACTACCAACCATTGTATAAGCCAAATAATAAATGATTTATTATAGTTTTGCTGGACTTGTCAATCTAATTTTTATTTTTATTTTTTTTGGACTATTACCAATAAATTTCCTGAACAACTGAAACCATCATCCTCAATGCTACTGGTACTGGTCGGGAGTGGTCAGCATGAAGTTAACTTTGATCAATTGACCAATACAATGTCAACACGTTGGCCGGGAGGTGATATCTCTCTGCGTATCAGCACTGTATTAGTCGATTGACTAACTTATCATCAAGTGGTAACCGAATCCGTACTGGCGTATTGGCTATTGCCAAAAGAATCTAAACATTTACAAACTCACCTACAGGCACAGCCGCACATGCAAGCTATATAAAGAACCAACTATGTAATGGTAATACATAGCAAGTGGATCGTTTATCTTGCTTAAAACTTGGGCTCGAGTTTCATTCATATTTAATAGTTAGCGACAACTTTAAGTCCTACATACCTTATCGAGAGCTTGGATACCTTACCTCGTGTGGTGGTTGTAGGTTCAATGGGTAACTCCACAAAAACGACTAAATCTGCAGGATCCGGTTACTATCATTGTAAGTTGACCAAAGTTAACTTCATGCTAACCACTCCCAAATCTGCAAAATTGCTCCCAGAAACGTTATAGAGCTCATATGCACAAGGCACAAGCACTGCATAAGACTACTGGAATACAAAGAAATAGAAGCAACACCTCCATTTCAGTTCAATATATAATTGTCCTTCTACAAAAATAGTAGTGAGCCATTCTGCTATATGTAACAAATAATTTAGTGCAGTAAAATCTCTCATTTCACTGCTTATATACAATTTACATACTAGAAATTACAGCAAACTGTTAAAATTAAGCAGCAAGCTCGACAAGCCTAGCCCAAATATGACACTACTATTCGGTATATTTACCATCTAAAAACATGCACCCGCACATCGTCGAGTGTTTACATATGCATCTCCAGCAAAACTAAAACTCAACATTTGCCGGGTTTTACTACCTAAAAATGGGGTCTAAACATGTATAACATACTTGAAGATTCTCCTCTGACCCTTCTCAAGGATCATAATCATAGTGCACAAACAATGTATATCAATCATGCTAACAATGTATATCAAACTTAAGCCATTATAGCATAAGCCTAACAATGTATATCAATCATGCTTTAACAACCAAACCCATAATAATTTAAGCCATTAGAGCATAAGCTTAACAATGTATATCATGCTTCAACAACCATAACCAAAATAACGTCTCCAACACATTTAATCTACTTTAGATGAAAGAGAAAAGGGGAAAGCATAAATTAACTGAAAACAACAATCAAGCTGTGCCATGATGCCATTACCTAGGTTTAGCTAGATAATGTTTGACACAAGTTGTCTCTTATTAAGGAAGAAGCACAAAACCATAAAGAGGATAACAGCCCATAAAGACTTCATTTGGTTGAAACCAGGCCCATTTCTCGGCGTTTAAGCTCTGCTTCCAAACGCACATTCTCAAGCTTCAAACGCTCATTTTCCAGCCTCATCCTGTCCAGCTTCATATCTTCCTTCCTGTTACGTTTCAACCACGCAAGTTTACTCTTCTGAAACTCCAGCGCCTGTACTTGAATATCTAATCTCTTCTCTTGCAACTGCAACATTCGAGACAGCATCCACCGATTTGCACTGGCACGGTCATTAGGAGGACGAGGATCCCCCAACTTCATGTTTGAGGCATAATCACTGGCACGATCATTAGGTGGACGAGGACCCCCCGACTTCATGTTTGAGGCATCATCAAATCTCCCAACTTCATAATCTTGCAATCTTTTCTGCCTCTTCGCTCTAAATTCATCGTTACTTTCTGTATCTTCATCTACCTCCACAGATTTGTTACGGTTGTAGAACCTATCCTCTTGAAGTGAAAAACAGTACTTTTCTTTAAGAGCCACATGCAATGAGCGACGAAGAGCCCAATCATGAGGAAGAAATAAACGATTCCCATTGTGGTATGAGCACATTTCTTGATAAAACAATTGTTTGCAAGATAAAATCTTCAAAACTTCCTCTTTTGCTCTGAGCGGCAGGTCCAACTTTTCCAAAAGTTTTGGGTGCTCAACAACATTGCAACAAGTGCCTCTTCCAAGTATATCATTCAGTCTCCTATACTTTTTGTTCAGATCATTGAATTTATACTCGCATTGCTGAGGTGACACCACAAATCCTCTCTCAACCATGACCTTCGAAATAGCCCTCCATTTACCTTTCCTTGACTGATCCAAAAAATTTGTTCTTCCAGCACCATTAAGATCAGAGGAACTACCCTCTGCTGCATAAGAAACAGCAGTTATCAAAAGCTTCCCCATCTCGTTTGTCCATTTCACACGCTTCCAGGGAGAATCATTTTCCTCTCTGCCACCTTCATTTTGCCCGTTAAAACCTTCTTCTGAAACATTTTCGCTGCCATCACCACCAGCAGAATCCTTCAACCCCTCAACCTCCTTGTTAAGATCAAAACGCATTACTGGTTGATGAGATTGTGGCATGTTCTGACCCCCCAAATCAAAGATATCTCGAATTTGCCGTGGCTGGATCATAGAACTCTGGTGTGGATGTGGATCCTGTTGATGATTAAATTGCATTGTTCCTTGCATGTCTAGAGAAGGATACACATCCTCTGGCTTCAAACTAACATTTGCTGATGAGTTTCCCTCCATTGTTAGCTATCTAAGCAAAAAATCCAGAGGAAATTTCTCATCAAAATTTAAATTCCACCAATCATGTTTCTTTCAACTCCTTGAAATAATAACCTACTTGAAGTTACTTCACACATTTAATAGAGAACAAATATAAAATAAAATAATAGAAACATTGTACAAGAATATTGCTCTGCATAAATCATAAAGGTAGAAAAATAAGCCCTTAAATACTCCCTCAATTCCACAAAAGAGTCCAATTTGCAAAATTTGCTAATATTAAGGATGTATTTTTATTGCATGTTTACCCTTGAAATATTAAGATTTTGGTTTAGCAATGGTAGCATTAAAAAGAAATTACGATGATAAACATGAGGGCAGTGTGTCATTTTATAATACTATCAATAAAAGGAGGACTTTTTTGTAGAACAACAGATTTTTGCAATTGAGAATCTTTTTGTGGAACCAAGGGAGTACGGAGTAGTAAAGTAATCATTTTACTGTGTTTTCCTCATAAGCATCAAATTGATAGATCTGGTCCTATAGAGTATATCTGTGCATATTATGTGCATAAAAATCAGATCAAGAGGTTTAGATTGTTAGAATCAAAAAAAAATCTGAATTGATTGATCACAATACACCAGATAAATGCACGTTCTCGCACAAAAAGGATAGCCATTAAGAAGCCAAAGATTACCTCAAGTCTTCAAGCCAATCTCCAGAGCGAATCAAGACCTAATTTCTCGAATGCAGAAAAATGACCAGAAATGTCTTCTTTTCCATATGAAAGGTGAAAGGAAAGTAGTGATATATATTGGGAGAGCTCCTAACCTAACAGAGACCATGGGTCTAAAAATGTATCCACGTGGCTGGACTAGACTGATAATCACAGCCAGGTTCTTCAATTTAGCTCACTTATGAGTTATGATTTGGTTTCGTTTTGTTATTTTCACCACTATTTTATAATTTCTAGTAAATGCTGAACTTTAATTTCAATAGGAGAATCGTTTAGGATATAAATGCTCGAAGAAGGTCAAAGATGATAAGATTAATACGAAGTTGAAATATGGTTGTCATTTAATGTTTACCTACACACTACCTCGAGTGCTCCGGAAACAAACATGTTTTTTGTCGTACTAAGATATTTGGCAATCTTAGAATATGCAAAGATAAGATCAAATTTTCATTCTAGTGATGAATAAGAGGAATTTTCTCAATTGTTCGAGGATTGAGGCACCAAAGTTGTAAAACCAAATTTATGAATGTGTGTTTACAATGGAAAGCTGCGCCTTTAACCTGATTACTGAAAGGGTATGGATGAGTTATGCTATGTCACATCTAATATTTAAAGAATACCACTAAATGTGAATCTACAACAAACTTATGGAGTGAAAAATGCAAATATCTATGTTAGGAAGGATTTTTATATTCCATTTTTTGACAATCACCGTTCTCTTTTCTTTTCTTTTTTCTTTTTCCTTTGGAGAACATCATAACAAATTTAGAATCTTTTCCCGAGTTAATAGAAAGATGAGAGAGAGAGAGAACATTGACGTAAATCTGTTTGATTAATTACTTTAAAAAATTAATACATATCATATGGTTCCTTTTTCCCCCCTTTTTTTGGTAAAATAAAAAATCACAAGTTACTAAAGCAGCTTACACACTGTTCTCAAAATATTTCTGTATTCAAAAAGTGTGTTATGGCTTGCGGCACACAATATGCCAGTTCATAAAGCATCATTGCCTATGGCAAGTTAATGCAGCAGGAACAAAGAAGTCACTATAGTTACGTCCTTGAATAGACCTTTAACTCTTAAGGATGGTTTGATAGATACTATAGTTTAGAAGTGCTAGCAAGTCTACCCCAAGTCCCCAGCAGCCTGTACCAAGGAAACCTATAAATCTAAGCCAAATTTTTCTATAAAAAAAACTATATACAAAATGGTTTAGCAAAGGGCAAATCCATAACTAAAATTTGGAGTAAAGAACACCTTGTCAAATGAACAAATCCCTAAATAAGATAATTATGTGGAGAATTGCAGAAAGGACATCTAGCAAGAGACTGAACAACAAGCAATGGTACATTCAATATTAAAAGAGAATGCCAAGATACCTTAGAAAACAATACTCTCACAATAATTAAACAAAACTTGAGGTTGTACAATTTATCACATGAAGATGGTGCAAAAAATTTAACCTAGCTAGCCAATGCATTTGAAGATACCACCATACTATATTTACTTCATTTCTGATGTGCATAAGAGTTTACTGAAAAGAGAAGAATAAGTAAAAAATGTCAATTAAGTTTTTGAAGAATTCACCTGGCATAAATTGCGGCACAATGCACAAACAGCACATTTCATTTCCCTGTTCTTGAGTTCTAATGCTAACCGCTCATTCTCAAGCTTCATACACTCATTCTCATACCTCATCTTATCCAGCTCCAGTCTTCTTGCTGGCTAGACCTCAACGACTTAAACCGCTGCTTGTCCAACTCCAGCATCTAAGCCTGAATGGTAATTTCTGTTCTTCCAAGTGAAGTGAATGAGATATCCTCCATTTATCCAGTAACAGATCAGCCTCACCAGAAACATAATTCCTGTTGGTAAGACAATAGGTTGATGAGAATCCAATTTAGTCATAGTTCAAAATGTTCGCAGAGCTACCAAAGCACACAAAAGCTCAAAACTCTGTGTTCTTCCTCTTGTTTTCTCCTTGCAAAGAACCCACCAAACACAAAAGTTCCCCCCTGGTGCTCTTCAATTTTGTAATTTTGATCACTGTAAACACCTTCATTTTCTTCAACAAGATCATCAGGTTCATAAGACCCGACCTTGTGTGGCTCAAAATCGTCTTTACATCTACGAGACAACTGCAATGACTGTTGAAGATCCCAATTGCGAGAAATATACAACTGGTTCCCAATGTGATATGAGCACGTTTCCTGATAAAATAATTGTTCATAATTATCCTCACATAACCTTTCTCAGCTATAACCTTAGACGTAGCCCTCCAATTGCCTTTCTTGTGCAAAATTACCAAATTTCGTGTTCCGTCACCACTACTATACCCAATAAAGCATCCTTTCCCATGTATGAAACAAAAGTACACAGTCCTTTCTAACGGCTCCTACCTTTACTATACCCGTTTTCACTTTCATCCACAAAATTGGATCCATCCATCGTCATCACTACAAAAATTCTTCAATTTCTCATCTGCGTTATTATCGTCAACAATAGAAACTACCTGGTCAGATCCTTGAATATTCTTGATCCTATAAAGGAAAATAAAAAAAGTTGTGAGCTTGTTGGGTTTAACCATTATACTACTCTACTAAGGCAAAGGGGGTCTGCTAGTTACTTAAGCTTGCATAGATTCTTGCAAGTCTAAAACCCACATGAAACTACTGTATCATGATTTCAATTCCAAGATAAGTAGAAATTTTTCCACAAAAGAAAAAAGCACTTTAATCCAAAAATATTTTTCTTTCAGCTCTTGGATTTACTCTAGGCACACAAACCAACTATTATTTTTCTGGGTTGAATTTGTATGCAAAAGAACTAGAAATGGTGTAAGATTGTTTATACCAAAATCTGCTACGAACCCAGAAAAGAAATTACAGTAACGTGGCTAAAATGGTGGTGATTTTGGGATATTAAGGTTATTCTGTACGAGCTGTAGGAGACAGAACAAAGAGGAGAGAGAAATACTCACAAATCCATGGGTAAGCAATTGTTCCACCATTTTACCGCAATCATTTTCTTCTCTTCAGCTGAGTTTTTGTGTCTGTGTTTGGTTTGGAGGGAGAAGCAAGCTGAAAGAGAGGGGACGGGGGAAGTATATTTTGAAGGGACGGAAAGAGTGATTTAGAAGATCCGGCCCCCAAATAGAAGGGAAAACAGAAAGAATTTTTCTTTTTCTTTTTTTGTTCAGTTTTTTCTTTTTGTTCTTTATTTGGTTCAACTAGTTAAATGAAGGGAACTGGTTAACATGAAATTGATTGATTAGTGTTGATACATAGTCCAGAAAGTGATCTCTCTGAGTGTATTAATCAATACAGTATCGATACACAACACGGGAGATGATCTCTCTGTGTGTATTGATCAATACAGTGTCGATACCGATACGGAACGCGAGAAGTGATCTATTTCTGCGTGTTAAGACTGTATTGATCAATTGACCAACTTCCTATCAAGTTAACTTCATGATAAATGAATCCGAAATGAAAGGGGGGAAAGTTATTTAATTATTTCCAATAAAAATGTCTATACAACTAATATAGAATATTCTCGAACTTGGAGGGTCATACATTATAAAAAGTTGATATATGTATAACAGAAATCAATAAATTTACGTTTAATAAATAAAGCAAGTAAATATATAATATTAGATGGATGAATACTACATAATGCCCATCTTTTTCTTTTCTTTTTTGGTTCACCCAAGAGTTGTTTATCATAATAGCAGGGTCTTCTTCTCTTTTTAGAATTACTACTAACACGCCAAAATTTGTAGCCATTTTTACACAATTAGCTAAACTTTCTAGTAATTTGTCATTATTCAAATTTCAACAGAATTAGCACACATGACATGAACCAGTGGAGCATAAGAAAGAAAGGCAGTACCAATGCTAAAAGCACTACCAGAATGAGAAGAAAGATCATTCTACAAAGAAATGTTTATTTGCAACATTTATAATAATCTGTCATTCACTAATCAGCTACTAGCACCACCAGCAGTAGCAGCAGCAGCAGCATAGAGTGCCTTAATTTCCTCCACATCGTCGTAACTTTCAAGAAAAATTGACGAGCGTTCATGTATCTCCTTCGGTACCAACTCAAGTGCCTGCAAAAGCCAACCATTCCACTTCTACTACTCTCAACTGAAATTTAAATTAGAGACAAAAATGGACGTATTATATCCATTTTTCACTTGACATTTGCCAAATTTAGTTTTGTTTGGTAAGAAATTGATGAAACATATGAAATGAAAATTAGAGAGGGGGCGTGTAGGATCCAATTCTCGTTGCTTGCCGGTAAAAGCTTGACCTCCTGCTTGCTCCATCAAGTATGCCATTGGAAAGACCTCGTAGAGGACACTGTTACAGATAACTCCGAGCTTCGTTAGGCACAATGTCATGAGCTTAACAGGAAATGTGAATTATCATTTATATAAGGAACGATCGATACTTTAATATGGCATTTGTGAGTGTGTGTGTGTTTGTGCGAGTAATTTGGAATGAGACACCACACCGCAGCTTTCCATTTGGGCTTTTCTTGTCAGCAGGGTATAGAAAAATACCACCATAAAGTAATGTGCGATGAACATCTGCTACCGTGCTGCATAAAGTGAACAAGTTGTTAAAACTTTATTTACTTCTGTTAAAGAAGGAAAAATGTACCTTCCGATGTATCTTAGGGACTTTGAGGGAGAACCATACTTGGGGAATTTGCATTTTTCAACGTACCTGAAAGTCATAAAGAGTACAGGGAAGCTTATTAGAGGTTTATGGAGCTGACAGCAAAGGTCTAAGTTGCCTAATTGAGCTATTATACATACTTTGCAGTTGGCTCATCCCAATTTTTGGTGTTTCCTTCATTTATTGAATATATCTTTCCCTTCTTTGGAATCTGTCCATACGGGAATGTAACAGAACTAGAACGATCGCGCTATGGTTACACAGAGATTATAGATGAAAGACGAAAAAGGAAAACTAAAATCTATGCAGTTTTCTATCTTGAAAATGGCCTTCTCTCTTATTTTCAAACCAACAATTCATAATCATCAGGAATAAAAAGAATCATTCTGGTTATTACAGAATAATCAAATATAGAGGGCGTCGTGTTCTACTACAATCTAGCTAGCAAAAAGTCTGTACCTTGATATCTGGATGTGTTAGTATGAACTCCCCAAGAGAAGGATCAAGCGTGAAACCATTTACACCATTTCCTGTGCTAAGTACTAGCTGCATTCCAAAATAAATAAATTGATCTTGTTTCTTACTGCCTGAGGCTGAATTTCCAAGATAAAAGCTCAAAAAGCATCGACCTAAAATAGGGTAAAAGTTGGTGAAAACTACCATGCCAGAGCTTCCATACATGCAGTAGCCCGCTGCCAACATATTCTTCCCAGGTAGCTATACATCATCTAAAGTTGGTTTATCCTTATCTTTCACCATATAAACCCCTAAAATCTATAGGTACAAGTATAAATTAAAGCCAACACTATTAGTATACTGCAAGATTTAACTAGCTAGTATGAACTCATGGTTACACGGTATGAGATCTTAACTGAATAATAATATGGGATGAGTAATCATATTTTCCCGACAGACACACCACAGTCAATGTTTGAGGATCCATCTAAAGGATCAAAAACAACACAATATCTGCGTAAAATTGAAGAACATGCATTAGAAAAAATGTTGACGCATTAAGAAACACAAGAGGAGAGAAAAATCAGCCAAAACCTTCCATGCATAGATGGCTCTACAAATGTAGCTTCTTCATCCTCTTCCGAGACAAGAATGCACTAGAAAAAATAAATTATCTTTAAAAGTTGATAATTCGTTAAGGTGCTTCGTAGTAGTTGACGTAGTAACTGTTGACAATTTACTACAAATTTATTGCATTTACAAGTTATGTGAAGTATAAAAGAATACGTGGAAAATGCTTACTGTACGTCCACTGCTGACTAGGGCCTTGACAAAAACTTCATTGGAGAGTACATCTAGTTTCTTTTGTTCTTCACCCTGAAAATGAAACTACATAATAATCACGTTAAAAAAATGTATCAACATATAAAACTTGAAGAAAAAGTAGAAAAAGACCGGAAATGTACAAATTATGAAAATTTTCATTGATTTAAGAGAGAACAGACCTGAACATTTGTCTCTCCTGCAAGTCCAATGAGTTTTGCTAGACCTGTCTGAGAAGCCAATCGTTTATGGGTGAAAATATCCAGAAAAATATAATCAAAACTTGTTTCCATAAACTGAAAGACAAAAGACCTTGTTGACAGCCGTGCAGACAAATTTGCAGCCAAGAACTATGTGATATAGCAACAGGGTAAAATCACAGCGAACCTCAGGGTACTTAGAGTGCTCGTTAAGAACGTGGCGAGTGACTGTCATTAAATCTGTCCTCTGTGCTTCGGCTGCATGATCCATCGAAGCCCTCAATCTTTTTCAGTATGAATTCCAATGCACTTATACTAGATATATATACAGTGGAGGTCAGTGCATTAAAGAAAAAGAATGAAAAGGGAATATGGGACCTTATTAAGGCATGGGATTCTAAGGTTCACAGAAAAGGATATATATTCCACATCTCCGCGAGACAACTTGAAGAGAAATCTGCTTTAGGAAGGAAATAGAGAGAACTAAAATTTGAACCCACAAGCATATCTTATAAAGCTTTTGTATGGCAATATTTGCCATACGTATACTCAAAAAGAATAAAAACAATGCTTTCTTCAACTGTCTATGCATAATCCATATGTTTCATTATCCTCTTGATAGAAAGTACCACTGAAATTGTTGAGGCCTATTGTACTTTATACTACTCTTCCTGTTTACTAGTTTTCTATACTTATTTTAAAGGGCTGAGGGGTTGTTTCAAGTCTCTAGTTTAAATTGCTTTAGGGACCCCCCCCCCCCCCCCCCCCCCCCCCGGTACTTCCAAGTTTGGGTGTCTAAAATTGCAATGCAAGTTCAAAAATATTAAATTCCAAGCTTCCTTCTCAATCAAGGGCATTATGAAATCCACGTATCAACCAAATTAAGCAATGGAATTCATGAATTTACATATGCACATGAAAAGCACTAGAACATATCCAAATGCTCTGATAGGTCGATAAGATATTATACCAGTACCACCACTTTAGATGCTCGCAAGAGGGTAATAATATTACCCGCAAGTGACACCATAACAATCAGATATATACCCACAAACATCCATCATCTTTGCATAGGAACCCAATGAAGAAAAAAAATATATAGGCTAATGGTCTAATTAAGCAGAATTGTTAAACCACATCATACTGGAGAGAAATGTTCACAAGCACAAATTTCATTCTGATAATTTATCAATCAAACTGGGTCTGATATCTGATATCAAATTACTAGTACAATATATATCAGCAAAAACAACCCAAAATGCAGGGAAGAAAAGGTGGCGAAGGGGGAGAAGAAAGAGAATAAAACAACCTTTCTCTCCAAAAATAGAAGACCCAAAACTGCCATTCCCCATTAATAACAAACTGACTAACAAGCAACCAGGATACACCCTAAAATCCAATTCCATCCTTCATCACCAGTGGTGGCTCAACTCCTAAGAGTCTAAGACCAATCAGAGTTCACTTATAACCTCAAGCATTCAATTAGCAATCTCCCTTCTCTGGGGCTAGCCCAAGTTCCAAATTCAACTATGGTAAACTCGCATACGACATAGATCCTGGCAAAGAAGACAACAAGGAAACAGCCAATCTCTTCTTTATCCAGCTTAGAAGCATTTCCGATGAACAATTGATGGACCCGATTCATCATATTCACCCTTGGATATCCACATCTGCCACAATTAAAAGAACATAAGCAACGCAACCTAAATAAATTTGCATTTTTTTCATTAACTAAAGCTATTTGCATATTAATCAGTAAGTTTATCGATATCCCCATTAGATTAGAGTCTAAATTTTTCTGTAATTTTTCTTTTTCAATGTGAGCAACCAACCAGAAAATAATTGTAGTCACACACAAAAGACCATTACCTGCTGGAAGGTGCTGAGAGAAGCTAAGATTGATCCTCCAATCCAAACACTGTACTTTCTCTCGGGAGGGGCCACCACTTTGATCTTCATGCTACTGGGAGCAAGGGCAGTAATTTCTTTGCTCATACGATCAGCGATACCAGGGAACATGGTTGATCCACCACTAAGGACAATATTACCATACAGATCCTTCCTGATATCAACATCGCACTTCATAATGGAGTTGTAGGTAGTTTCATGGATTCCAGCAGATTCCATTCCAATCATTGATGGCTGGAATAGGACTTCTGGACAGCGGAATCTCTCAGCTCCAATGGTGATCACCTGCCCATCTGGCAACTCATAGTTTTTCTCTACAGCAGAGCTGCTCTTGGCGGTCTCCAATTCTTGCTCATAGTCAAGAGCAACGTAAGCAAGTTTCTCCTTCATATCTCGAACAATTTCCCGCTCAGCAGTTGTAGTGAACATATATCCTCTCTCAGTTAGGATCTTCATCAAGCTATCTGTAAGATCACGACCAGCAAGGTCCAACCGAAGGATTGCATGGGGAAGGGCATAGCCTTCATAAATTGGCACTGTGTGGCTAACACCATCACCAGAATCCAAAACAATACCTTTTCAAACAACCATTATCCAGTTAATAGGAAGAATAGACAGATATACGAAATGTATATGAAGCCCAGATATTCTGTGCTCATATAATTAGAAAACAAAAGTACCGAGAGCAATCATGCCCAAATCAACAATTCACCAAGTCATTCCCAAGTTAATTAGTTCGCCATTTATTCTTGGGAATTATTATTTCCTCAAATGAATTTGTTAGTTACAAGGTCCTTTCTCACGGGTGTGGCACCCACTTACTTTTTCATTAGAGTGGATCTTGTGAAACTAACAATTTTACATATGGAAATAACAATATATATATATATATATATGTGTGTGTGTGTGTGTGTGTGTGATAATATGGTGACCTGTATAAACTCATCCTATAGCTTATAGGCCCTTAAACACCCCCACCCCCACCCCCACCCCCACCCCCACCTAAACCCAAACCCAAAAAAGTAAATAAAAGTCCTTCACTTCAATAATAATGGTAGTACTTAGCAATGAATTTCCTAATTTCACCATTGATGACCCTAAATGAGAAAGAACATTTTGTGACCGTCGTCGATTAGTCATGAACGACCTCATTGAGTTCTGTTGAAAGCTCACTCCTGAATAATCTCAATAGTTATTTTGAGAAAATAATTCTAAAAACTGAAACACCATAAAGGACAAACCTGTTGTACGGCCACTAGCGTAAAGAGACAGCACAGCTTGGATAGCAACATACATGGCAGGCACATTGAAGGTCTCAAACATGATTTGGGTCATCTTCTCTCTATTTGCCTTTGGGTTCAGTGGTGCTTCTGTAAGTAATACTGGGTGCTCTTCAGGGGCTACACGCAGCTCATTGTAGAAAGTATGATGCCAGATCTTCTCCATGTCATCCCAATTGCTAACTATTCCATGTTCAATTGGATATTTCAAGGTAAGGATACCTCTTTTTGACTGTGCTTCATCGCCAACATAGGCATCCTTCTGACCCATTCCAACCATCACACCAGTATGTCGAGGTCGGCCAACAATACTGGGGAACACAGCCCTAGGAGCATCATCCCCGGCAAATCCAGCCTGCATACCAAAATTTAAGGATATAGTTCAAGTAAACATTTGCTTTCTTGAAGCAAAGGAGACCTGCTACGGGAGACTTAGGCTTAAACATGTAAATGAAATCATTTTTGTTGTTTAATATACCAACTGAAAGTGGAAGAAAATCTTGAGTGACTGCAAAATATAAACATCACTGCACGGACATTTGAATGACTAAAAGAGCATCATTTGGTAAACTCCCAAATTCAAATTTAAACCTGTTCATTGAGAAGGAAAAACAGGCCTACGGCCTTCAATAGAATAACTTATTCTACTAACCTTAACCATTCCAGTTCCATTGTCGCACACAAGGGGTTGAATATCGTCAGCGTCAGCCATTGTTTATAACCTTTCAAGAGGAACAATTAAGTTGAGAATTAGGTATATGGTCCGAATTAACAGGTTAAACATGAACTTATAACAATGAAACAAATTTCTTTTATAACCATAAATGCATATGTATTGCTGGTATACAAACAAATTATAATCGCTCAAAGGTATGACATCAAACTTGTAAAAAGAAAAAAGACAAACATATTTCTGAATCATCATTAAAAGAAACATTTATATAGTATGGATCACAACTTTCCGTTCACCAATGCAAAATTCACTAATGTTTTTTGCTTTTAGCTACAAATTCTAATCTGCTTAGCGAAATATCCTTTCGCTAAACCACAAACAAATGTTTTTTACTTTCTTGCATCAATTTAAAATCTTTCTTTCCGAACCATCACCATCAATACTACCAAGTAATTCTTCTTCACTGATGGCTATTGATCGACAACGTATAATTCCAATTTGTCATTTTATCTCCATTGGCATTTCAAAATTACTTTTCCCTTCTCACAAATGTGCTTATTTCTAAATCCTTTCAAACTAAATACATATTAGTGTGAAAATATGTGGAACATACAGATCACAAACAGGTGCAATCAATTTGGTCGGCTAATTATCCCAAACAAGAAAATATAATTCAAAATCCAGCAAATAAAATGAAAAATCAAATCTTTTTACAAATTTCGTCTTAAATTCTTGCCAACTAAACAGTAACAGTCCACTCATTTCAAGCAGATCGAGATTTACAAACATATAACTATACATACAAAACTACAAATACATAGTTCTATCAATCTAAAATAAATTACCGACAGATAAGAAAAACTAGATAAAAAGACAACCAATAAACAGATGAACACTTTCCCAGAATCAAGTATCTCATAGGTAAAGAGAGAGATTGTAGCATACCTGCTATGTAATGAGAGGGTGAAAGAATCTGACGGGCTATGGCAAAGCTCACTTTTTCAGTTTTTCCGCATTAAGGAGATGTTGTAGTATATATATGACTTGTGACTACTAGTGGCTAAATGAAAGTGAAATTCAAATTAAATGAAGTTTAAATTTAGGTACGCCTTTTTATGTTATGACCTGTTTGGTAGCTGAGAAAAAGGCATGTACATGGAGAAGGAATCTTTAGGATTTGGCTTTGATTAGTAATGGCAATTTCCCTCCCTCAATGGGACCCCCCTAAAAATTTAAGGGTTCTCTTAACATGTGCCCTTAGGGCATATATTAAGCACACACAGTTCAAGATAATATTTTTTTGAACTGTATGAATATTCTCTTAATTTCTGTATTTACACCAAATTCAAGAGAATATGCACCTAATTCAAATGAATATTCTCTTGAATTGTGTGCTTAGCACGTGCCCTAAGGCACATGTTAAGAAATTCCAAAATTTAATACTCCACTTACTACTATAACATATAACATAGACAATTTAGTGCGTTTAAAAATTCAAAAAAAAAAATCTATTATTAAATTTATCACATTATCTTTAATGTAGTGTGTTTGAACCCTAAATATAATATTTATAAATTAAATTAATTGCATTTGACATCAACAACTAATAGATAAAGAGTAATATTACAGATACAAATTATTCTACAAATATTTTATAGACTGCTGATGTGGCATACTTCACCTCAACATATTGATCAACAAATTGCTTCAGTGTAGTCTTCGGCCCTACATAATATACTGAGGTAGAGTATGTCACATCAACAGTTTATAAAATATTTATAAAATAATTTGTGTGTGTAACATTATTCGTAAATAAATAGTATAATTTTAAAATGCGTTTAAAATTTCAAACGCATCAAACTCACTAACCAAACAAATACTAAAAGTAACTTTTTTGGGACACAGTATTTGCAATTCAAACGCAATGCACAAATTAAATAGCATCTGAGACACAGTATTTACAATTCAAACACAATGCACAAATGATGTCCAAACACATGCTCCAAACCCTAATAACTAAATAAATCATGAGTTTTTAGACTATACTATCATCTAATTGTAATAAATTTCTATCCATATCTTTTTCTTTTCTTTTCTTTTTTTTTTAAAAAATTGTTTAAATTTCATTCCTTTTTTCTATACCGATGATATTGTTGTCATGTCTAACTTTGTTTATATGTCTATATAGAGAGATTAGAGACGGTAGCCATAATAAGCCTCTAACATGGATTGTCTAGAAGCAATCTTTTAATGGAAGTCCTTTGTTTGATGGAATCCATCAAATCAAATTCAAAAAAAAGATAAGTGAGAGCCGTCCATATCCTAAAAAAAGAATTCTCCAACATAATAGGGGGTGGGGCGGCTGTATTGAGCTGGCGGCATGAAGGGAAGCTGTGTTGTCCTGCTGAGTGCCGACCATGTCTTGGAAAACTTTGCTTCTTACGAGTTGGATTGGCCCACCCCACCCCACGCTTTGGACTCCATTTGGAGGTGGAATTAGTGCTGATTTAGACTTCTTCTTTGTTCATAAAACTTTTACTAAAACAAATATTTAAAATAGTTTTGATATTTTTACATTGTTTATTCGAATGGATCCACTGTCATGTGAGGAAGAATCATGTAAAAATATCAAAAATACATGAGAAAATATCAATTCCCTTTATTTTATTTTTTGGTGCAAAGGAGAGCAAAGCATAGACTAAATATTGGTGAAAGTTGAACATATTATTTGAAAGTATTTTGTTAAATTATTATTTTTTAAAATGATAAAATTAAACGATAAAAATATAAATAATACTACTATCACATAAAAAAATTAATATAATGCTCACACACACATACATATTTATGGACCCCACATGTCACGTGGAGCCCATAATATATATGTGTATATATGTGAGCATTATGCGAACGTTTTTTATGTGATAGCAGCATTATTGCAAAAAAAAAATCATGGCGGCTACTGGCTACAACGGAAATAGTGCACATTCTATGCAATACATTACAGAACTAATATTGGACCATAGGTCCACAGCTATAAAATTGAACCAAGATAATGCATATAGGCAAAAACCCAATCCAAACCACTGCCAGCCCAGAAGGCCCATCATAACCCAAAACAAGTGAAGGGGTGCATCATGCGCACCCCGTGCAAGTTAATTTAGCCCCCAAGCGGCCAGCCAGCCAGCCAGCCACCAGGCACTTCGAGAAGACCAGAAATAAAGCTCTCCTTCCTTTTGCTGTGCAGGTTCAGAGCAATACTGCGGCGGCTCAATCTCAACCCCCATTAATCAAGGTACAATCTTTTTCTCTCTTCTCACTTATTTTAGCTCCGCTGATATTTCTTACTATTTTGAATTTCTTTAAATCTTGTGATCTATCATATATTCGATCGATCTGTAATCTTAGGGTTTCGTTTTTACGCATATAGATATATAAAACTGGAAATTTTTGGTTTTGATTGTTTTTTATATGTATTAATGCATATGCAGGTGAATTTCAGAAGCGCCGATTTTTAGTGACTTCTTCATTTCCAATGTAAGTTTTACCTTTTTTTTAATTGAGGTGTATACCTATAATATAGGTATTAAATGTATGTGATTTTTATTGTTATTTTTTTAACTTGCATTATCAATGCTAGACTACGGTCATGCTTAATTTATTTATAAAATAAAAAAAAAGAAGAAAAGAATGTCATGTTTAATAGCTAATAAAAATGCCCTGAAGTTCATAAAATACTTGTTTGGGCCAATAGCGTGTTTACTTTAATATTGGATAACGGCCAACAGTTGTTCTGGGTGAAGTTTAGAGGTTAGAAGTATAATGAGGGTTCACTTAAAGTGTGAGTTAACTTTCAAATCAATGCACCAAATCAAAATGTCGCTTTATTTAAATAAGCTGTGAATATTGCCCATTTATTATTATTTAGAGATTTGATTCTTAAGTGGAAATTCATTGTTGGATGGGAGGGAGTGTGATCTAAATGAGAAATGATCCAATCTTCCAATGTACAGTGCTAAGATTTATGATGGTACTTTACAAGTAAAAAGCTGCCTGTTGTTTAGTCATTGTAATTATTTAATAATGATAAGTATCTGAACTCTGGAGGGCCTATTTTGATGAAGGCCTTTTGTTTATCGGGACTTTGGCATTCCGTGAGTGGAAAAATCCTGTTTTGATCAACTCCTTGTCATGATATGAGGGTTGGGACTCGTGTGTTGTCATCATTGTTTATTTGAACTTTCACTCTTTCAGACTTATCTTAATCTTTTCTCTTATTTACTTAAGTTTGTTTTGTTAGTAGAAATATTTGTTTATAGTTGCTCATCTAGGGCTGCAACCTAGGTATGGGCAAAATATAAAGAAGCAGGGAAAGGGTATAAAGAACCTTTGTGAAACCCAAACTCAATAAGCTTGATTTCTGTGTCTTCAAATTATGTCCTCAACGACGTGCAATTCATTTTTTTTTGGTCCAAAGCACCATATTATCCCAAGAGTGATGCACTTCAGATTTCTTTTAACTGCTTTGGTATAACAGACACATCTGAATCATCTAGAAAATGTCAATAGGATAGGATCTTTTGCTCCCTTTTGGCTGTCACATGATGGATAAAATGATAGTTTGCTATCTTAACTCCTTCATAGTGCCTACAACATTGAGTTTGAAGCATTTTTCCCATCTGTGCGCAATCTTCTCGAAATACTGCTTCTTTAACCGCTTCTGGAGACTGCCTCTGAATACATGCAAAAAGATACTGGATTGAACTTTATGTCTAATATGGTCCACCCTTGCCCCAGCTTATAACTCCTATCTTCCTTCCACTAATTTCTAGAGTAATTTGTGACTTCTAAGAGCTGTTGGCAGCTGTTTTTGGAATAAAATTAACATCAAAATGGAGCATGAGAACTCATCAAGGTTCACCGTTTATGTTTCTGGCAGAATAGTCAATAGTGTTACCTTTATGCGGTAAGCTGACATGCTGTCTCAGACCAAACAGCCAAAAGTTTGAGATTGCTGCACTGATAAATCTGGGCTATGTTCCGTGACATTTTTTCTTTCTCATATGTCAAAAGCTAGTAACCAGTGCTAGAATTATATGCCAGGATGCATATTCCAGGGACCTATCTTCTTTCTAGAGTTATTACAGTCTGTACATTTTTATTTATTAAAAGTATGCTCTATCTGTTAAAGTGCTAATAATGAACTTACTTTTTCCTCTATTTAGGGCAGACGAGGATCCAGTTGATCAGAAGAAGTACATGGAAGATTCATGCAAGCCCAAGTGTGTCAAACCTTTGCTCGACTACCAGGTGATTCTCACACACATGAATTTCAGTTTTTCATTACTTGCATCTGCCTCAACCTTATAGTTATTCCCTGTTACCATGCATTGTTTCCCTTGTACACAACAATATGCTAGTCGAAATTAGTTTATACTTGGGACTTAGGAGTGATGATTCTGGGAACATGGTTCTGGAACATCAGGACTACATGGTTCTGATTCTTTGAGTTAGTTTTATGTTTCATAATTAGAGTTATGGACCGAGATTTGGAGAGTTTTTTCCTGGCCATAAGAGTCGGAATAAAGAGAACAATTTTAGAGATTGGCCACATTTCCAGCTTCTGTTCTTAGTCCTGTACATCCCTTGTGCCACCAAGTCAATTGTTTATTTGACTAGCTAAAACTAATGAGGGGTTGCAGGTTCAGGGTGAGGGAGAAAACAAGCAGTGGCTTGTTGTCTAATGAGAACAAGGACACCAATTTTGTATTCAAGAGTCAAGACAATTTACTTTAAAGTTCTTATTTTCTTGTATGCTTCAAGGAAGTTGAGTCACCCTAAGATTTATTGATCATCTGAAGGATTTGTTCAGTGGCATCAACCTATATCTGCTAATGTTTCTGCTCTAGTATGTGTTGTGCAGAGTGTGCTGTGCACCCCTGAGCTTTAGTGCTTGTCCTTTTCTTTTATATCAGTATGTCCATATATTTTTGGGTGTGTGCAGATGATTTTGTTTACAATACATGAGCCAAACTCATATATATATATTGGAGCAAATGAGTCGAGAACTCAAGATTGAGTATTTGGGCAGTTTTAGTTTAAGCATAAACTAAACTTGACTTAATACGATCCTCATGATTGAGCTCTACTGCTCTAGTTTCCTCATTGAACTTGGTACTCCTATTTCTAGGAGTTTTTGAGTTTCTTTTTGATGCATAGAGGGGCTTGTAGATTGACCAAGTTGTCGTATATTTTCTACCCAAATCCTGCACAAGCCAGTTCCACTAATTAAAGTAGCACATATCATTTTTATGTACATGTTGCATGGTAACGTTGATGATAAATCGGAAATAGCTTTACTTTTTAAAAAGATACTCTATTGGAACATCCCTGAAAAGACAGGAGCCTTTGAACTGGGACAGAGAGAAGTATCTATATCCTTTTTTCGGTATATAATTTTGTATGGATCTCTCAAGTTGCTGTTACTAATTTCAATTGGTTTCACTTTTGCAGGCGTGTGTAAAAAGGATTCAAGGTGACGAATCTGGGCACAAGCATTGCACTGGGCAATATTTTGATTATTGGCAATGTGTGGACAAATGTGTAAGTCAATATTATTTTTACTTCTGTCGGTCCCTTTGTGCTGTTTGAATAGGTGGTATTTGTTATATCAATGCTAATGTCAATCTACCGAATCTGGTACTAAAACTTTTTTGTTTTTTGAACACAGGTTGCACCTAAGCTATTTGCGAAACTGAAGTGATTGGAGAGAAGTTATATTAATATGTCTTCTTGCTCTTTTGTTTTCTAAAAGACGTTGCCGTACGATTATCTTCGCTACAAACTAGCAATGCTTGTATTCCAGTTCCAGCTACATGGATTTGTTTTTTGAATTAGGGAAATATTGAGTTGTATTAATAAAAGAGGATATTGTGGGTTTTATGTTTGATTATCAAAAGTTGATTCTAATTGATAATAAGGTTTCTGAGTTCTCAAGAGCAGTTGTGAACCAATTTTGTTATGTTATGATGGCCTTACCTGTCATATTTTGGATCGGATGAAGTATGTATATGTTGGTAATCTAGGAAAGTTGGGTTTATTTGTTTTTTTGGGGTGGGAGTGGGCGTGGGATATGGGGCCAAAGCCCAAAAGAAACAAAAAAAAGAAAAAAAAACTACACTGAAATGTTAGGCATACGAGTGTATCAAATATGCATGTTATCATTATATTCGTTTCAAAATTCGAGGTACAGTATGACAAAATTTAAGAAAGAATAATTTTATTTTATATACATATATTCATAATATTGATACATTTCAATTTCTAATGTCATCGAAATGCAGATTCTAATGAGTATATAATGTGTCTCACATTGAAAAAATTATGTGAAAATAGTATTCCCCTATATATTCTTCTGAACAAACACGAGTAATTAGAAGACGAATCAAAGAAAAAGACATGAATTTCATTGACCCACGTACAAATTAAACAAATCATCAGTTAGTGAAGGTTGTTAGTAAATTAACTCTATTCTTTCAATGGAATTATTATTAATTGTAATTTTTTAACTAGAAAAAAATCAAGGAGAAAAAGGAAAAGAGTAAAAACACAAAAATTATTAAATAAAGTTTCAACCTAGGTCAGTCTAATATTCCTGCCCAACTTGAACTCTTCTTAATTACTTTTGTAAAAGTGATTAATTTTAAAATACTACATAATTAATTAGCCATTTGTTTATTCTTTTCCAAATACAATATTTACACTTCAAAATAATATATATTGAAAAAAAGGCTGAAGTTAACTTTGATCGATTGACCAATAAATTGTCGGCACGTATGTCGGGAGGTGATCGCACTCTGCATGTCCATACTGTATTGGTTAATTGATTAACTTAGCATGAAGTTAACTTCATGATAATCGAATTCATATATTGTGGGTATCCATTATCTTTCATTCAGCACACTATGTTATTTACTGCCTAAATGTTAAATTTTGGGATTCGGTTATCATGAAATTGGTCATGTGTCTCCATTTTCTTCTTTTAAAAACAAAACAAACTAATCATACAGATTTATTTTGGAGAAATTAAAATGTATTTAATGATTTTACATCACAATGAATGCCAAAATGCAAATAGACAACTCTGTTGCTTGTCTTACTGGTTTAAATGAGAACTTGGGTCCAACCATAAATCTAGGTATCAAACTCTCATTTTTTATTGTTTTAATAATGTTTATCATTTAATTAATTAGGGTATTAATATTTTCACACACAAGTAAAATTTTATATTTTTACAAGTTTCTTCTCACACAAGGTGAGGCACATTTACTATTCATGTGAGATAGATCTTATATAAACTACTAGTATAACTTTTACTTGTAGAATCGCTTTTAATTTTTTTGCCAATTTAATATTGTCATATTCTTTTCATTTAAATATTTAAAATTAAGTTCTGGTGTTTTTTTTTCTTTGGTAGACTGAAGTTTACAAGACCAACCTTGTGTTGAAGAAAATTATGACAATGACGAGAAGACTTAACATGGCAAAGCTACAAAGTTTTTATAACTTGTTTTTCTTATCTCTTTACTTGTATTAATGATTAAATATTTTAGATATTAGGCCTTCGGGACACCTACATTTGTTTTGATTACAACCTTGTAGGTTTTGTTACTTGATTATTACATATTTAGTTGTGGAATATTATACAATTGGTTATTTATATAATATAATATTTTATTTGATGTTGATTATAAATTAATAAATAATTTTAAAAATATTTTTAATTTGCAGTGATTTGATTATTTAATAGAAGCATTGTCAAAGAAATTTTTTCTCGGTAAATTAAAAAAAATTGTAATTAGTGAAGGAAATCCAACCTTTCTAAAGTAAATATGTTCTTCACAAATTGTTATTTATGAAGGAAGACATTTTTACTAGTTATTTCAAAATGTTAATTGTGAGGAAATCATCTCCTCGCCAAACAAAAAAAATCCTATACAATATAAAATTTTTGAAGAACATATTTTTCTAAATATATCCTTCACAAAAAATATTTAGTCACTAACTTAACAAATGATACTTTTAGCGTGAATCTCTAGTGCGAGGAATTGCACGAAGAAAAGTTTTCTTCACAATGAATCTCGTGAGTAATATATTATTTTTTGTGAAGGATTTGTCCTTCATTGTCAGCCTTTTTATTTGTAGTGAAAATCCGCCCCTATAGAGAAATATTTCTAGATGTATCCTCCATTTTCTTCTTTTGAATACAAAACAAACTAATAATGCAGATTTATTTTGGAGAAATTAAAAAGTATTTAATGATTTTACATCACAAATTCACAATATATGAATGCCAAAATGCAAATAGACCTTTCTTAAATTTCTAACAAAAAAAAAAACATCTTTACGTATATAACAGTAGTTTCCTATTTTAGTTCTTATGAGTAAATCAAGCATTTTACATAAGTCAATATTCGAATTACGTGTATTATTAAAATATCTATTTTTAATCTATCTTCTTAAGATATCAATTTAGTAGAAAATTTTAACAGCATAGGGTAAAAAATAGAAATAATAAAATGCAGACCCTAACACGAAAAAAGCCATCCCCGTTGATCTTTTTTGGATTGTATTACAATTTTAGCTTCTCTCTACGTCTTTCTCTCTCTCTCTCTCTCCATTTCTTATATAGTTAAACAAATAATCAATCATTCATAGCTCGTGATAAGTCCTAACAAACAACAATTTCAGGAAGAGAAAAAAAGTTTCATTAATTTCAAGATTTCAAGTTCTCTAGTTTGTTAGGGTTTCACATTTGATAATTAATGTTTCCGTTTTGCTCACTTGGATTTGATGCATGTATGTTGGAATTGACTCATATTTCAGTGGATCTAATCATTGGTCACTATGACAGGGTAGTCGCGGATCTCACTTCCTAGCTAGTGAGCGAGTGGCATGTTCTGCTAGTCGATGAGCGGGCTGGGGTTGCAAGGGGGCAACATATATATATATATATATATATATATATATATATATATATATATATTTGGCTTGTAAATTTATTAGTAACGCAATCTTAGATTTTACTAATTGTGTATATATTAGGTCTCGTGTGATTTGAACTCATATTATTGTAATTAGGGCTTTTTAGTTACTATAAAAATACTGTTTGGTGTGTGAATCATTATAGGAGGTGATCAAACAATCAAAATTAGCCACAATTTGGTGAACCTAATTATATAATGTGTTCTTAATTACTTTTTCGTTCTTCATCTATTAATTTTGTGTGAGATCGTGTCTATTATCCAACTTAATCTAACAATGTAATTAAATTAATAAAATGGCATAAACCAGGCTGCTAACCCTTTTCACAGCATTTCACTTTTTCATGCATAGCACAAAATCTGTTTTTTTTTAAAGTAAAATCTAGCATGTTTGAGCAGAATTTTAATTTTCATCCGAAAAAGATTAAATAAAGAAATTAAATAATACAATATATATATATATATATATATATATATATATATAACTGTAACTTTAAAGTAGTGTAAACACGTACAGATTCCACATTCCTCTAAAACAAGACATATGACTAGCCACTAAAAGCTTAATGGCCATAAACATTTTCCCAATACTACACCTTATTTTTTTAATTAAAAAAAACAAATAACATAAAAATCCAACTGTACACCCTTACAACTCTTTTATAAATAGCCACTCCATTTTGGCGTGTGTCCTCCACATTTCATCACCATATCCATATTCAATTCACAGTTTATACAAACATATATATATATATATATATATATATATAAAAACTCTTCGCCTAGCTATATTTCTTTTTCTTCCCCATTTTCATATAATTTTAATTCTCAATATACATATGGCCTCTGTCATTAAAGTTCATGACCAACCCAACCAAGATCTTGAAGGACAAACCACAACAAATCCCGAAACAGTGGAAATTTTCGATTACTCGAAAAGAGCGCAGTGGCTTAGAGCCGCCGTGTTGGGAGCAAACGATGGTTTGCTCTCAACTGCATCACTGATGATGGGAGTTGGAGCCGTCCGGAAGGACAACAAAACGATGATCCTCACCGGAATCTCTGGTTTAGTTGCCGGAGCTTGCAGCATGGCCATCGGAGAATTTGTGTCGGTGTACTCCCAATACGACACAGAAATGGAACAGATTAAGAGGGAGGTCTTGCATGGGAATGTGGGAAAAGATGACTTGGATGCCATGAAAAAGAACTTGCCGAGTCCGGTGAGAGCCGCAGTGGCGTCGGCCTTAGCGTTCGCGTTAGGGGCCGTGGTGCCACTGCTGGCGGCGGCGTTTTTGATGGATTATCACGTGAGGTTGGTGGTGGTGATAGCAGCAGTGAGTTTTGCATTGTTAGGGTTTGGAGGGTTGAGTGCCGTGCTGGGGAAGACACCTATCGTAAAGTCTATATTTAGGGTTTTGGTTGGAGGATGGTTAGCTATGGGGATCACTTTTGGCTTAACCAAGTTGGTTGGTTCTACCGGATTGGGGTAACTTTTTGTATTGTTTTATGCATGTATACATGTTTTTTTGTTTTTTCTTAAAACAGTTTTTCCACTTTTGTTAAAGCCTACAGGAGCTATATATATATATATATATATATATATATATATATATATATATATATATATATATATATATGTTTGTTTGTATATAGTCTCTTCATTTTCTTTGATATATAAAAGTTCATTTAGTGGTTGCCATGGAAAGCATATGTAGCAGCTCTCTCTTGGGGCACAATATATTTTCTTGGACATCAATGATCATAATGTTTGCCAAAAAAATAACACTAAATTGTAGAATTAAAACAGTAAGCGTACCAAAACGAGAGTCTAATTTCCCAGCTTTGCACTTCCAAGAATAAGAAAAAGGGCGACGACAATTTTAAAATACTCCCTCCATTTTAGAATACTAAAATATTTTCTTCAGCACACGTTCTTTTGTTCTTATTTTTTGGAATGGAACCGAGAGTATAAAAGTCTCAAAAACTGTCTACTTTACCTAGACAAAACATTGATAAATTGTGCATAAAATTAGACCGCATTTGTCTAATTACCTATATTATATTTTTCTTTAATATATATATAAGACCCTTAAATTGGGAGGGATTGAGTATATGGTAACCAGGAAAAGTTGTAAAGCTAGATATTGTAGGTAGTGGGAATCTACAATGATGCCAATTAACATATGGAATTATATAAAGATTTGAGCGAGTGCGCGGGTCAACTCATTGATATGCTTAGAATATTTTAATTTATCATGGTAATCTTAATTATTAGTTGTTAATTATCATGCCTAATTAAAGTTTTCTCCAAATACTACGCACCATCATCCCATTGGATTGATTGAAAAAGTGCTTATTGTTTTTGTTATTTCTACATCGATGTATAATTAATTCTCATGCTAAATTATATATCTCATGACATAGCTAGATCATCTTTTTTAATTGTTTTTATTTAAGAAATTAAGTTAATAGTATTCCTCTTAGATATATACAAGCTTATGTTCTTTAATTTGGGATTAAGATTATTTTTATTAATCTTGCTACAAGTATTACTTAGCTTTAAGCATCGTGCGTAAACCATAAAGTTGTAATTTTTTAAAATTATTGGTAATTGTTCAAGTAATGATCATCAAAACTTCAAAAGTATTGTCACAAATTAAGTCTCCGTTTTATAAGTAAATAATTTTATTACAATTTTGACAACAAATTCAAATCGATATAAAATACGTACGCGGATACATGAAATAAAAGAAATAACATATTATTGTTCTGTTTTATCGCTTAAAATTAGTCGACATACATATAAATTATTTTTCAATGCCAAAAATGGCAAACCCATAGAGCGTCTCAAAAATCTACGTGGATACATGAGATAAATTGTTTTCGTAAAGTTGTTTAGTCGATTTATTTTTGTTCAAATATATTTTTAATAAAGAAGAAAAGAGATTGTTAACGGGAGTGTGGCCTCCCCAAGAAAGCCATAGTATTATTTTATATTTTTATATGTACCTTGTCCCAATATTAGAAGAAAAAAAAATTTAATTTTTTTTTTGGACTAAAGGCAGTACAGACACGTACAAAAAAGGAAAAGGAAAAAGAATAAAAGGGAAAGCAAAGGAAATGTGTGTGGATTTGGGATTCCAGAACAAAAGGTAATTGAAAGCCTAAAAAAGTTGGGATTATAACCCCAACAATTGGAGCAGCGGTTTAAATGAGACCCCAGACGAGCCTTAGACTCGGATGTTATGAGTTCGAATACCACCAGCTCCAATTTGTCAAGCCAATAAAATGAAAATGGGACCACAGGGACACCGGCCCAAGCCCCGTATGACTAATCAAATTTGATAGATAGAATCCTGAAAATCCGACAAAAATTCCTGGTATGCACCCTTTTCTTTTTCAAAGTGTCGATGAAAAAGCATCAATTCTGCGTATAATAAGCAAGGAGTCCATCCATCCAAAAGGAAGATTATGAATTTCGACATATATGCCAACTAGTAAAGCAGGCTACTTTCGGTTTTGAAAAGTTCTGGGAAATCTCCTTAATGTGCTTTTATGTTCTACGTGTCAAGGATGAACATGTTCCGTTGATCATATGCAAAATCGAATACTTTCCAAAATCATATTCCACTGATAATATGCAAAATGGTACCAACCAACTAATCTTGCTAAAATCTCAAAAGTAATCATAAACATATTCTGAGGAAGGTTATAACTAACTTATCTTACTCGAATCTCAAATTTATTGTATACGTAATACCAATATCTTTATAAATTCCAAACCTGAGACCAGACATTGTACCATATTTTTCTAGAAAAGGCTAATGTAGAAAAGGACAGAGTCAGAATTTAAACAATTGAGGTCTTAGAACGAGCACCGAAGAATATAAATGTAAGAGCCTATGGAATGCATCTATTATTTAATACAAACTACTAGAGTTTTGATACTGACAAACAAACAACAAAAGCAAGTTGCTCTGAAAGCACTACTATCATTGTCACTTATGTAAACCACAAAGACAATTTTCCTTACCTAGGTCGGATGCAACGCAAGGCGACTGAAGCGTCCCATTTTTATACCACAAAGCATGCTTCTCAATGAGTTCATTCAAGAAATCATCAAGTTTCTCAACAGTGATGTTGGGCATTACTACAACATGAGCAATGTTCCCCTGGCAAGCGAGCTGCCACTTGCGAATGAAGATCTCATCTTGTGGGCGCTCAAACACAACCGTGCTGCTGAGTTCATTCAGCATTACCCCAATCCCCGCATCTCTAAGACGATCCTTCAAGTAGTATGCATTCCTAAGGCATTTCTGGACTTCTTTCTGGAATCCCCGGTATCCCTTGCGGTTTAAGGTATACCAAAGGAAGATTGGAGCATGCCCATTGCGGCTACCCATGATAGTTGCATCTCTAGAAGCAAGGTACTCCACATTCCTTGAGAGAGCATTGATGTGCTCTAATCTTGTTATCTGGACACCACAAGGCATTGGGCAACCCACAAATTTGTGTCCCGACACACTGACGCTTCCGATGGGCTTTTTGAAAGAAACTTTTGGTGCCTGTCATCCGCTCAAGGATTTTAATTTCTTCATATAATACAATGATATACTCACCAACCACGCATGACCAATAATAATACTCCCTCCATCGTCCATCCCAAAATGAGAGTCTCAGTTAAACTTTTATTGCATGGTAAGATTTGCGAACGACACTGATTGAAACTTGTGACTTGGAATAAATTCCATAAAAAATTATGTCCACGTGTTGTTTGGCAACCTTAACATGCATGAAAAGTTTCAAGTGGGACTATCATTTTGGGAAAAAGTACCAATTTTAGTTTTTTGAATAAGGAAAGTTTTTTTGTTATGATTCCCGGTGTGTCTTGGAGTAAACCACGATAACTTTAACATTCCTCCCTCAATCTTACGTGATTTTTTTTAAAAAAATGAACAGGATAGCTAATAAAGGCATGTCTTCGAACTTGGATATTTTAAGTTTTTAACTATTTGATAAAATCAAGCTGCACCTATACAAACATATTCGGAGCACTGGGAAGTTTTAAATCAAGAGCAACACATCAGCAGAAGGAGATGCATTGATCAGCTGATGGGCATTTTATGCATCCTATATGTGCACATAACAAAAGCAACATTTTGGAGAATATCATATGCTGACCTAAAAAGTGCATACTTGTTTGCAAATTAAATGAAAACTTACGCGCTTGACAAAAGGCAGCATGAGACCAAACAGAGCTCCATCACAGTGGATATAGAACCGGTCATGGCTAAATCCTGTTTCTTCAAGGGTCTTGATAACGAGATCAAGATCATCAACAGCACCTTTTACAGTTGTTCCTGCAGAACTTTGTGGTTTAGCATGATGTCACACACAAAAAAAAAACATAATATAGGGAGAGATGTAAGTACCAATGTTGACGTTGATAATTGCTGGTTTGTCCTTGTGACAAAGAAGTTTAGCTTTGAAATCTTCACAATCTATCTCTCCCGAGATTAAGGTGTTGACCTTTTCACATTCCATCCGATACATTCGTGCTGCTTTAAATACAGAATAATGTGAATCACGTGATGCATACAAGATTCCGTCTGGGAATACTTCCCTCCTGTAGAATTAATTTAGGAAGAATTTTTCTGAAGAGTGTAAGAATTAGCATTGCCAGGAAGGAAAAATCTCATAGAACTAAAGCCCAAAGCTACTAACCCGACTAATATGCCATGAAGATTGCCTTCTGTACCACAATTTGTAATGTAACCCCAGTATTCATTCTTCTCCAATTCCCATAGACGAGCAAACCAGTCCAGTACACCAACTTCAAACTGTCTGGAATGGACACCATAATTGCTCTCTATAAACGGATCCCCAAGGTTGTTGATGGAGAAGTGTTGCAACTGTCCCAATGCACCATAATCAAAATCCAGGTTATACGGGTAACCTGTTACAGATTTCATGTGACCACAAGGAAGGAAAAAATAATATATCAACATGAAAATGTCCCCATATATTGAAATCTAATGCAACTCTTGTAACACTAAGCATGAATTGTATCAAAACAAATTGAACAACGTCAATGTGTAACTACACAGAATGTACGAGAGTGTTTGTGTGTGTGCAGATAGAGAGAGAAAGAGGGAGGGGGTGAGAGAGGGAGGGAGAAAAGAATGTGAGAGTGTTCATATTGACATGAGAGAAAGAGCAAGTCCAAGCTGGGATCTTATTATAGTAATCTCAAAAAGCCAAAAAAGAATAACAGTAAATAATGAAAAATGGTTCAAATACGTTGTGTTAAAATAAATAAAACCAGTTGAAGGAACAATATTAGCTATTTGTTAAGAAAAATAGGTACAGCACATAAGAGTAAGAAAGTATGCCAACCAATTTTACAAACCAGAACTCGCTATAAGGAGCTATCAAATTATCATTACTTTTATAAAACGGATTATGATATGGCAACTCTTTTGAGGCTCATCAAGGTCAAATTCATGTATTCTAATATATTAAGAATTTAATATATCTGTGAGTTGATATACAAGTCTCTAAAAAATGTTCCACCTGCAGCATTCCCATATGCGAGGTAGAAACACATTCTGAAGTATGAACCCAATTATTTAAGGATAATATACTCTTATTTTACAAGATATTAAAGGAGTAAGGAAACAACAGCTACAAAACTGATAATATGAACACCATTATTTAGAGGAATTATCAAAACAGAATCAACTTCTTTTTTGCATTTTTACAGTTCAACTATTCGGAGAACATGGCAAAGTTCAATTTTTGATGGGATAACAAGCTTTACATCACTTTAAACATAATGTACGCTATGTAAATTTTTACCTGTTATGTTGTAATCAATAATGTGGGAGTTTCTATTGAAAATGCAGACCATTATGTGTCTCAGTGATGCTGATTGCTGCCATTGGAAAGTATGATGAACTCATGGTTAAAAAATTATGTTCCCTAACAGGCTCCATTAAGTATGAATGACCTTATAGTATTAACTATTTAACATACATCCTCATAGTTTTTTACCTAATAAAAATATATTTGCTCATAGTTATCAGTATATTCTTGCAAAAAATCTCATCTGACTACAAGCAGGGGTAGTGTTCTAAAAATCCCCGCCTAAATCCCCCCTGAAGCCCCCGCCTAGGCACTAGGCCCCCCCTGGCGCCTCACCTAATCTCAAGGCGACAAAAAAATCCCTCCAGAAAATTAGGCGGGGCCTAGGCGGAGAGTTTTTTTTAGTTTTAATAACTATCCAAACCAGATCTTGATATATTTATTTTTCTAATGATTTACCATATTCATAATGCAAGTTGTAGCATATCAAATCACAAGAAGTGAACAAGATGAAGTCAAAATGAATAATTTTATTATAGTTGTAATTTTTTGAACTTGTACCAACTTCAAATTATATAAATGATGATACATTTGTAATATTTAGTTTAATTCAATATAATTGTTAAATTTATGTTTAGTTTCTTAAGTTTTAATATTGAATTGAATTCTTGAAATTTTAAATTTTATTATTTAATAGCAATCTTGTTTATGAATAAAACTAATACGTTAAATATATGTTTGAACTTTGTATGTTTGTGTTTGAACTTTGACATTGGCAATATGGATATGTGTTTGAACTTTAAGCAAATGCCTTTGTTATCTTTATTATAGATTGTTTTGCTTTATATTATTGTTTTGTTTAGATAAATGTAAGATAAAATATTAAAATTGGCTTAAAATAAAAAATCTCGCCTAAGCCCCCCTAGGCGCTAGGCCCCCCCGGCCGCCCGCCTAGCCTCTTTTAGAACATTGAGCAGAGGGGCGGATCCAGGATCAATTCCCAGCAGGGGCGAATTTTTTTGAACTGAAGTTTAGCGAGGTAGAGAGCGAGAATTTGAATACATTATACACTGTGTGTTTAATTTTTTTTTAGAGCAGTAGAAGTTTAAGTTTTTTTTTACCCCTCTAAGTTTAACTTTTTTATAAATTTGCCCATTTAAGTTTATTAAATTTTATTTTTACTCCTCTTACTATACTTATAAAAAAAAGTTGAGCACAGACAGTGCCCCATTTTCCCTCCACGTAGATCTGCCAGTGACTACAAGCACACAGATGAGGTATTCTATACTTCACACAAGCCTAAGTAAAAAGAATAATGTTGAAAGATCAATGTTTAAGTAAGAAAATAAATTTCCAAGAATAACATATAACACAAGTTTTAATATAATATATAATCGGAAATTTCGGAACCTCATATCACTTCAGTCTATTACTGGAAATGGGACTCTCAATTTGGGACACAGAGAGTAATGAAATGCATATTTCAGCACATTAAACAACAGCATACTGATTGAAAGAACAATCTCAAATTGTGCGCATTACAAGATACAATATACTCTTATTACCTAAGTGATGCTTTGTCCTCTCAAGTAAAGCCTTCCTATATCTTGCCAATACACCAGCCATGTAAGCCTCCCTCTCCCCCGTGACATCATCATCAACATCGGGTTCAGTTACCTCAAGGCACGATGTATGCACATTCTTTCCAAGTACAATCTCTCTCCTCTTATTCACTTCATCATTTTTTCCCGCTTGATTAATGCTCAGTTTAGCATCATCAGCTAAGGAAGGCAAAGGGTCTTTGATTACGGCTGTTGGATCAAAATTTTCCGGCAAAGGATCAACATTTTCAAGATTAAGCTCACTGGTAAAAACCTCAACACTTCCACCCATTACTAGCCAATTGGGTCAAAAAAAAAAGCGCATTAATAATCTGTTTGAAATTAATCATAAGAATGAAAAACAACTAAAAAAACATAAAACAAACCCACATTAATAAACTATTTGAAATTATTCAGAAGCATGTAAAACAACAAAATTCAGCTAAAATTAATAAAATGTTTGAATAATTCAAAAGCATGAAAAGGAACTAAATTGAGCTAAAATAAAAGCTGAATACTACTGGATTCAGTGAAAGACTACAACAAGTGTTTGATAGTTAAAGATTGACCGAATAATTGTATGAAGAACTGTAGATCTGGGACTTTATTGTACCTTAGAAGAGGCGATCGAATCGTATGGTATGAATGGAGCGGAAACTTTCTACCCTATCGACGAGGGAAGGGAATGCCGGAATGGTAAAAGGAAAGAGTCGGGGCGCAGTATTTCTCTCTCTATATATATGCAGGGCGGAGTCGCCTACGAGGAAATGAATCTATTTTTGTGGCTCTAGTCGCTGTCGCGTGCAGTGCATCTGCTAGCAAACATAGTTTTAATTATTTTGTTAATTATTACCAAAATAATACTACTATCTTCATTTCATAATAATAGTCATTTTAGCTTCATTCACATTAATTAAGAAAATATTTAATACTATTATTTAAAAATTAAAAATTTTATAAAATTTCATGACTACCCGTTTATAGAATGTTGAAAACTATTAATACAAAAGAGAATTTTTTTTAATAAAAAATAAAAAAAAATTCAAGTGATATAAAAAAATAAATAATTTATTCTCTTAAAAAGTTATAAATGACAAATAAATAGAACATATTTTTTTAAAAAAAATTTAATTATTATGAAACGGAGATAGTATGTGGTTATAAATAATACTTTTGTCATTAATTGTACAAGGAGAAAAAATTCATGAAAAATATGATGGAATTATTACCAAAATTATGACAAATTTATTATATTGTAAAATATAGCATTTTTGTTCTAAATTTATATTGGATAAAATTATCTTTCAATCTTTCATATAAATATTATATTTAGTGACATTGACAATAACAATAACATATTTTATTATTATTATTATTATTATTATTATTATGTTATTAATTAGTTATGATGAATTATATTGTGTTGTTAAATATAATATTTTTAAAGCAGAAATAAGGAAGTGTGATTCTAGGGGTGTTGTGAGTGAAAGATGAGAATTTTGTGGAGGAGAAGAAGTTGAAGATTGTGGCGAAAGCTAAAGAGGACGCCGTTGAATAGATGATTCTAGGGGTGTTCTTGGTTCATCCCAAGAACAGACCTGAAAGGTAATCTCATAATCCCTACCAAGTGGTTCATCTCCAATTGTCTCTGTAAATTTTTAATTTGTATAAACTTAATTGGGGAGATGGCAAAGAGATAACAAAGAAAACTTGAGGAGGTACAGCTGTGAATCCTGTTATAAGATAACATCTCTCCTTGCCTTAACCTTGTCAACATTTAAACTTTGTATCTTCACCCCCCTTTCCTTTTCAATTATGGTTTGCATTGAAATTTGATGTATAAAACTTTTCATATTCTTCCTATTTGAAATGTAAATTGAATTAAGTTTAGCCTGTGACATGTTGAATGCCCAAATGTATGTGTATTTGTCTGAGTCATTGGGAAAAAAAACTTTGTATGTTTGCTTAATGCTTATGCAATGTTACTACCTACCGGTCTAAATTAGAGTGTTTGATTATCACACTTTGAAGCCTTTCTAAAACCAAGACTTGATTTATATATACCATGAAGCTAACTCTTCTTCAGTGGAAATTAATTTCTTACTTATTATACATACATTGCATCTCTATCCTAATCTGCTACTATAAACTATGTACTTAGATCATAGTACGTCGACATTTTGTTTTTTGTTTTTTCTTCTTATATAGGTAATGATTTTATCTTTTCCCCTGGTAGTAGTTTGAATTCAAAGCATAACCTGAACCACCGTCATTTCTCTTGAGAAACCTATGCCTACTTTTCATGTGATTTCTTTCCTCATTTTTCAATCCTGTTTGGACTACTCTCAAATTCTCCTACAACTGCAGACTCTAAGACCAAAAGAAAAGCAGTAGTACAATTATGGAGGAAACTCGCAAAATTACATCATCTCCTGGACCTAAAGAGTTGGTATTTCTTGTTTAGAGTTAGAAAGGAGTTCAATATAAAACACTTTTATTTTCCCCCATTATGTCCATTATAATAGTGAAGAGCCTGTGCTATCCACACTCCCTCCAATTTTATAATAGAATTCTTCTCACTTGTGGGAAATCCACAGTCTACCCTGCTATGGGTGTGCTTTCCTACTCAGAAATCCATTTTCCTAAGTTTTCTCTATTCAAATGTAATGAACCTACTTCATAAGAACCAATCGGTTAATGTAATTGCTTTATTAACATTTAGATGGATTAGAAAAATCATTGTATATTTCATCACCAGTATATGAGATATAATTTAAAGATTTGCCAAAAGGTTAATTCATGTGTTTTGTGGAATTCAGAAATGGGACTTACTGCCATCTTTGCAATTCATCCTCTCTTTTACATGTCTACTTATATCAAGATTACTGTTATAAGAGCACTGCTCCTCTCACTAGTTCTCGAAACTGCATTTAGAGCTCTCTATATATAGAAATCGATAAGCAAGTTGGCCATAGAAATGAATAGAATTTAGTAGACAGAGAGCTATATATAAGTAACTATTTTCTCTAATAAAATGTTAAATTGGACAAGAAACTAAATATGCAGCGGTAGGTTTGCAATGCCCACTGAGTTCTTAATCAATGACCAAGTTCAGCAGGGCTGCAATTTAGGTTAAAAGTAAATGCATTAATTTTATTCCACTACTAAAGGCTTGTGCCCAACACACTATCTTATCTTTTTGCACCACTAACACCTTAATCAGCATCAAGGTTATCATATTTTAAGAGTCCTTACTCTATATATATACTCTTCATTTATGGGATTATCTCTTCCATAAGCATTTCATATTCTCTTCATTTTCTTTCCTTTCTGATAACTTTTTTGATTTTTGTTTCTCTTACCTTCATGGCTGCTGCCCCGAACGATATCCAAATTTCAATTCCCAAGGATGATTGTAAGGCAAAAGAAGGCCAAGTACCAGAACAGGACTACTTTGATTACTCACAAAGGGCACAATGGCTTCGAGCAGCTGTGTTGGGAGCCAATGATGGGCTGGTTTCCGTTGCTTCACTGATGATGGGTGTTGGAGCTGTTAAAAATGATGTTGCAGTCATGATCCTTACCGGTTTTGCTGGTTTAGTGGCAGGTGCTTGTAGTATGGCAATAGGAGAGTTTGTTTCTGTATATTCTCAACTTGACATAGAGGTAGCTCAAATGAAGAGAGAAAAGAGAACGATGATAGAGAATGAGGAGAATGAAGAAAAAGTCGAGAAGGAACAGCTGCCAAATCCAATGCAGGCAGCTATAGCATCGGCTCTTGCATTTTCTCTAGGGGCCTTGGTCCCGTTACTGGCTGCTGCATTTATAGGAGACCATAAGGTGCGGTTGGCTGTGGTGGTTGCTGCAGTGACCTTGGCGTTGGTGGTGTTTGGAGCGGTTGGAGCTGTGTTGGGAAGGACTCCTGTGGTGAAGTCTTGTGCTAGGGTGCTGATTGGAGGCTGGATAGCCATGGCTATAACTTTTGGGTTGACCAAGTTGATTGGCTCTAGTGGATTATAGAATTAGCTTATTCTTCTTAATAGATAATAATGATTAAATGTCATTGTTAGTTTCTCTTGGTCTATTTTCTCATTTCCTTTTTGAATTTTATTTGCATAAATGTTGCATCTGTATAGTTTATTCTCCTAATGCTGTGAGAAATGTTGATTGTATGAGAATGTGTTCCTATTTGCAAATCTATCTTTTGCTATATTTAGAATCGAATTGTGTCAGATTTTAAATTTGAAAATGTCAAAAACGATCTTATATTTTGGAAGAAACTTTTAGTTGGTGAATGTCTGGTCGTCCCAATTGTTCATTTTTAATAAAATTAAGATACATTTGATTGTCAAAAGGAGAAGATATGGATTGAAGGAACCAAACCAAACAATAATTGGGTTTCAACAAGACAAGATTAATGGATTATAGATATGAAAGAAGTATTTTGAAACACCACAAAGAATAAAGTCGATTCTTTTGTCCAAGATCATGGAGTGTTCATAATATGCATGCATGTCTTCCACTTCCACCACTTTTTCCCCTAGATATGACAAAGACAGTTCCGTTAATTAATTGTTAAATCCCTTCCTCTCTTCTTTTTGGAGCTTCGATTGCATAATCAATTATACAATCACAACTATAAAGTATAATATGAATAAAGTGATAAATTATAATAATCAGTCATGACGCATACAAGGTGAGTATCAAATATGTGACCTAAATATCACGAAGTCTCAATCTTAATCATTCTTTGACCTAAATATCACGAAGTCTCAATCTTAATCATCAGCTTAAGAATTCACTGACGCTAATCCCTTTCTTATAAATCCATGCAATTTAACTTTATTGGGCTGGCCAATCCAATAGGGAGTGTTCAGCAGTGACTTATAAGTTGGTTTTATAAGTCATTTGCCACTGTTTAAGTGTTTGAGAGCTACTTATTTTTCAACTTATAAGTTAGTTTTTAAGTCAAAAAAAATAAGCAACTATTGGTGACTTATTTTAAAATGACTTTTAAGTCATTTTAAAATAAGCTGGTTTGACCAAATGTAATGTCTATCTTGCCCCTCTTCTATTTTGTCCCTCTTTTATTAATATCCTTTTTAGCAATCTTTACGTTATTTTAACTTAGAAGTTATTATGAGCCGAACACCTTCATAACTTGTTTAACTTATAAGTCAAATTGATGCCGAACACTTTTACCTATAAGTCACAACTAGGCTTACCAGTGTGGAATCCACGTTCCCTTGTGATATTATAGTCAACGAATCGTCCTAAAATCTCTGTGTCTCTGTGTGCTATCCTACTCTGCATTCCATTTTTCAAAGTTTCTAACAAAACCTAATTTAATAAGCAGCCAGTTATTATGTTCTCTTTATTCACAGTCAGATGGACTAGAAAATAACAGTGAATATATATGTCATCACCAATGTATGAGATTGTGATTTAACACATGATTATCCATTTATATGGTTTTGTTGAAATGCAAAAATTCATGTATTCAATGAAATTTCAAGAATTGGGACCTTTTTTTCAAATGCATTTAAGGGATTCTGATGCTTTTTCTGTATATGGTAAAAACTTTGCAGATATATATATATATATATATATATATATATATATGGAACTTGATATATGGAAATTAGTAAACAGAAATATATATATATATATATGGAACTTGATATATGGAAATTAGTAAACAGAAATGCGACAGAATATAGAAGCTACTGAACTAGTGACTGTAGTATACACAAAGCAATAGATAACAGAATGCAGTATTTCACAAGGAATAAATTTGCATAGATAGGCTTGCAGTTACCAGTGGTAGTCTTGATCAATGTTGTAGATCAGTAGGGCTGCAAAGACCATAAAAAGGTTTAGTTTAAAGGGCTTGTGCCCGACACACTATCTTATCTTTCTTTCTTTTCACCACTAAAACACTGATCACCTTCAATAATATCATGCTCCAATACTAATAGTCCTGCTAACTCTATACATACTCTTCATCAAGGGATTGTTTCTTCCACAAGCAACTCGCATTCTCTTCGTTCTCTTCCCTAAGCGATAATAACTTGATCTTTGCTTCTAACCTTAATGGCAGCCCTAAATGATATCCGAATTTCAATTCCCAAGGACGATAACAAGACAAGAGAAAGCCAAGTACCCGAAGAAGAATATTTTGATTACTCAAAAAGGTCACAATGGCTTCGAGCAGCTGTGTTGGGAGCCAACGATGGGTTGGTTTCTGTTGCTTCACTAATGATGGGCGTTGGAGCTGTTAAAAATGATGTTGCAGCCATGATCCTCACTGGATTTGCTGGCTTAGTGGCCGGTGCTTGCAGTATGGCAATCGGAGAGTTTGTTTCTGTCTACTCTCAACTAGAGATCGAGGTAGCTCAAATGAAGAGGAAAAAGAGAATGGTAGACAATGAGGAGAATGAAGAAAACGCGGAGAAGGAAAAGCTGCCAAATCCCATTCAGGCGGCTTTAGCATCGGCTCTTGCATTCTCTTTAGGGGCCTTAGTGCCGTTACTAGCTGCAGCTTTCATTGCAGACCATAAACTGAGGCTGGCTGTGGTAATAGCTGCAGTGACCTTGGCATTGGTGGTGTTTGGAGTAGTTGGGGCAGTGCTGGGAAGGACTCCTGTGGTCAAATCTTGTGCTAGGGTGCTGATTGGAGGCTGGATGGCTATGGCTATCACCTTTGGCTTAACCAAGTTGATTGGCACTAGTGGGTTGTGAGCATGAATTTGGATCACCCTTATTGGCTTTACAATTTTTACTTCCTTTTATTTTGTGCAATTGGAAAGAAATATTAGTGAAAAAGAAATGATCCTACAGTAGGCTCCTGAATAAATTTCCCATCACCATGATTTGATTTGTAGGAGCCAACTCTACTGTGCACTAAATGATTCGAAATCAAATCATTATCAGGTCAATCTAAAAACTATAACAAAAAAAACCCATGATCAGTAATCAGGCATCTGAGACTAAACGGCTTGATCATCACATGCACTCCTATCATTCAGCACCATCTTGATGCTTGAGTTCAAGAATTACCCAAGAAAAACTACATAAGAGTGATCAACAGTCCTAATTAATAGAGAATTAAATTAATGTATTTAATTTAATTATCTCATTCCCTTAAATTAGTGATTGACTGAATCTTTAATTAATTGTAATTATCTCATTCCCTTAAATTAGGGACTGACTGATTCTTTAATTATTAGGTTTGATATCAATATCTTTTGGTTGTAACAAATTGATTCTCTCTTGTAATCTTATTGTATTTATACCTCCTAACATCAATGAAAATATTATGCCATTATTCATTAGTCCACTTTATTCTATATGGTATCAGAGCCTTAGTCGGTCCTAAAACAATCTTCCGCCAATCCTAGCAGAAGACCCAACATGGCCACTGATCATCAGAGTATTGCCATTCCTAACCCAGGCAATCCAACCCAAAGTCTTCAACTCATAAACATCTCTCATCCATCCATCATCAAATTGACCTCCACAAATTATCTCGCCTGGAAACTCCAGATTAAGGCCATTCTCATAGGGTACGACCTCTACAAATACATTGATAACAATCATCCATGTCCTCCTCGCACCATAACCACCAACAGTGTTGAAGCTTCCAACCCAGATTTTCTGCCATGGATTCGCCAAGACAAACTGCTGTTTGGCGCCCTTGTTGGTTCCATCTCTCACTCTCTTATTCCGTTAATCCAGCAATCAGCCACCTCCCGCGAAGCATGGCAAACCCTTGCCAACACCTATGCTCGCCCGACTCGTGGTCACATAAAGCAACTCAAGGACCAGATCAAGAAATCCACGAAGGGCTCCCAGTCCATATCGGACTACATGCACTACGTCAAGTGTCGTACTGATCAACTTGCTGCACTTGGCAAACCAATGGACCATGAAGACATCATTGAGACGATCTTAGAGGGTCTCGGTGATGACTATCGCCATATTGCCGATATAGTGGCAGGTAGGGACAACCCTATCTCATTTGATGAACTTCATGAGAAACTAATCAACAGGGAACTGACACTTCAGCAGTCGCAATCTGTTTCCTTCCCGCATCTCGCCACGGCCAACGCTGCGTCGACCAGATTCAGTAATCCACATCGGCCCGTGTCAAAACAGACACACCTACCACATCTTGCTTCGCGACAACAGCCATCTCAGCCTCTTCATGCCACGACTCGCCAGCAGAGGCCTTATCTCGGCAAGTGCCAAGGATGCCGCCAACAGGGCCACACAGTTGCTCAGTGTCCCCTCTTTCAGCTTGTACCCGCCTCCTCACACGGCGCTCCTCGCTCATCTCATAATGGATCTCAGTGGTACCCAAAGGCACATGTAGCCACAACATCAGGTGTTGAGACCCCAACCTGGCTTCTCGACAGTGGTGCCTCTCATCATGTCACTGCTGACCTCGGCAATCTTTCGCTTCATGCTCCATACGACGGGTCTGATGAGATCGAAATCGGTGATGGCACTGGGTTACACATTTCCAAAACTGGTTCTGCTTCTCTTAAAACATACTCCCACACTTTTCAATTACATGATGTTTTATTTGTTCCTGCCATGAAAAGAAACTTAGTCTCCATATCTCAATTTTGCAAAACTAATAACACTTTGATTGAGTTCTTACCATCTTCTTTTCGTGTGAAGGATCTACTGACAGGGGCAATACTGCTCGAAGGACAACCTAAAGATGGTGTGTATGAATTACCGGTTTCGCACCCTGCTTCTCATCCTTCGGTCTTCACCAGTACCAAAGTATCCTCCTGTGCCTGGCATCATCGTCTTGGTCACCCATCCGAGTCAATCCAACGTCACATAGTATCTAAGTTTGGTTTACCTTTAGATGTCTCTAGTTCCAAGCATTTTCATTGTAATGATTGCTTCTGCAATAAAAGTCATAAATTACCTTTTTCTCAATCATCAATTGTGTCGACTTCCCCTCTCCAAATTATTTATTCTGATGTGTGGACCTCACCTATCTATTCTGTTGATGGTTACAAATACTATGTTATTTTTGTGGATCACTTCACGCACTACATATGGCTTTACCCCCTCAAACGTAAATCTGATGTTGCCACTATTTTTCCTCGTTTCCGAGCTCTTGTTGAAAACTACTTCAAAAATAAAATAGTCACCTTCTACTCTGACAATGGGGGGGAATATATGGGTCTCGCCAAATCCACTGGTCTCGCCACATACTTATCTACACATGGAATCTCGCATCTCACTTCACCACCTCACACTCCAGAACACAATGGCTTCTCGGAACGTAGACATCGCCATATTGTTGAAACAGGACTTACTCTTCTCTCTACAGCTACCTTACCACTAACCTACTGGTCATATGCCTTCTCTACTGCAGTCTATCTCATAAATCGCCTTCCGACACCAACTCTCCATATGACCTCTCCCTATCATAAACTCTTTGAGTCGCCGCCCAACTATTCCAAGCTTCGAGCCTTTGGTTGTCTATGCTATCCTTGGCTCCGTCCATATTCACCTCACAAACTCGCTAGTCGCTCCACACCTTGTGTCTTCCTTGGTTACTCCCTCACTCAGAGTGCTTATCTGTGTCTTGATCCAAATACTCAAAAGATCTTCATCTCACGTCATGTTCGATTTGTTGAGTCTGAGTTTCCCATGTCTAAAGTTGATCCACATCTCGCTCGTCCTGATAACTTGACATGTGACACATGGCTCCCACAACATGTTATTCTCCCGGTTTCATACCCATCATCCGAAGGTAGTTCCAGCGGCTCTTCGCCAGTTGACTCCACCACACAAACGGTTATGGTAGCCCACAATGACTTGCCCCAAGTACTCCCCATTTCCTTACCCGACCAGCCTCCTACTTTGCCTACTTTCCCAAACAACTTATCCCCCATACTACCCAACCCAATACCTGCACCTGCTCCTTGCACGTCCCCGCCTGTCCCTTTGGTCTTACCTCCACCAGTACTTCCTCAAGTCTCCGAAGCCCCATCATCACAATCCTTGCTTCGCCCCTCGCCAATTGTCACTCGTTCTCGAAATAACATCCACAAACCAATCACTAAACTCAACCTCTCGGCCCAACTTGCCACAGAAATTGAACCCACATGTGTAACTCAAGCCATCAAAGATGGCAAATGGAGAAAGGCGATGTCCGAAGAGTTTGATGCCTTGGTTCGAAATGGCACATGGGAACTGGTACCTCCCAATGGTGTGCAAAATATTGTGGGGTGCAAATGGATATTTCGACTTAAACGTTTATCTGATGGCTCTATTGATAGGTATAAGGCTCGCTTAGTAGCAAAGGGGTTTCACCAACGGCCAGGAGTGGACTACCATGAGACGTTCAGTCCAGTTGTAAAGCCGACCACCGTTCGTCTCATCCTCTCGCTTGCGGTCAGCCGCGGTTGGGATCTTCGACAGCTTGATGTCAACAATGCCTTTCTCCAAGGCACCCTCACTGAAGATGTCTTCATGACCCAGCCTCAAGGTTTTGTTGATGCTGATCATCCACTCCATGTCTGTAAACTGCGAAAAGCCATATATGGTCTCAAACAAGCTCCTAGAGCTTGGTACACTGAACTTCGCCAGTTTCTACTTGCATCTCATTTCACCAACTCAGTTGCTGACACCTCTTTGTTCATTTTCAGTGATAAAGGTATAACCATCTTGTTACTTGTTTATGTTGACGATATCATCATCACAGGTAACAATGCAACATCAATCCAAGCCTTCATCTCGGTCCTTGCTCGTCGCTTCTCCCTCAAAGACCTCGGCCCTCTTCACTACTTCCTTGGTGTTGAAGTTGTTCCTTGCTCTCAAGGCCTTCTCCTCTCACAACAAAGATACATAGCAGACTTGTTGGCTCGAACAAAGATGACTGATGCACGTCCTGTTGCAACTCCGCTAGCCACCTCTCCCATTCTCACTCTTCAGTCGGGGACAACACTCACTGACCCAACCGAATTTCGAGCTGTAGTTGGCAGTCTTCAGTATCTTTCACTTACTCGTCCAGACATTGCCTATGTAGTCAACAAACTATCTCAATACATGCATCGTCCAACTACCGAACACTGGAATGCTACCAAGCGACTTCTTCGATATCTGTGTGGCACCATTGATCATGGCATCATGTTACATCGCCAGTCGCCTCTCACTCTACACGCCTACTCAGACGCCGACTGGGCTAGTAATAAAGACGACTTCACCTCCACCAGTGCTTATATTGTCTACCTCGGACGAAACCCGATATCCTGGAGTTCTAAGAAGCAACGAACAGTAGCTCGCTCCTCGACTGAAGCCGAATACCGGTCTGTTGCCTCCACAGCTGCTGAGGTGAGATGGATAACATCTCTTCTTAGTGAACTTGGTGTCACATCCTCACAACAACCAGTAATCTACTGTGATAATGTGGGAGCAACAAACCTCTGCTCAAATCCAGTCTTTCATTCTCGCATGAAACATGTAGCTCTCGACTTTCACTTCATTCGTGAACAAGTCCAAGATGGCGTCTTACGAGTCACTCATGTCTCTTCGATGGATCAACTAGCTGATGCACTCACCAAACCACTACCCCGCACGCGTTTCCATAGCTTGTTGAACAAGATTGGTCTCACCTCAAGGAGCTCCAACTTGCGGGGGCATAATAGAGAATTAAATTAATGTATTTAATTTAATTATCTCATTCCCTTAAATTAGTGATTGACTGAATCTTTAATTAATTGTAATTATCTCATTCCCTTAAATTAGGGACTGACTGATTCTTTAATTATTAGGTTTGATATCAATATCTTTTGGTTGTAACAAATTGATTCTCTCTTGTAATCTTATTGTATTTATACCTCCTAACATCAATGAAAATATTATGCCATTATTCATTAGTCCACTTTATTCTATACTAATGACATGGTCGCAGGCTTAACTTGGTATATTTTTTTCTTCTAAACAAACCCCCACAAGCCACCTTAGACACGCATGGTGTGGCTCGAGCCTTGGCAAAAGAGCACCACAGATAGTCTAGTATATTTCAGTCTCCTAATGCCTCTATGGAACTTCCAAAGTTGAATCAGTTCTTTTTCTTTCTTCCTGCGGGAAATTTGTCATTTACTTTATGATGATGTGGCACAATATACAATCAGTTCGCCCCTGTATTTTGCAGAATCAGAAAATGTTAGAATTGAATCACACACACGCACACAATAATAAAGAATCAACATAGGAGTTTACGTAGTTTCCCAATTTGGGTACTTCCACGGGAGCCGCGGGAGAAGCTGTTTTATTTATAATCTGAGTACCTATGATTTTACAATAGAGAGTATATATAACTGTTACTTCTATCCCAACTCTATTTTGTATTATAGCCTAAATACACATAATGCCTTTGTAACATCGTACCATACTGTGGGGGGCTACGCCCCCACACCCCCAAAACCTTCGGTCCAAACCCCGGTCGCTTCGCTTCCTGCTTCGCTCGTCATTGGCCTTTTTCAGGAACTTCTCAGTTATGAGCCATAAGTTCCAACAGAAAACAATGTGCTAAAGTACAAGGATATAGTTTAAAATTTTCAAAGGAGAAGGAATAGTTGCATAGGATATTAGACCATCTCAAAGACCATAAAGTATAATAATGATAGTCAAAGGAATCCTAAATCCTAATCAACCCCACAAATTAAAGTATAGATGTGTTTTAGTGGAAATATTAAAAGAAACAAAACACCATTCTGATGGGTTTAATTTGGTTGAGCAGAGAATTAAAAGGGAAGGCAACATGCATGAAACAAAAAAGGTCCCCTTCAGCTTCAATGTAACACACACTCAGTGCCTGTGGCATTTGTGTGTATTCCACACTCCACAGTCCTTCCAATTTTTTAGTGATATATCATCCTACTCCTGTGTGGAATCCACACTCCCCATATAATCTTATACTAACCCTATATCTATCTCTGTGTGTGCTCTCCTATGCAGCATTCCATCTTCCAAATATATGTTAGTTATAAATCTACTTTTAAATGAAAAACATATCCAATAAACAAAGGTCTTTACTCTAATTTTCTTTAATAACAGTCATATTCCATCGTTTGCTTAAATTTCAATCAAAGGAACCAAAAGGGGAGTATCAAGAAAATGTGTTAAATGAAGATAAGGAGATCATACAACATGTATCAGGAACAGCAAGAACACGAGAAAAGAAAAATTAAAAGAAGTCTCACAAGGTTAATTAATTAAGCTCACTAGGAGTTTTAAAAAGTGTTTAGTTTTTTGATAGGCAGTTACTGACTAATCCCACCATAAATAGCTTGTGCTCTCCACACAAGCTATCTATATATATGTATATATATATGTATCTATATATATATATATATACATACCCTTCATTGCAGATCCTTGCTTACACAACAAGCTCTATCATAACCTACCTCTTCATTAATGGCGTCCCGGAATGATATCCAAATTCCAGTTGATCTTAAGAATGATACTGAGCAAAGAAAAGGCCAAGCACCTAAAGACAATGACTTGGACTACTTACAAAGGGCACAATGGCTTAGAGCAGCTGTAATGGGAGCCGATGATGGGTTGGTTTCAGTTGCTTCACTTATGATGGGTGCCGGACTGTTAAAAAGAGCATCAAAGCCATGATCCTTACCGGCAGATGCCTATAGTCAAGTTAGCAATAAGAGAGTTTCTCTTCATATATTGTTAAATGGATTGTTCTTCTTAAATCACTGATATTTGAGAATTTCATTAACTGCCTATGAAAATCTACTTCAGTCTATACTCTAGTGTATAACTTACTAAGGCTAATAAATAAAATATATATTTTAACTATGGGAACATCTAACCTCCATAACTGTTGCAGTAAGATGGCCACTCCATCAAACAAATTTCACAAAACACCCCTAATCTTAACGCCGTTGATAATGCCACAAGTAATCCTACAGACACAAACTATTCTACAAACATTTTACAAACTGTTGATCTGGCATACTCCACATCAACATATTGATCAACAAATTGGCCCCACATAATATGTTGATGTGGAGTATGCCACATCAGCAGTTTGTCAAATGTTTGTAGAATAGTTTGTGTCTGTAGCATTATTCTAATGCCACAGCAACATAAAGTTTGAAGTGTCGTTCAAACAAGTGTAAAAGTGTCGCTAAATGGCATATAGGCATCATCATTTTGGCTCTACCAATATCAACGGCCTTACTAATTGCTAGTTTTAGCGCTTTCAAATGAAAGCAAGTAAGGACATTTTTAGTCCAAAAACTAAACACCACAAGGGTTATCTTACAAGGATGTTTGCTTCCCACTTGAACTATAGGGATTGAAGTACTATACCAAGGGAAAAGCCTAAAGGAAATTAGAACTAAAGTATCATTCTGCATTTTCTGCTTATAGGAATAAGAACAGTAGAAGGAAAAAAAATGTTGGAAAAAGGATCAGCTTAAAGAAAAACTATGTAAGAACCTGCCACCATGAATTGCAGCCATTAAGGTATTTAATGGATACTGACAATCTTAATGATATTCACTAACGACGGATTCTATTTGCGTTTTTCTACAAGAAACCGTTTGAGAGCCTCAGTTGCTTAAACTTGGGCTTAACTAAGCATAAGCAGCAGTAAGTACTCATACCAGAATCCTTCTCTCTGGAAATGTCAGAGTTCCTGTACTCCTGTCATTTTTAGTTGTCATTCTAACTGTTTTCATAAACTCTTTTACTGAAGTATCCTAATTTTCTCTATGGAATTTCCAAGACTACCTATGAACCACCATCTACAATAGCAAAATGATAAAACTCAAATACTAATCTGAAAAATAAATGTTCTTTAACAGTTGCATCAAGTAAATACTAGCAAGAAAAGGGAAAGGGAATATTGCTTAGCACTAGACAATATTAAAGGCCATAAACTTAAATATAGTCACAGAATATTAAAGAACTCGCAACCAACCAATCCACCCACCAGAGGAGCCGATAGTTCCCTTTCGTGGCATTGTAAAAAAGCAGCAGAATGCAAACCAGTTTGGTATTTTCTTGAGTGGAAAGTAGTTTGAAATGAAACAAAAAACTTTTCCTTTTAGCTTCGATTTTTATAATGAGGAGCCTGTGGTCTTTGTTTGGATTCCACACTCCCAACAATTTTCCATTGGTTTATTTTCACACTAGTGTGTGGAATGCACACTCCCAACAATTTTATAACAGCTATGAATCTTCACAAAATCTCTGTTTACGTATGTGCTTATGCAGCACTCCATCTACCAAAGGGATTCTCTGTTCAAATGGAATAGAACCCAACTTACGTAAAGCATCTACTTACTGTAATTTTTTTTGAGGTAATGAGTCAAAACAAAACAAAACTAGATAGCTCTTAGAAACTGAAGTACCTATTTCCAAGAGATGATCACTAGCTATGCCTATAAGGTCATAAGTTTGACAGACTAGTACTTGAGATCATGTAGACATACCATAAACTAGAGGCTGCGGTAAACACAAATCTAGCACAATTGGGGGCTAGCTTAATCAAGTGTGTTAGGAAAACTTAATGGACTAGGGCTCTATATATATAAAACTTATCTGTTGTACATCAAAGTTGAAATGCACAAAATCAGTATGTCTAAGCTAGTACTTGGTACTATGTTCTTAAGATAATTATGCCCACCTTACGGTGCTCAGAGTTAATAGCACTCGTCTCCCAGGATACAATGACAACGTATACTACTTCTCTCTCAAATAAACTATGAATAACTTATGTAATAATGAAGACTAGAATGCTTGAATGCTTGAAAAATTGAATGATCGAAGTGGCTGCCCCCCCTAGTCTATTTATAGGAGGGGTTAGTGACGCATCAAATGGGACACAACCACTTGAAAGGGCATGGGATGTTTATGAAAAGGTATGACATGGCATCCATTCGGTTAAAACGACGTAGTTTTGGACCTTTACAGAATAGGCGCGTCCTAACACCACTAGTGTATATACTAAAACTTTAACTCATTCATTTATTTAAATTTTGAACACACCACCAAGGGCTTGTGGCTCCCACAGTCATATCCTTTTAGACCACAATTACACATAGCACTATCAACAGTGACCCAAATTTTTTAACCCCTCCTACTCTATAAATATCCTTCATGAGGGCATTGTGTATTCCACAAGAAACTCATCCTATTCTCTCCATTCTCTTCCTTGTTTAATAATTATCCTCCTCACTTAACTGTATTCATGGCTGCCCCAAAAAACACCCAAGTTCCAAAACAACAAGCAGCACCCAAAGAGGAAGAGATTGACTACTCACAAAGGGCACAATGGCTTAGAGCCGCTGTGCTTGGAGCCAATGATGGATTGGTGTCCATTGCTTCACTAATGATGGGAGTTGGCGCAGTTAAAAAAGATGTCAAAGCCATGATCCTTACTGGCTTTGCAGGGCTAGTTGCCGGTGCTTGTAGTATGGCAATTGGAGAGTTTGTTTCTGTATACTCCCAACTTGATATCGAGGTAGCTCAAATAAGGAGGGACGAGAGAAGGAACGATAATTTGTCGAATGAAGAAGAAAATGAGAAGGAAAAGTTGCCAAATCCCCTGCAGGCAGCTATAGCATCAGCCCTTGCATTTATGGTAGGAGCCGTAGTTCCACTACTAGCTGCTGCTTTTATTGGGGATCATATGGTGAGGCTTGACGTGGTGGTGGCTGCAGTTACATTGGCATTGGTCGTGTTTGGATGGGTTGGAGCTGTGATGGGAAGGACTCCAGTGTTCAAGTCTTGTGCCAGGGTGCTGATTGGAGGCTGGATGGCTATGGCCATTACATTTGGGCTCACCAAGTTGATTGCCTCTACTGGTTTGTAAATGTGTAATGTCCAACTAAGCGTCCAAGGGTTACTACTCTGTACGTCTTAAAATGAGAGTTTTATTTGACTTTTGATATAAAAAAATTACCGTATCAAGTTTGTTTTAGCAGAAACAAGCTCATATATGTGTATGAAAAACTCGAAAATATTATCTGTTCTCTCTTAAAAAGATATCATTTTCTCTTAAAAAGATAACAATACCAAGAAGATCTACCCTGAGAATCATCAAAGCTAAAATACAATTTGAAACACTAATAATTAACTAAGATGGAGAAGACATGTTCTTGGTGCAACTAGTGAATAATTTATATTTAAATTATTTAGTTGTCGAAAATAAGTATTTAAATTTAATCTACAGATACATAAGACGAATAAGATTAGAAGAACAAAACCACCTTTAACAATTGCATAAAGATGAAGGACTACCAAGAATTAGACACATTGGAATATTGACAATGAACATTGCAACTAGCAATTGTTCCTAGTTTGCCAATAGTCTGCATGTTTTTTCAGTGGATATAGCAAGCAATACTCTGATAACATATGTAGTTTACTAATTGCTTCAACCTAGATTTTGAGATCAGCTATGGTTTGGCTGGGCCATGGGAATATGTTATTGACAAAGACGCAGCAAAATATAATCTATTGGCCCTACCAAAAGGTATAAGAGAATAGCACATACATATATAAATAAGAAAACCCTACTCCAACTAGAAGCTCCCAAAAGTTTTCTCAACCAACAAAAAAATATGCCAAATCTTCAGCCCCGAATCCAGACAATATAATTGAATAATTGATGTTGATGTACAACAGCTTAATATAAAAGAGAAACATATATCATGTAAGAACAGAAAATCTGGAAATGTGTAGTGTAAGACTTCAAGCAAAGTATCTGTGCATATTAGAAGCAGGTGTACTACAAGAGAGAGAGAGAGAGAGAGAGCGCACAGATATATATACATACACACAAATATACACATCTGCTCATCAAGTACAATACAGAACAAACTCATCAACCATTGATAAATGCATGCTATAAAACTTCAAAATGGAAGTGCTAGCTTGTAGTGGCCAAAGGCTACAGACATGACTTCCAAATTGCAAAAAATGGGGCCCAAGAAATGGAATGAAAAACAAGACTAAAAAATGAGACTAACTCGGTACTAGCCGAACAATAAATTAATAGTTCCAGGACTTGGGACTACCTCAACAATAAATAATCATTCCAGGACAAGTTCAAACTCAAAAGAGCTGCGATCTCCACTAGGAAATTTAAAGGCAGAACCATCCTCGAGGTAACAAAATAAATGATTGGAACCACAGGCTGAGATAGGAACAGCAATCTGACTTAACCCCTGATCTAGATCTCGGCAACAGAAACCAGGGCATCAAAAGTGTAGAGAAACAAGAACCTTCCCAAGAAGAGCAATGTGGAAAGAGAACAACAATAAAAGGGTGGACAACAGTTGCTGAACTCGTCAAGAGAATCCAAACAACCTGCCACGTGCTTACAGAAAATGGAATGCTTCCATCACTGCACCTTTCAGCATATAAAGAGTGACTGAGGGGTTATAATTACTTGCAGATGGCTTGTAGCTTCCAAAAAAAGCCCCTCTCAATTTTAAGTTTAAAACATACCCAACTAGCAACAAAGAAAGCCAATCATGTACCCACAAAGACCATAACTAGCAAACAGCCTGCGAAAAGGTTAAGAAAATTAATATTGCAAAAGTCTAATACATAAAGTAGTAGAAAATGTTAAAGGTTAATGAAAAAAAAAAGAAAAGAATTACCCGGTTAATTCCAGTTTACTTGTTAAGTATCTACATCCCAATCCAAAAGGAAATAACACCCGATTGTAGACCCACAAACATTATGACAATTAGTTCTCAGAGACCCATATATCACCATAAAAACTTTTGAGATGTGCAAATGTCTATCGAGAAAATCAATATGCATCCAGCAGCAATATTGGCAGTTGTAATTGCTTATAAAAGAAAGTAGATAAACCAGCAGCAATAATGGCATTCATAGTGTAAGACCAGATTTGCATATGCAAGTCAAGCAAGCATAACACTCCAGCGGACCAAATATCGAACAATTTAGGACACAAACAGTAGGTTACGAAAACCAAGTTTCACACTTTCAAATGTTTGATCCACTACTTTGATCCAATTTGCCTAAACGTGAAGAAAGAAGACATCTTGTTCACAAATTCCCAACCACCAGCATCCAGTAACAGCAACATCTCCAATTCTTCACCTGCAATAGTACATGAAGATAGATTCATAAGCACCACACTCATCCAAAAGTAGCTGCTTTTCATGTAGGGTGTAGAATTAATGCAATAATTGTAAGTTGCAAACATACAATTTCAAGCAATTCATTCATCGGCGCTCATATGGTCCAGAGCGGTCACGGTTATAACGATCACCTCCCCCATGGCCACCAGCATCCCTGTTGCGCCCACCGTAACGATCACCATTCCTATCAGGACCAAAACGGCCACCACCTCCACCGCGACCACCGCCATACCTATCATCCCTGCCACTATACTTACCCCCTCTATCCCCCCCTTCACCAGGACATTCCCTAGCAAAGTGTCCTGGCTTACCACACTTAAAACACTCTCCACCACCTCCCCCACGCCCACCTCCTCCACGTCCACCTCCTCCATAGTCACGGTCACGACCACGATCACGATCACGGTCACTACCTCTACCACTATCACGATCTCTACCTCCTTGCGGCTGAGCCTTGTCCACTGTGATATTTCTACCATCTAAATCTATTCCATTCATTGCTTCAATAGCATCATCCATCGCTTGCCTGTCATCAAAAGTCACAAATCCAAATCCACGAGAGCGGCCAGATTCCTTGTCAACAACAACCTAAAACAACAAATACATTTTCTCGTAAGAATCTCAATAAAGACTACCAAGGCATTTGAAAAATTCAATCAGGGCACAACTTAAACAACAGATATACCCATCTATAGTAATGTATTATACTCACAAAATGCATTTAAATCTGCTGGTTTTCCCCAGCCTAGCACAAACCATGACCAGGAAAAGAAGGGCAATTCATGTCCTTTTAAGTTATAAAATAAAAAAAAAAGTAGTCATTTGAACATAATGAAATCTTATATTTGGAAAAATTTATAGGGTATTTGAGGACAAGATCAGGAGCTTCTATGGTGGTCATAAGACTGATGGATTCAAATAAAGTATGCTTATTATACTCATAGTTGTATAAAGAAAAACTTATAAAAAGAAAACTAGTTATTGAAAACCTAGCTTAGTTAATTTTTACCTTTGCCTCAACAAGACTGCCAAACTTTTCAAATGCCTCTTTTAGAACTCTATCAGATGTTGACCACGAGAGACCACCCACAAAGCAGCGGTATTCTATATCTTCCGACATTTCTGCACCTTCCCAAAAAAATAAAGCATAAAAAGAAGACAACTAAAAATTTGTATTATCCACCATTTTCGCATAGTTAGATGCAAGGGTGGTGGAGTATTGATCATGTCATAAGTAACTGTAACCATTTAAATATAGTAATGTGATCCAGGACCGTAACAAACATAGTTGTCAGGCGCCACGACGAGACGCGGCGGTAGTTGACCGCCAGGACGCCTAGGCGATAAGGCGCCCGTCATGACGTTCATATGGCGACAAGACGTTAACAATGTACAATTTATATATTATTTGTTTGACTTAAAAAAACATATTCGACAAAAAAATATATATGCATTAAAACTCAAAACATAATAATTAACACTATGTAATACAATTAAAAAAAATTATATGAATACTTCACAATTAAAATTCAAAAATAAAATACTTGACATTGAAAACTAGTAGAACAAACTAACAAACACTACGTAGAGAATAAAGGATCAACCAAGTCAACAATCATCATATATTACAAGTCTAATAAATAATAAAAATTACATGATATCGCTAGTCCATGAAATGACTTAATGACTTAACTTGGGCCAACTACCAAGGCATAATCCTTGGCGGCTCGGCGCCCAAGGCGTTGCCTTGTTCTTCTCTAGTGCCAAGACGCCTAGTCGCCGCCTAAACGACGCCATGACAACTATGGTAACAAAGCAATTGAACCAAACCATATTTGTATTGCTCATCTTAAGTCAGCTAGAATTTAAGAAATAAACAATCAGCAGGCAAAATACTACATTAGCTACAAAAAATTGTGCAGTAAGATATTATTCCATTTCTCGACATGAAATCAGTCAGATCTTATAACATTTATCACTTATAAAAAGAAAAATAGCATTCATCATACATAGATGCTTAGCAGGGTCATTGTATTTCATAAAGTTAACAAACTAAAATTGACAATCCTGTTTCTTCCTTTCTTGTAAACATCACTTTGTGCAAATAAACTAGGTTTCTCCTCCTAATTCTCATTATTTTTCACCTAGCAAATTATGAGAAAATTCTGAGCACACAAATTCATAAATTCTAGGACAGACATATGTTTGCACACAGACCATATACCCAAAAAATAGTTAACAATAAATCAACTCTCTCCCACAGACACTCTTTAGCCATCTTCAATGGGGGATTTTTGGAGTAGCCTGTAGCTATTTACAAATTCTACGGTTTGAAGTAATTTAATTTCCTTCACTTCTAGTCTTCTTTGCAGAGCCATTCTCTTTCTAGTTGTACCAGTCTTTCTTTCTCATACATCTTCTTCACTTATATAAAAGACAGTTAAACCCCTTAAACCCCATATAATTCCTCTAATTAATTCAGAAAAATCTATAACCAACCATTTACTAAACTGGATCTCTTCAGTCATCCAAACAGAACAATTCCAAAAATTCAACTAATGAAGCAACATTAGCAATTTAGCATAATCATAAACATCAAAAAAAGAACAGTCAATTAATCAATACTAAGATCTGAAGTTTATGACTACATCTTAGCAAGACTCTTCCTTTTACTAAAGAAATTCATCACATATCATAAATCCAAACTGTTTAACAGATACAGATCTAATAACCCCATTTCATAATTAAGTAAAAGTGAATTCACATACAGAAAAGATAAATTAAAACTACAGTCAATAAGCACAGAGACAGAAAAGAATTGAATTAAAGTAAATAAGTACCGAAATTGTAAAAGTACGAGTACCAGCAGAGTAGAAGCAAGTAAAATAGATGAGAAAGATTGAAGCTTTTGGAGAATGGGCGTCGCCTTCGTTTTGAAGAATGGAACCCTAGTTTTACTATATATATCAAGGAATAGGAATAGGTTAATAAGGAATCTACTTTAGGAAATCTGTATAATAGGGGTAATAACTTGTAGGAGAATAATTGGGTGGTGCCAGTTGTATGATAGAATCGAAGTCAATCCGCATCTAGCGACGCTCTTTTTCAATCATGTCACTCATTTAGTGGGTCCCACTCGTTAGCTAAATCCCAATGGCCCATACCTATATATACCTAAAGGTAATGTTTGTTTGCCCGGATTAATCGTCAAGATTATTAATTCTAAGATTAAATGGTCATGAGCACATGTCTTATGTGACCTAATTTTTTTTAATTAGTTCTCAAAACTTGTAATGTGTCCTAATTCTTTTTAATTATAAAAAAAAGCCATTTATTTGTTATTGATAAAAGAGAGAACTTTGAGCCAAAAAAAATAAAAGTAATGCAAATAAAACATTTAAATATTTAACTATTCGATTGTTTATGACACATTAAAATTTTAATTTGTTGGTGAAATAAATATGTTTTAAGTTTTAACTGTTAATTAGGTGAACATTAGTTTAAAAAGTTCTAATTCTCGATGCAACTCTCATTTCTCAACAGAGAATAATTAAATTTTGAGAACTAATATTTTCATATATAAAAATGATTTTTAGTGCCCTTTTGTTTGGTCCCTTGGGTACCGGGCTTGTTTGTTTTGGCTTCTGAGCAAGAATGAGAAATAGGCAATGCCCCATCTTTTCTATTACGTATGTTGTATTTTTACATGAACAGTAATCGAGTCTCATCTGAAATTTATTATTTTTCAATGTTGTTAAATTTTTAGTCCACTTCTAAAGCAATGTCATGTAGAGGAGTTACTAATAGTACAAAGTAATATAAATTCAAATTAGGATTTTACTTTACCGAAAATTTTACGATTGAAAATACAAGCACCACAAATGAAATTTATGCTTCAACCAGACCTACAAATGTACAAATTGCTCCAAACATCCTACACTCTCTAATAAGTCGAGTATTGATAAACACGTACATATATAATACATATATATATATATATATATATATATATATATATATATATATAATGCAAATTATAGAGGGAGATAAGTATATTTACCGAAAATATCTGGCTTGCAGAGTGGGGAGATAGATGGAAGAGGGTGGGAGGTAGAGAGCAGATGCTATTAAACCCCTAGCAATATATACTGCACGACCCGCTTTAAACAGTCTTAACGAAGTTGGGCTATGTACTGAAATTAACTTAGTAGCCCAAGCCCAACTTTGAACAATATTCTTTTGGACACATTTATACATGTTACCTTTCAAAGAACTTTTTTGTATTAATACATTTATATATATATACAGTCCATTTCATATTTGTATAATCCACCATTTTCGCATAGTCAATATATGTATCTCTTTCAATACATGTATATTTCTCTATAATATTTTAAACTAAATAATAATTTAATTTATATTATTTTTGAAAATAAATAATGAATTACTTATAAACAGTTGTGATTAAAAAATATGTCTATTATGCGTTAATATAGTGTATACATACCATATATTATTATTTATTATATTTTTATTGTAATATAGTGTGTAAATATATATATGTGTGTGTGTGACCTGAAAGTATAAAGTATTAAAAAAAATTGGTTCGGCCCGCCAAATTATTTGTAGCTTAGTAATAATATCGACCCCACATATAAAAGTTTATGGCTTCGTCACTGGTTTTGATTAATAAAATGATAAAATGTCAAACCAGCCGTTAATGAAAATGGTGAAGTGTCAAAACTGCCATTAATAAAAACTCTTAAAATAATAAGACAAAGATAAGAGTCTAGGACGAAGAGACACGAGTCAATGGTAAGAGTTGGCAACTTGAAATTAATATCTCGGTGAACACACAAATAACAGATTAATCATGTACATTAATTTGGTGAGATCATCATATCTTTTTTTAAAAGAACTTTCCAGATTAAAAATCTCAAGTTACCAAGATTCAACGTACGTATACTAAATAGGACAGATCATGTGGTGGGCAGCACCTCACAATATAATGGCACGGACTTTAGAATTGGAAAAAAACATGCATGCATGCATAATGAAGTTGGAAGCCAGGAAGAGCAGGAAAGATGAAAAAGAAGTTAACTAGAAAAATTTAATATACAAAAAAACGATCATTTTTGAATCTACTAAGCAAATACAATCAAGTGGTAACTACTATAGAAGAACACTGAAATATACCTCAAACAAATTCTGAGGAGCGTTTACTTTTTGCTTCCGTGATCCAGTTACAACTCTGGGGCCAGCAATAGCTGCAAGCAACTATAAAGGCATATGGGTCTACTTAATTTACTGCTCCCATCCCATCCCATCCCATCCTCGGCGCGCACTGGCAGGGGCAGGTGCTTACTCTGCTGCGGTTAAGCTGCCTGCAGATCAACAATCAATCATGACAAGCCTTCAACAGAACACAGCTTCAGAAGGTGACTGACTCGTTGATCACTGAGGTGGAGCACTGTGCAGTGCTCAGTATCCAGTACAACAATGCTAGGAGCACTCTCAGTATCTAATTGCAACAATGTTGAAATCATCATTAATTAATACAACTAGCTAGTTTGTTATTAAGTTCAACCATGCATGCTTCAAGCTCAAGTTTTACCCACACCATATAGTAGTTATTTACAAAGTGAGACCGTGTATTTATCCTTTCAATTATGTTATCACCAAGTAAAAAACTACAACTTTGTAAATTTCTAACAGCCTTTCATACTAGCTCAAATGACCGTCTTCAAAATTGCTTCTAATCTACATATTACACATGCCCAACTATATTCTAATAACCAAGAATACCACATCATGTTCTTAATTAATTATAAGATAAATATATTTTTTTGAACTATTAATGTACAAGGAAATTAGTTTTTTGAAGATTATTAAATTAAATAGGTAAGATTATAAACTTCTTCAAAAGTTATACATTTTAGCCTGAGCTCTCATAAATGTTTTTTACAACAAAAAAATCTACTATTAAAAGCACTTTTGTTGCGATAGTAACCACCATTGCAAAACTTTTAACTTCCTATTTAATGTGTATTCAACTAAGAATCTACAACCCACGCGCATTCATACAAACCCTCCACAAGTGTGTGTGTGTGTGTGTGTGTGTGTGTGTGCCAGGCACACTGCTTTTGAGACTATGAAACCAAAACTTTGATAATCATTAATTGGCTGCAGTACAAATGTCTCAAGATGAAGAAAATGTCTGACAAAATTCAAGTTGTCTTCAAGTACATGAAGTAGATTTAACAAATTTGGCATCTAATCTTTGGAGATGTGTTCTTGTGCTAATTCATCTCACTAATTAACTCATTGATGTGGGCCTCGCGGTTTCCAGCATCTCCACCGTCATTGTATCGCCTTTTCTTACCCTGCAATGCCTTTTCCGGCTTGTTCAGCTTGAAGGGGCACAGAAAACTGGTAACCTCCTTAAAATGTGTACCAACATTACCAATCTCATTCACAATGTCTTCTATGCATATAATCCCGTACTGACCCAATTCCTGCTAATAGAGTGGAGTCAAGAATTTGGGGAAAGGAATGTAGCAGAAACCAAAACAACATAATTTACTGAGTCTAATATACCTGCTCAATGGCATTGTTATCTGTCAATGGAACTCTCTGCTTGTCAATCTTTGCCAACCCCTTCTTGTATATCAGTTCATTCACACTCTTAATATTAGGACATCTTCATATAGAGAAAAATGTTAAATATAGCACGCGGTGATCCAAAAGATGTTGCAAATCCAAATTGTAAGCCTGTTACTAAGATGCAGATATATAAATATCAATACGATATTAATAACAACCTCTTTGTACTATTTTGTGGCTAAAACACATTTGGAACACAATAATAACCCAGTTTTCCATCTATTAGCACACCATTTAATGATTCATGTGACCGGTCATCTTAATTTGACCAAGAAAGCTGATAGGTGACCAACAAGAAATGTTTTTCTAATTTAACCATATAAAGTGACGGCTAGGATATCAGCATTGATGCCAACTGGTATGTGTTAAACTAGTATATTTTATTTTCTCTTTCTTTTCTATAGTAACTCACAAAACTTAAATTACAAAATTTATTGGTGTGTTTTAGGCTTGCAATTTGATAGGTCTCTGAGTTGTGACACAGATATTTAACTTGTCAATCCTTAAAACAAAACATATCTTCTAATTTTTAAAGAAATGATGTCATTTACCTCTTGCTTACTGTTTTCTGAGTTGAAATTATATAATAATACTGAATTTTATCATGTATCATTAAAATAATAATATGACAAATTAGAAGATCCAGCTAAACTCTGCCTATCCTAATTTACTATTCAGCTTAATCTTGTGAGTTTTTAATCATGTCTTTTTCTGGTATACCATCACTAAATACTGGTTCTACACCAAATTCAGATTCCCCTAGACTTTCAGTTAGAGCTTTATAGGCAAAATATATCAAGCATGGGCCAACCATCCAATTTAGTATTCAGCTCAATCTATGTGAGTTTTTAATCATGTCTTATTCTGGAACACCATTACTAAATAATGGTTCTACACCAAATTCAGATTCCCCTGGATTTCCAGTTAGAGCTTAAGCAGGAAAATAGATTGAGCATGGCACATCGTAGGAAAGACCGTGGCTAGAAGAGTGGGGAATATATCTTTTAGGTGCGTGTAATAGTCAAAATAGCAGTATGAAATTTGCAGTGAGAAGATACGACCAATGAATGCATTAGTTATAGGTATTTTGTAGCAAATACCAGAAGTAGAGATCAGTTTGCCCTACCCATATGTAATATATGGCTCCACTTTTTGCAGAATTTGCATAATCCTATCATTAGCCTTCACAAAGACGCCACTGAAAATTTTCCTCAGTCTCAAAGAGTACAAGATTTTCCTAGTTTTGGGATGCATGTCATTTTTTCTGAAAATCACAGGTGAAAATGGGAATCACAAAAGAAATAGCATAAATATAGGAAAATAATTGCAACAATGACATTAACAACCCACCCTTGTATGCGTATGACAAAAAGGAGTTTGGATTCTGGTGTCACCAATGCCTGCTTTCGTCGGCTCCCCCTGTACTTCATTTGGATGAGGTCCAACTCCTGGTACAAAGTCCAGTTAGTGTCTAGACTGACAGTGACTGACACCAGCTAAGAACCAAGACAATGGAAGCTAAAATCTAAATACTCCAACATGGGTGCGTGCCTGACTTTGATTTCCACCAAGTCAATCAAATCTGCCTCTTGTGAAACAATACAAACTACTTTTTTCTTTACAACAAACTAAGTCTACCAAGAGATCATACTTATTAAATAAGCTATTAATTATATAAGCATTCAAGACTCCAAATGTCACTACCAACCATGTCAAGAGACAGCTATGACGCCACTCTTCTGGATGAGCCAACTAATGGACATTTGAGACCCTAGGAAAAATGCATGTAAACTGAAGGCACGAATGATGTTGCAAATATCTGAAGGAGCAGTAGGATACAGAAGATCGTTACATGCCAATTAGCTGCAAAGCTAATCAAGTGTCTTCTATTAAGGCAGACATGAACAAGTTCCTAATTCACAAGGGGTAAGTGAGATTACTGTGTAGATATTTATTCCAGTGCATCCATAAACAATTATTAGATAAAGTACATGTCAGGTTGGATATATAAAATGTACTTTAATTGACATGATACAATACAAGGTCATGGGGTTGAGGGTGGTCCAAATCGTCATGGAATTAAGCTAATAGCCTAATATGACATCAACACTGCCAGATAAGACACACTTATGTAAACTAAATATATCACTCGTTATTCTACTCATCTGCGATTGCTACAGAATAATCTCTCCATCAAACCTTCTATTATAGCTCCAAACAGCAAAAATTCGGTTGTTCAGGTTCAACAATGTGAAATGATCTTTTGAAAATTTTAAATAAGCTGACACCTGAAGGTTCCAGCGTGAACTTAAAGCTTCACAATGTTTTGCCCAATTTTTTGGTGGCATTTAATCTCTTACAAGATTACATATTCACAAAATTGGTAGAGGGTCTTTAAGTCCCAGCACTCTGATGCACAACAATACAATCTACTATCTCCTATAATCATCAACAAATAAACTTAAAAAGCCCATTCAAGTATCAATATTGTAAGTGAGAGTGTGAGACTTGCCAATTATTAGAAAAAAATCAAAAATAAGTAACCAAAAGAAATGCCATTTAACTTAACCAACCAATATGTTAAAATAAATTTAGACAGTTTCAAACATCAAAAGTAGTAACAATTTTAGAGGAACCAAACAAATTTAAGCAATCTAAATCACAAACTAATTTCATGCCCAATAATTCAACAACAAAAATATATATTTACTTTGTCTCGGTACTCTCTGATGAATTGCTCGGGCTTCTTGATGACGAAATTATCTCCCTTAGATTTTTTCACCCTCTCCTCCAGCTGCTGTTTCCTTCTAATTGCCCAATCTTCATTGCTTTTCCTTTTCTTCAAAACTACTTCATCTATGTACGTGAGAGACATCGGTTCTTCCTCGGCCATGATTCCTAGCTAAAAATTCCAAGCAGATCATTCAGAAATTCAGCTTAAATGCAAACACAACAAAAATGTGAAATCAGCACAAGAACACAAATTAGTAAATATATTGTTTGTTAATGAATTTTTGATACTTCCTAATTAGTACAGAGTAATATAAATTAAAATTAGGGTTTTACTTTAACGAAAATTTTACGATTGAAAATACAAGCACCATAAGTGAAATTTATGCTTCAACCTCACCTACAACTGTACAAATTGCTACAAACATCCTACACTCACTAATAAGTCGAGTATTGATAAACACGTACATATAATATATATATATATAATGCAAATTATAGAGGGAGATAAGTATATTTACCGAAAATATCTGGCTAGCAGAGTGGGGAGATAGATGGGAGAGAGTAGGAGGAAGAGAGCAGATGTTGTTAAACCCTAACAATATATACTGCATGACCCGCTTTAAACAGTCTTAACGAAGTTGGGCTATATACTGAAATTAACTTAGTAGCCCAAGCCCAACTTTGAACAATATTCTTTTGGACACATTTATATATGTTACTTTTCAAAGAACTTTTTTGTATTAATACATTTATATATATATATATATATATAAAGTCCATTTCATATTTGTATAATCCACCATTTTCGCATAGTTAGATGCAAGGGTGGTGGAGTATTGATCATGTCATAAGTAACTGTAACCATTTAAATATAGTAATGTGATCCAGGACCGTAACAAAGTAATTGAACCAAACCATATTTGTATTGCTCGCCTTAAGTCAGCTAGAATTTAAGAAATAAACAATCAGCAGGCAAAATACTACATTAGCTACAAAAAAGTGTGCAGTAAGATATTATTCCATTTCTCGACATGAAATCAGATCTTATAACATTTATCACTTATAAAAAGAAAAATAGCATTCATCATGATGCTTAGCAGGGTTGTATTTCATAAGTTAACAAACTGAAATTGACAATCCTGTTTCTTCCTTTCTTATCACTTTGCGCAAATAAACAAGGTTTCTCCTCCTAATTCTCGTTATTTTAAATTCACCTAGCAAATTATGAGAAAATTCTGAGCACACAAATTCATAAATTAGGACAGACATATGTTTGCACACAGATCATATACCCAAAAAATAGTTAACAATAAATCAACTCTCTCCCACAGACACTCTCTTTAGCCATCTTCAATGGGGGATTTTTGGAGTAGCCTGTAGCTATTTACAAATTCTACGGATTGAAGTAATTTAATTTCCTTCACTTCTAGTTCTTCTTTGCAGAGCCATTCTCTTTCTAGTTGTACCAGTCTTTCTTTCTTTCTCATACATCTTCTTCACTTATATAAAAGACAGTTAAACCCCTTAAACCCCATATAAATTCCTCTAATTAATTCAGAAAAATCTATAACCAACCATTTACTAAACTGGATCTCTTCAGTCATCCAAACAGAACAATTCCAAAAATTCAACTAATTAAGCAACATTAGCAATTTAGCATAATCATAAACATCAAAAAAAGAACAGTAATCAATACTAAGATCTGAAGTTTATGACTACATCTTAGCAAGACTCTTCCTTTTACTAAAGAAATTGATCACATATCATAAATCAGCTAACCACCAAACTGTTTAACAGATACAGATCTAATAACCCCATTTCATAATTAAGTAAAAGTGAATTCACAAACAGAAAAGATTAATTAAAACTACAGTCAATAAGCACAGAGACAGAAAAGAATTGAATTAAAGTAAATAAGTACCGAAATTGTAAAATTACGAGTACCAGCAGAGTAGAAGCAAGTAAAATAGATGAGAAAGATTGAAGCTTCTGGAGAATGGGCGTCGCCTTCGTTTTGAAGAATGGAACCCTAGTATTACTATATACTATCTCTCTCTCATAATAATTGTTGTTTTTCCCAATTTATTTGTAATTTATAATTTTTTTAAGAGAATAAATTATTTATTTTTTAAATCATTCTTACCTTCTCGTTATCTTAAAAAAATTTATTCCTTGTATTAATAGATTTCAATTTCTCATAAAGTATCACCCTTACATTCTCTCATTATCCCAAAAAAATTTCATATTAATTGTTTTCAACTTCCCATAAAAGGATAGTGATGGAATTTTACACAAATTTTAATTAATAAATGATATCATTAAATAACTTTCTTAATCCATGTGCATGAAGTTAAAACGACAGTTATTATGGGATGAAGAGAGTATATCATGACAATTAATTCTAGAATTAAATATTCTTAATCACACGTCTTATGTGACCTAATTTTGTAATGTGTCCTAATTCTTTTTACTTATACAAAAAAAAAACCATTTATTTGTTATTGATAAAAGAGAGAACTTTGAGCCAAAAAAATAAAAGTAATGCAAATAAAACATTTAAAATTTTAACTATTCGATTGTTTATGACACATTTAAATTTTAATTTGTTGGTGAAATAAATGTGTTTTAACTGTTAATTAGGTGAACATTAGTTTAAAAAGTTCTAATTCTCGATGCAACTCTCATTTCTCAACAAATAATAATTAAATTTTGAGAGCTAATATTTTCATATGTAAAAATGATTTTTAGTGCCCTTTTGTTTGGTTCCTTGGGTACCGGACTTGTTTGTTTTGGCTTCTGAGCAAGAACGAGAAATTGGCAGTGCACCATCTTTGCTATTACGTATGTTGTATTTTTTCATAAACAGTAATCGAGTCTCACCTGAAATATATTATTTTTCAATGTTGTTAAATTTTTAGCCCACTTCTAAAGCAATGTCATGTAGAGGAGTTACTACGACTTTTATTTAATCTCCTTTTCTATGTTTGGGAGTGGTGTTATTTCATTTCTTTAATTTAACTGAATAAATTTTGGGCAGAATCCAAAAGAACCTGGGCAGAAGCACTGGACGAGCCTTTGCCGGCACTGTTCCACCCAATTCACTAGCCTTCGGCATATATACTAATATCCGGTTCATCATGACTGACAAAATTCCATTTCTTCTTTTTATGAACCGGTGAAAAATGTGAAAGCATGAGAAATTAGAACAAAACCAATATCAGTCGACTCGTTACAAATGCTCATCATTATTTTAGGATTTCGAAAATAATGAAAATTTATTTGAATTATAATTTAGAGCATTGACGTTCATTCATTAATGAATTATACTTTAAAACTCAATTTCTTTTTCTTATTCCAGTAATACTTGTAATTGGAGCATTCATTTTGAAATTAAGATGTAGAATTTCAAAAATGATGAAAACTAATTTGAATTGTAATTTAGAGCATTGATTATTTCATTTCTTAAATTTGACATGCAAACATAATGTAAAATAGTAGAACAAATTTTTAGCATTTTTTTGGCACTTTTTTGCTATGTTTGGTTCTCATTCCTTGATATGTATAGAATGGAATGACTTAAGGAATAAAATAGTTCAAGGAATGGAATGGGAATGAAAATTGAATGGTCATTCTCATTTTTATGTTTAGTTTGTCCACATTCGTACATGAATAAAATCACTTTTTTACTTTAGGGTCATATTTGTTTGCAAGGATTATAATCTCGGGATTATAATTCATGAGATTATAATCCAAGACTATTAATCCTAGGATTAAATAGTCATGTTTATTTTTTATAGATTATTCATGTGATAACTTAAAATAATCTCATGTTATACTTGTTTTTTCCAGAATTAATTAAACGATTGGATTAAAAAATATAGTTTAGACTATTATACTCTTACCAATAATAATATATTTTAAACTTATTTATACATCAAAAAATAATAAAAAATTAATTAAATTTTTTTAAATAAGTAGTTATATTATTCAGTAAATATTATTTTTTTAAGAGAGGAAGTGGGGTTGGGGGTGGGGGTGGGGGCGGGGGTGTATACATAATCAGTAAATATTATTTTTTAAATTTTGTGGGGTGAGGGTGGGTGGGTGGGTGGAGTGGGGGAGGGGGGTGGGGTGGGGGTGGAGTGGGGGTGGGTGCGTGGGTGGGCGGGTGGGATGGGGCTGGTAGAGTGAGGGTGTACATATAATCAGTAAATATTTTTTAAAAATTTTTGCGGGTTGAGGGTGGGTGGGTGGATGGGTGGGGTAGGCGACGGGGGGAGGGGGTGGGGGCCGGGGTGGGGTGGGGTGGGGGTATACATAATCAAAAAATATTTTTTTTAAACAGTAAATATTATTTTTTAAACTTTTTTGTGGGAGTGGGGGTGGGGGTGGGGTGGGGTGGGGTGGGGTGGGGGTGGTAGGGTGGAGGTGTATATATAATCAGTAAATATTTTTTTAAAATTTTTGTGGGGTGTGGGGGCGGGCAGGGTGGCCGGGGGGTGGAGTGGGGGTATACATAATCAAAAAATATTTTTTTTAATCAGTAAATATTATTTTTAAAATTTTTGTGAGAGTGGGGGAGGGGGTGTATACATAATCAAAAATTATTTTTTTTAGTAGGGTGGGGGGTGGGGGGTGGGGTGGGAGTGGCAGGATATATACATAATCAATAAAAAAAAAAAATTTGAGGGGGTAGGGGTGGGGGGCGGGTGGGGTGCGTGAGGTGTGTAAATATGTATTTTAGTAAAAATTAATTATATGATGATATCGAAAAGAGGAGTGGAAGGTGGTTGACCTAGGGATGAAAAAAAACCACCTATTTAGAAAGGAATGAAAAACAGCTTTTAAATTTGGAAAAGATTGACTAAAGGAATAAAATGATCATTCCAATTGACTAACCAAACATGTTTTTTGTCTTTTGAACCGAATAAATTTTGGTAAGGAAACACTATTTTCACACGTGTTTTTAATATTTCCGCAACGTACTTCTCACATGTAACCTGCGCCTCATGAATTACTGGAAAACTAAGCGAAGGTTTATTATAAAGACCACAATACATAAAATCAACACAAAAATTCAAGACCAGTGAGATTTATATAAAAAAAAATCAGTATACAGATTGGATAATAATGTGTAGTTACAGCACTTGTCCAAAGCCAGAGTTATGGGGAAAAAGGTATGATACAAAACTTCTTGTGTCTAATGCTAAATCCTCAAATTACACTAGTGTAAGAGGAACACAAATTAGTGCATTTGCACCCATCCACTTCATTTCTACTGTTGATAAAACTCACAACTATGAAGTTTTCACTAAAAAACATAATAGCTGTTTCTGAAAAAAGAAAAAACTACAAATCTCTGAATTTATAATTTCACTCTCCATTGGGTGATTTTATTTTTAGTCCACCCGGAAAGCAAAAAATGAAAGAAACTCTAGTACTTACCCCTCCATGAATGCCACTTCAGCTTCAACTGGAACAATAAAGGAGGACTACCCAAAATCCCATGGGACAGTCTCGGATCAAAGACATCAAAGTGCACGCGTCTCAAAGAATCCAAAAGAACCTGGGCAGGCACAGCCGGCAGAAGCACTGGACGAGCCTCTGCCGGCACTGTTCCAGCCAATTCACGAGCCTTCTGCAGATGTGCATTAGCTACAGCTGCTATCTCAAAAACCGCATCACACAGGCCCTCACGGGAATCCATGTGGATTTCTGATTGACCACCTTGCTTAACCAACAACCCATGCTTTCCCGCTACCTCAGCTGGTATATATGAAAAGTGGCGGTTACGACTCGCGTGGTACGGCAGAGACTTTAGCAGCAACAGAACACCACTTGCCTTGCCTATATGTGATGCTGCATGATCTGCTGTTGTGGACCTGATACCGCCTGCTTGAAGGGTTGTGTACAATATAGTTGATACAGTATCCTCAGCATATTTCTCCAACTCATTAACAGTCTGTGGGATGTCACTCACCTCTCTTTGGGCATCATTGATCCGAGCTTCAACAGACCGCTTTAGCCAGCTCTTGCTCACTTTATGCTCTGATATTACAGATGCAAGGGCCTGAGCAGTTGGGTGCTCAATTAACTTGTTTGCAAAGATCTTGTCTATAGCTTCTTGCCACCATAGTAGACGCATAAGCCCAATTTTTGGATCAGAAGCAACATCCATAGCTCTAGCTGTTTCAACATTGAAAGCACGGAGAGCAAATGCAGCTCTCCGCATGTCAGGGGGAAGTTCAAGAAGACAGAGGTAGTGGTGGTAGTCATAATTTCGTACTTGCTGTACGCAATAGGAGAAAGCTGACCGTAACCCACCAGATGAAGAAGCCCCACTCATCCAACCCAGGTATGGTTCTCCTGCAAGCATACAATTTTGTTAAAAAGGAAAGATGTTTTGACAAGCTTATTAGATGAAGCTAAAATGTTAAGTACGAAGCTTATCGAGAAAAATAAACATTGAAATTTAAACTACAATAATGGACCTACTATCCCCCAACAAAAAGCCCTAAAACTGACGAACCAAAAAAGATGCTTCATGCATAATTCCCTGAATATAGTGCAACCCTTTTAGAATCTGTATATCTATTGGCCATCTCTGCGATCCAAACTTTGATTATGCCAAATTGCCAACAATATTAAAAGGTTTCAACAGAGGGAAAACATGAAACCAGTAAATAAGATTTTAAGAGGACCAAGAAAAACAAAGTTGCAGAATTCTAAGACCATAGACGACAAGTTTCAATTTAGTGAAGAAACTCAACTTAAAAATCAACCAATAAAACAAATTGAATGATGAAACAAATAGGTTGAGAAAGTAGGAAAAGAGCACTGCAGAGTTGGGGATGGGGAATGTGGAATTAGGGGAACCAGACTTTTCAAAAAGCACTGGTAGTGTTGTCAAAGACGGTTAGACAACTTAATTTTTATGTGCATAACAGACGCATTGTTTAAGAGAGAGTTCCTCATGTAGGACGGGGTAAGAAAAAGGAATAAGAGTACCTATCTCCGCAGAGAATCGGTAAAGAAACACACAAATTCAATCTCAAATCGATTAATTCAATAAATCTATAAAATAACAAAGTATTACAATGCTTAAATAGAAAACTCAATACTCGGGGACTAAATAAAAACCCTAATTCAAAAAGAAAACAATCTCTTAACTAAAATCTACTACTACAATAAAATTCTCCTAATTAAAATCTACTACCATAATTAAAACTTCTAGAACATCCTATTAAAATAATTACATTAATATTCCAACATTAACATCTAAATAACAATACAAAATTAATAATAAATTCTTGAATTTCTTCTTCCGTATTGCATCAATCTCCTCGCCTTTGAAAAAAACTTATCCTCGAGTTTTGAAATATCGAAGAATAATACCATAGTCCGTGAGATGCATGCCAACAAAACATGTGCATCCGATGTTCTTGAGCACAAATTTCGGAAATAGGGTTGACACAAGCAAGAAACTAGATGCAGCTTTGCACTCGAATATGAAATTTGGCATAAAAAAGTCAACATGTTCTACCTCAATTGTGTCTCTTTTTTTTTGTTCAACTTCTTGGTCAATATAGTTCACCTCTTGCACTGCACTTCCTTTAATGCAAACCTCCTTGGAATTCAATAGATACAACATCCTCAACTTCAGCCACTTTAAGAAACATCGGATGCGCATGTTTTGTTGCCATGCGTCTCCCGGACTATGGTTTATTATTCTTGGATATTTCAAAATTCGAGGACAATTTTTTTCAAAGGCGATGAGAATGATGCGATACGGAAAAAGAAATTCAAGAAGTTTATTATTAATATTGTATTGTTATTTAGAGATAAATGTTGGATTATTAATGTAATTATTTTAGTTGGATATTCTAGAAGTTTTAATTATGGTAGTAGATTTTAATTAGGAAATTTTTAATTATGATAGTAGATTTTAATTAGGAGTTTTATTGTAGTAGTAGATTTTAGTTAGAAGATTGTTTTCTTTTTGAATTAGGGTTTTTACTTAGTCCTCAAGTATTAGATTTTCTATTTAAACATTGTAATACTTCATTATTTTAGAGATTATTGAATGAATTGATTTTTAAAACTGTGTACTTTTGTGCCTATTTCTTTACCGATTATCTGCGTATATAGGTACTCTTATTCCTTTATCGAGAGCCAAAATTCTTGATATATTTTGATTTCGCCTAATTCCTTCCTATCCTATTTTTCTGGCCTCCGTCAAATTGTCGAAGTTCGCAGGAGAATTGACAACAATTTTTTGAGACGAAAGCACGATCTGCCGTCGCCAAAGTTTCCGTCTATCCCGGGGGGGGGGGGGGGGGGGGGGGGGGGGGGGGGAAGTCAATGTTACTGTTCATCACTGCAGTGTGTTTCTTCTGCCAAAATACACTTTTGTACCCCCCAAGTTTCTGAAATGTTCAATTCAGCCCCTCAAGTTTCTGAAATGTTCAATTCAGCCCCTTAAGTTTCTGAAATTTTCAATTCAGCCCCCTAAGTTTCTGAAATTTTCAATTCAGTCTCCTAGGTTTCTAAAATTTTCAATTCAGCCCCTGAAGTTTCAGAAAAGTTCAAATTAGTCCATGTTTCTTTATACTTTTTGCACCTAAGCCCCTAGAGCTAAAAAACGTGTTGGTCGGGCAAGAGAAAATAGATATATTATATTACTGATGACTGATAATTGGGAAGATCATCTTAGAAGAATTGAAGTAGGACGGGGTGAAAAATGGAATAAGAGTACCTATTTTCACAAAGAATCGGTAAAGAAACACACAGAAAAAGCACCCAACTTTAATTTCAAATCAATTCATTCAATAAATCTATAAAATAATGAAATATTATAATACTTAAATAGAAAACTCAATAACTAAATAAAAACCCTAATTCAAAAAGGAAACATTCTCCTAACTAAAATCTATTACTACAATAAAACTCTCCTAATTAAAATCTACTACCATAATTAAAAATCTCCTAATTAAAATCTACTACCATAATTAAAACTTCTAGAATATCCTACTAAAATAATTACATTAATAATCCAACATTTATCTCTAAATAACAATACAAAATTAATAATATTCTTCTTGAATTTCTTCTTCCGTATGACATTAGTTCCCAAAAATTCCGCTGGTGGACGGAGACTTGCAGGGTTGAATCAGAGACCATGTCTATCAAAGTGATACTATATCATTAACTCAAGCAAAATTACTTTCGTTGTTGGGCTACCTAAGTCTTACATTCCATTTTGAAGCATAAACACATTTATTACCCAAAACAAATCAGGAAAACAATTGTTTGTCTGGATTTCATGGACTTTGACTGTAAAGCATAACTTCTGAATTCACCAGAAAAGTAGTTAAATATTCCGTAAAGTGGGAGCAGGAAAGCTCTTTGGTCAGTGACTGGTGACAGCAACTTCAGTCTTTCTATTAGCTCTGGTTTTTTCCGCCTCTCAGTGTTCAATTGGCTAAGCTTCTAACAAGTTTCTATTATGTATAAGCATATTTAAGTGTGTATATAGTATATATACAGACTTCTGTTCACTCTTAGGAGGTGCATCAGTCATCATCCCATCAAATGATCAACTAGACATGGAATAAGAAAGATTGGAGGCAATATTAATCACATTTTGTCCCATTCATATGCATGGTAATGCAAAGCATATAAGCTTTAAACAAGCTCCTCCTCGTAAATTGTACGAGTTTAGAAAAACCCTATATTAGAAGCTAATCTGAGGGGCATAAGAGAATTGGTGCTAATGAAAAACTGTCAACACACCTTGAGTTTTGAACTTTCAACATAATTCAAGTGACAAGGAATTGGTGCTCACTTTACATGAATTATACAAGGGACAATAAATGCAGGATGAGCTTAGGTGCTTAACAACTGTCAGCAAACATAATCAGCTCCACGCTGACATACTCTCTCCGTTACACAAAAAAGTCTCATTTGTAAAAAATAAATGTTCCACGAAAAGAGTCCCTTTTTCGTTGACGATAGTATAAAATGATACAATGTCCTTGAGTTTAACATCACAATTTCACTATTATGCCACCATTACTAAACTAAACACTACTTATATTTAGGGAGAAACATGGAAGAAAATAAATCCTTCAAAGTTTCAAATTTTGAAATATGGGAACTTTTTGTAGAACGGAGGGGATATAACTTTTTTTTATTTCCAGAAAGAGATCAGCAAGTGAATCACTAGTGTACCATTTAGTAACTGTTGGTCGCCAAATCCAACTGCTGTTTACTATGTGATGAAGCATCTATTGCCACACAAAAAGAGGATCAACGGGAAAAAAAGAGAGTTCAAAATAGATACAACCACGTAGATTTCACGAGCAGCTTCTGGACAAATGCGAACTACTACCTAAAGAACATCGCCCAGTCAGAAGGTAGCTACTAAAAAATACAAATGGGTTCAAACTCAGACATGAGTCTAAGAACTATAGTTGAAATAAAGAAAAATTGGAGCCTTTATTTCTTTCCATTAAAATCTAGATGAATTGAAGTTAGAATGTTACTGTTTTTTACAAAATGCATGAATATATCTACAACTTTTGATCCCTATAATGGAATAAATCCGCCAGCGCAAATTCAATAAGCAATTAGAGTATAAATAGTTAGGTCAAAAACTCATTTAGCTAACATGGAGATTGTATACTAGTAAGAAAAAGAAGACATAATAGAAAAAACAAAGATGAGCGAGGGCATAATTTCTAGAATCAGTTGACAAAGTACAAAGCAATCATTCAGAATTTCAATCGGAGAGAATTCATATGTGCATCTAGTTAATCAAATGAATAAATCTTATCAGAATATAAAGAGATAGTGGGAACCTGATATTTGAAACCGCCGAAAAGGATTGGAGATCCTGTTTTGAGGGACAGCCGGTGAAGGAGAGGAAGCGAGAGCCGTACCGGCGCCGGAAAAATGGAGGCTTCGGAAGAGTACAGGGAAAGAAGAAGACTGAGAAAGGCTCTACCTAAACTTGAAGCAGTAATTTTTTTTCTTTCGGAACATAGCATCTTTTTCATTTTATTTTTTATTTATGAAAATTAATAAAATAAAATAAAACACTCATATAATCCCATTGTCCGTCCCAAATTGAGAGTTCTACTTGATTTACGTTAAGAAAAATAATTATAATTAAATGAATTTTAGCTAAATCTTATTATGTATTAAAAAGTGAAAATGTCAAATGAAAATTTTATTTTGGGTAGAATGAGTAGTTGAAAAGAGTTAAATAGATATAAGTTTGATGCAAAAAAGATGACATTTTAATTCACTTAAACCGTAATTTCATTTAAGCACGGTCATTAGTGAATTTGGATTTCACTCTCAATTATTACATAATTACACTCTCAATTTATGTATGTATATGTATGTGTGTGTATAGAGAGAGTCTTTAACTAAATAAAGTATTATGTTTTCTTTAAGCTTATTCATTTTTTATATGTTTGTCATTTTAATTAATCTAAATAATCTTAAGATGTATTATTACTATTATTAATTGTATGTGTTATGTTCAAACTTCCTATTTTTTTTGATGAATTTGATCTTATGAATCGTAAATATTTTAATATTTTTATCAATTGGTGTCAAAATGAGTTAATGTCGTTTAATAATGAGTTGCATTAATTTTTTGTTATTCATTTTTAGTTTATTAATATTGATTTTTTTATTTGACTTTGTCCCAAAATAAGCCTGAAGTTCGCGTTGAGTTTGAACAACATATTATAAGTCTGAATGGGTTGAACTTGAGCTCGAACTCATCAATATTTGAATGAGTTGAGCTTGGGTAGCCTCAAGTTCGGTTCACTTAACCCAATTGGCAATCCTACTTGAAGGATCATATATTTTAATCAATCTGTCTCTCCGAAAATAAGCCTGAAGTTCATCATTACATATGGGTTGAGTTTGAACAATATATTATAAGTCTGAATAGGTTGAGCTCGAGTTCGAACTCATCAACATTTTAATGAGTTGAACTTGAACAGTCTTAAGTCCGGTTCACTTAACCCAATTGACAGTCCTACTTGAAGGATCGTATATTTTAATCAATTTGTCTCTCCGAAAATAAGCCTGAAGTTCATCATTACATATGGGTTGAGTTTGAACAACATATTATAAGTCTGAATAGGTTGAGCTCGAGTTCGAACTCATCAATATTTTAATGAGTTGAGCTTGAACAGCCTTAAGTCCGGTTCACTTAACCCAATTGACAGTCCTACTTGAAGGATCGTATAATATTGAAGTTTATCATCAATATTTTAATGAGTTGAACTTGAACAACCTTAAGTCCGGTTCACTTAACCCAATTGACGGTCCTACTTGAAGGATCGTATATTTAAATCATTTTGTCTCTCATACACTTCCTTTATTCTAATAAATTTACTTTGAAAAATGATAAATATTACAACTTTATGTATTGATTTTTTGTTATTAATTACTTGATAAGTGCGGGTGATAACTTTTTTGAAGAAATATATAATATAATAGGTTAATTTTATATTCTTAGCTAGGGGAAAGGGGATCCTATGTCTTTCGCAAATTATAACTTCGTAAGAAAACTTTGACAATTTGTAACTTGAGTCATCTACTTTTTCAATCATTTTTTTATCCCTCTTATGCAGTGGGAAAAGAATAACATAGAAAAACTACTTCTCAATTTGCTAAGTTTTACGACTAATTTGAGAGTATTGTTGGGGAATTTTTTTAAAAAAGTATTAACAATTAGTAAAAAAAATTATGAGGTTTACAATGGGATACAGGGGGTAATATATTTGTTACATTAAGATTACACATTGTTTTTTTTTCTAAGTAATAATATTTTGTATACGTTAAATTTTATAAGATTATACTTTTTTTGTATTCTATATATATTTTTTAAGATTTATATATTAATACTTAGAAAAAATCAATATTAGTATATAAATATAATAATAGATTAATTTTGTAAAAAAAATATTTCTTTCAAAAAATTTATTTAACTAAGAATGTATAACTAATTATTGATGAAAAATTAATTAAATTTAAAAATGTACAATAGTAGTTCAGCTATTTATATAATATAAATGATAGTATTCATCTTTAAATTAATGATGTATTTGGTTATATATTCATCTATTTATGCAATGGCAAAATCTTATTGAAATTCAAATAGTTATACTTATATGATTGAATAATAAAAAAACATTATATAATTCATATTATTGTTGTCAAGAATATGAATTTTAAAGAATACTAATTAAATTTAAAAAAATGTATGAGAATAAGTAGATAATTATGATAGCTATAATTACACCCCTATTTGTTAAGATAGCATTATCCTTTTGTTTTTTCTCTTTTTTATAGAAAATAACATGCGTCAAAAAATAAGATTTCTCTCTTCTTTCTTATTTTTATTAATGTAATGTCAATTCCACTATAAAAGAGAGAGATAGAAGGAAAAGAGTTATGGTAATATGTTTTGCCAAAATTTGAAATTTTAGTTGCAACTAGATATAAAGTAACCTCCTACCCAAAAAACCACTTTCTATAAGTAAGAAATAATAAGTAAAAAAATAAACTTTAACACTTAAAGGTCACAACACCTCAACTCAATTTTAACTATTAGACTAAGATCTCATTGATACATTATGTCATTACATAAATAAATATAGATCACATATAAATAAGTTATAGCTACGTCTAAAATTATAATTTTATCACTGCAAAATATATCATTTTTTATAAAAAAAAAATTATTCAACTTTGGTTGCTGCTTGTGAACATAACCGTAGAGGATTAATCATTTAAAGCTATATCTAGATTTTTTTTGAAAGAGTACAATATAATTTTTTCATAATCAAGTACATCAATTTATGTTGTTGCCAACGCTTTTCCGAGCCGAGTTGGAATTCTTATTATAAAGGGCAAACAAAGCCCGAAGGCTGCCTTCACAGTCCAAGCACAACAACGCAATTATCAGGGGTGCTCACGCAAAGCTTTTAGAATAGTCTCTACGTGTTTCAGATGCTTCTCACAGGTCTTGCTCTGAGGGGACGATGATAGCAACTCGGTGTGGTTCAATTTCGGGTCCTGCTGATTCTGGTTTGGCCGAAGCAGTCAGCTTTAGGGAGGCTTTAAGTTGGCTTAAAAGACTTGGTGCTTCACAGGTAATTGTTGAGTCCGACTCTTTCATGTTAATACAAGCTATTCAGGCTTCATCTTCCTCTCCGAATTATGTTGGTTTGGTGGTGAATGAATGTAAGGATTTGGTTGATTCTATAGTCTGTTGTCGCATCTATTTTGTTAGGAGGTCAGCGAATTCTGTTGCACATTTCTTAGCTTGTGCTTCGGATTCTATGTCTGATGTCCAGGAATGGGGCTCTATTCCCCCTCCTTTTATTTGTAATGCTTTAAGCTTTGATCTCCAGTAATGAAATTCAATTTTTCCTCAAAAAAAATAAAAAAAATCCTAAGAACATCATTCATCAGCCGCATAAAGGTTGAAGGATTGTCAATATCGAGGCGTATTGACTTCGCTCTCCTCACAATATTAATAACCAATACTACCTCAGGTCCTTAAAGAGTGCAGTTTTAACAAAAAGTACACAAACTAATAAGTGGGATAAAATGACAAAGCTAGCCTTTCTCTTCCTTTAGTGCATTAACTTTCTCATTTAATGCATTAATTAAAATAAGGGCATATTTGAAAAAAAAGGTTTTGGGTTCCTAAAATTGCATTATTTAAGGAACATTTTTTTTTTTGCTAAAACTGCACTCTTTAAGGAACGAAGGTAGTATCAATAATCAATAGAATCTCATAAAAAAAAAATAAACACACATAAATCCCACATAAAGAAAAAATAAACTTTCATAAAAATAAAAATAAACCCACCTAACATTTACCTAATATCAACATTTTTTGTGCGAGGAGTGGCCCTCTTCTTATCCCAAAAATTGGGGAGGTTTGTACTTGAGATAAATATATATCATCATAATATCATCATCATTTTCAACAAAAAATAATGTTAGAGAAACACATTATTTTATAAATTGCTGATGTGGCATACTCCATCTTAATTTTGTACGAGGGGCCGAAGACTATATTGAAGCAATTTGTTGATCAATATGCTGAGGTGGAGTATGCCACATCAGCAGTTTGTAATATATTTGTAGAATAGTTTGTATCTGTAACATTCCTCTTTCAACAAATACTTTCATCTATTTTTAAATTAGAGATATATTTTTAAAATTATAATTTTTACAAAAAAATTAATTTCAATATATCCTTGGCATTAGATGAAAGATCATAGTGATGACATAATAACATTGAATTCACCTAAAATATAAATAAAGGTATGTTAAGTATTTCATATCATATTAACGTTTAAAAATAAAAATATAACTTTAATTTTAGAACAATTTAAAAAAATGTCTGTAATTTTGAAATTAACAAAATAAATAATATTTTATAAGATTTGAAGGAGCTCAATTGGCCAAAAATAGCCAACACTTGTAATGTTTTAGCTCAAACCGAGTCGAAAATAACGTTCATTCCCTATCTTAATTCTTAAGAATACTACTGGATCATTTTAATATACAGTACTGCACAATAGAACACAAAACCCTTATTTTGCAAATTTTGTTTTCTGTATATATATATATCTGGGTAAATAGGCTATTTTGCATTAAAATTATTTTTCATATAAAAATTTCTGGCCGATCGACTTTCTCTACTTTTATAATCTTTTAAAAAATAAATAAAACTATGATGATAAGAACAAATCGAACAAGTTGAGGGAAGGTTTTAGCCAAAAAGGGGTTGAGAGTACAGCTATTAGCTATAAATGAACTTAATATTTGTGGCAGTAAAAACTGTATCCCACCATTTGAAATATTAAAACCACCACATGCAACTTTGTTGACACATTGCCATCTCTCTCTTAATTGCTGGCACCACCTTACAACTTTCCAAACAAAAACCTCCACCCCCCCTTTTCACTCACACTCTCTCTCTCTCTCTCTCTCTATATATATATATATCTATATATATATATATATATAGACACACACGCACACCGCTACCAAAATTTCCAACTCCATTTTCCACACACAAACACACACTAATTCCTCCCTTTTCTTCCCATTCTTCTTCTTCTTCTTCTTAATTTTTTTTTGTTTTTTTATAATTATTATTAATTGTAAGTTAATTAACTTATAATTAGTTACACAAATGGTAGTGGTTTGGGTTTCTAGTATAATAATTAGTTGTTTTTTTCTTGGGTTTTCACAAGGCGGCCAACTCAGGGCTGGTTTTTATACAGATAGCTGCCCAAATGCTGAATCAATTGTTGGCGGTTTTGTTCGGGATGCTGCTCAGTCCAACCCGAAAATTGCTCCGGTCTTGCTTAGACTTCACTTTCATGACTGTTTTGTTCAGGTAATAATTAATTAATATCTCTCTCCACCTCCCAAATTTAATCTATTGATCTTCCTCTGTCCAAGAGTGCCAAATCTAACTGTCTGTATCTTGACACCAATTTTAAGACGTACGTGTAATTATATATATAAATAGTATCCGGTTATCACGAAGTTAATGATAAATTACTCAATTGACCAATACAGCAGAGAGAAATCATCTTTTGTCTGCGTGTCAAGACTGTATTGTTCAATTGATTAAAGTTGTTAACCACTCCCATATATATATATATATATATATATGCACTGCATCCAGAAAAAGAAAAGTTTGATTTGGGTTGATGATGATGGATGGGGTATATAGGGATGTGATGGATCAATACTAATTGAGAATGGTCCGAGTTCGGAGAGGCATGCATTTGGTCATGAAGGTGTTGGAGGGTTTGAAGTGATAGAGAATGCAAAGGCTCAGTTGGAAGTTGTTTGCCCCGGTGTCGTTTCTTGTGCTGATATTGTTGCCATTGCTGCTAGAGATGCCATCGCCGTGGTACGTAGTAGCTTTAATTTTCAATTCCTAGTAGTATAAAATGACACAATGTTCTTGAATTTGCATGTCGTAATCAAACAGAAATCGATGATGATGATGATATATGGTAAAAATGAATGAACAGGCGAATGGTCCGAATTACGAGGTACAGACGGGTAGAAGAGATGGAATGGTTTCCAATATTTCTTTGGCGGATGCTATGCCGGATGTTACAGATTCAGTTCAGCAACTTAAGAATAAGTTTTTGAGCAAAGGCCTCTCCGATAAAGACCTTGTGCTTCTCACTGGTACGGTACATACAGACATCCCTATTCTCTTAATTTCACACACACACACACACAATATATATATATATATATATATATATATATATATTGTAGTACATGCAGGTGTGGTGGCCTAGTAGTCGGTAGACATTTAAAGGGGTATGAAGAAGAAGTTTTAATTAATTTGCATAGCATTCAACATGATAATGACATAAATAAAAATTTGTAGGGGTCAAGTCAACAAAGAAATTAAGAAGAAGAAGAAGAATAAGAAGAAGAAATATTCTAAGCTTTTCATTTTCCTGAAAGTTTCTGTTTTTGGAAAAAGAAGATATGATGCACAGCATGTAAAATGTGGTTCACCAACTCATGCTGATTATAAATCATTCAATTTAGAAGGCATAACAGAATCACATTTTATTTTAAGTTTGAATATTATATTGTCCATTTCTTTTCATAATTTTTTTTTACGATAAATGAATGAGATTTGTTCTTAATTTTTTTTGACATACTAGTAAAAATATCAAAAAATCGTGTGAAAATATCAGTTTCCGATGGAAAATAAGGACGGGTATGAGATAGCATGAACATGAAAATCAAACATTACCATTCCGGTGTTAAAATTTCAACGAACAAAATTAAACACCCTTCCAAACCGATGTGGGATTTTGGGCTTGTTCGTCTATTGACATTTGGAGCGCATATGATCATTTTTTTAAAATTTTTTGTGTACTTGTTGGTGTAGTATGATAATTAGGTAATTAATGAATGCTTTATTTGGAGGACATGGTAATTGTTTGCTTTGGAAAATTAATTTACTCAAATTTTCAGCTTCACATACAATTGGCACCACAGCATGCTTCTTCATGACACGAAGGCTGTACAACTTTTTTCCTAATGGCGGCACTGATCCGGCTATAAACCCCAGTTTGGTGCCGGAGCTGAAAGCTACGTGCCCGCAGAATGGAGACGTGAATGTCCGGTTACCGATAGACCGAGGCAGTGGCCAGACATTTGACAACCAAATTTTACAGAACATTAGGTCTGGTTTTGCAGTGCTGCAATCTGACGCAAGGCTATACGACGATGTTGCGACCAGGAGTATAATTGACTCGTATTTTGGCGTACTTAGCCCGGTTTTTGGACCCTCCTTCGAGGTGGATTTTGTTAATTCCATGGTGAAAATGGGCGGCATTGATGTCAAGACAGGTTCACAGGGGACCATTAGGCGTGTTTGTGGACGTTTTAATTGATTAAATTGATGATGTCCAAAAGAGAGGGGAAAAAAATATGATCATATTTGTAGAATGGTCTTTCTTAGCTTGTTGACGTTGATACAAAATTATGTCCACTACGACAGGGTATTCGGTGAACTGGCGGGAGTTGTAAAGAGGTAGCGCCCTTGAAAGCCAAGAACAAAGTGTAATTGAGCTTGTGGATTTATTAGTAGTTCGGTCTTGGGTTTTACTAATGTATTGGGTTTCATGTGTTTAAGCTCATGTTATAGCAGTTAAGGTTTTTTAGTTATTATAAAAATATTATTTGGTGTGTGAATCTTTTTAGGGTGTGTAAGATGTTTAATGAATAAATCAGACAAGTAAGACCAGTCAAATTAGTGAATATGGGTATAATGAATACATCAGACAAGCAATAAATATTAATCAAATTGGTGAATCTAGGTATATTGCGTGTTTTTATTTTTTCGTCTTTCATATAATATCTGTGTAATTACAATATTATTCGATCTTAAATTCTACCACAGTAATTCATAAGAAATTGAGAAAGACCCCGTGCCACAGAAAACTACGGAATAGGGTTCTCTCCATTTCCATTTCCATTTCCATTTTCCTTTCCCTTCATTTCCATCAAGTTCACCAATTTTTGTTAATAATGATTTTGTTAGTAATGATCCAAATATGTTAATAGATAGTTAATGATATTAAGATCAATCCTAAAAAAAAAATTAGTAATCCGAAATTTTTTCACTGTAAAAGTCTAAAAGAATTTTCACTGTTAATTTCAACGGTGAAAATTCTTTTAGACTTTTAACGGTGAAAAAGTGTCGGATTACTAATTTTTTTTCTTAAAATTAATCTTAATATCATTAACTATCTATTAACATATTTGGATCATTACTAACATATTTGGTGAATTTAATGGAAATGGAGATGATCCAAATCCAAAACTACAGTAGACTTCATGCAGGCCAAGAGTACGTTGAATTGATAGAACCACCAGTGGCTAAGTTTTCTATGCGACCATGTGACTCCTTAAAAATTATTTTTATGTGCTCGTTATAAAGAAGTAAATATAAATCAATTTAGTGATAATGTAAAAATAAGAAATAGCAAAAAAAAATGAAATGCTTACTTGTATATTTATACCTTCAAAAATATTTAATCATTTAGTTTGTCCTCCATTTTAATATATAAGAATAAAATGATTCTTAAGTTAATTCTAAAATAAATGAGAAAAAATAACTTTTGTATAAATATACAAACGAATGACTTATATTTTAAGAGGGTAAACTATTTCATTATTCTTTGTATTTTTATTTTTGAAACAAATAAAATATAATACATATAAGATTAAACTAGTAATTGTCCGTGCCTGAAGGCACGACGTAACGAAAAATCAGATTAATATTCGAAAAGAAGAGCAAAGAATCAAGTGTGATGATTAAAATTATTCAGGCTTAAGCGAAACAACGCCTGTCAATCCCATTGTAGAATGATAAAGAAATAGCACAAAAAGCTCCTAATGCATGAGCTCAAAGCTAAGGGAGAAAAGAGAAATTCTGTACCAATTAACAAAGAAAACCAACATTCACTAACCAACCACAAAAAACCTAGGATTCCTCCAAGTATAAACCAACAAGGAAAATTCTAGAAAAACCAGTTTAATCTTATATGTATTATATTGGTGGATCCAAGATTTGACATCAGTGTAGGTAAAATCTTTTGTAATTTTTTTTTACTCACTGTTACTGGGTTTAAAATGGACAAAAAAAAAAAGAAAAAAGAAATAGATATAAAATTTAAGTTTGTTGTCCACTTATGTTTTTAGTGAGTTTTTATTATTGATTATGAAAGAAAAAAAATGGACTAAAAGCTTGATTATTTTTCTTGCCAAAGTATTCTGTCCAAAAATAAACGAATTTGGAGGAAAGCTAAATAATATAAGCAATTATGTTGTAATCTCTATTGTACACTTTCCATTAGAAACACAACAAAACTAATATAAGGGTTTATTTTGAATGTAACATTCAAGCTTTCTTTCATTTTCCTTTTAAAACTAAGTAACAACACGAAGAAAACTTATAAATTTTTTATTTTTTTTGTTCTAAATTAAGTTTTCAATTATTTTATTTACCGTTAAAAACTCAGAACTATAGTGCTATAGAAAAACAAATTAATTAAAAAAATTACTCCAGTATATATATATATATATGTAAGATGGGTGAATATTCACGAGAAAGATGATGCAGTTCACTTGGGATACTCGATTTATGTACCTTTTTTGTTGCCTTATCACCAGAGACTTTTGCAACTTAATAAACCAAACTTACACATTAATTAGTCGTACTACATATGATAGCCAGCTCAGTCGACACTCATTTTAATAAATGCCTATGCACGGCCTGTAATTAATGGATTTATTTATTGGAATTTTTTAACATTTGTTTTAAAGTCACATGTTGAGCATATGGTTTAAAAAAATATTTTCTTAAATTGTGTGCATATTCTCTTGAACTTGATGTAAATGCAGAAATTAAGAGAATATACACACATTTAGGCACATGTTAAGAGGACCCTTATATATATTCAAAAATACATTCAAGCAAGGGTGGATCTATGTGCCACTACTGTAGGTATATCTCTTTTGTTTAGGATAAAAATACAAATAAATGAAATTATAAAATATTTATATTCAATTTTCATGTTCGATTATTATGTCCGCATAGAATTTTTTGTATATGTAATTTGCCTACACTGAAATTTGTA